>NNCF01125922.1:492185-639147 GCA_002313205.1 Laupala kohalensis
AGATTTTTAGAACGATTCAAGAGCTTAATATAAATATTTTCGACAACATTTTCATAAAAATTAATGAATGGAGTCATTAATTGAATTAATGAGAAAACATTACATTATATCAAAATAAATCACAAGAAGAGATTAAACAAAGATTTCTATCTTTAACGACATCTAATTTATGCAATTCTCATGATTTAAAAATATACATTTGCGTTATAGCAGATTATATTCGGTGTCTTCAATCCACGTGATTATAACGTATCCTCTCATTCAGCTGTTTTGCGAGACACTTCTTCATTGTACTTAGTATTCTCTGGAACTTTCCACGAAATGAAAGGGCACGAGCCCTATTGTTTTTCATATCTTCCGGTGTCTGAGTTCCGAGAAATAAGAACGAAGCCTGAGACAATGACCCTCGCCGACAACTGCAAAAGCGCACATCCCTATTCTTTGCTCGTCGTGTGATGAGAGGACGAGGATGGAGTTTAGCTCCTGGATTTAGACAGAGTAAGCAAGTTGGTGGTTTCTACGCTGATTTACACGAAAATCATAGAAGCATTATTCTTCTCTGCATTGTAAACAGTTTCTATTTATTTATATAAACTTCTGAAAATGGTTCATATTAATAATGCTTCTATGTGGCGTAGGTGTGAAAATTAGATATAAAAGAAAATAAGACTAATAGCAGTAGTTCCAATTATTCATTATCCCAATAATTCAATGACAATTTTAAAAGTTAGTAACAGAATCACATAAAAAAATAAAACTTAAAAACGAAAAAGATTTGATAACAAATTTTATAAAAATGTTTCGATGAATATTAGTGTTAAAAAAAATAACAATTTTGTATTGAGAAGTATGGACAAAACTGTGAAAAATATCGAGAATAGTTTAAAGTGAAAAGTATACAAATTAAATTGATGTTTGTTGAGGATTTTTCAAATGAAATTTTAATTTAATTTTTTTTTACAAACAACTCAATCTGAATACATTAAAAATACGACCTATAGGTAGATTGTAATGTCAAAAGTCAAAGTCAAACTATCCCACATCAGGCCCCGAAGGGTCCATGGGGTTCGCGGAGAGTAGAGCTCCGCAATTTCTTGACCTGGGTACTAAAAGGAGGAGATGTGGTCATCATCTCGCTCCGACCGGTTTGACCCCAGGATAGACCCCGGTACTCATTTTTACAGCAGGCTGAGTAGACCTGGGAGGCAGTCTGCATGTTGAGGTGAGATGAAATATCCCCACCTCATCGGGAACCGAACCCCGCCCATCCAACCCGCAACTCAGCGCTCTACCCACCTCACTGAGCCGCGCAGAATCCTAGATTGTAATGTATTTAACCTCAATTACACAACATTTCGTCAGCACATCTTCACTTCGTCAAATATTTCGTCAAAATCTGTTAACGGAACAGTTTAACCTTTTGTATGATTAAGATTCAAAACATTACAAACCTGAATTATGAAGATAATGAAAATTAAATGTAGAAAAAATGTATTTAAATATCGTATACAACTGAAAGTAGACCATTACGTAGCCATCAATATTTTAGTCCGTTTTATATCTTATTTACGAACTTACACAATATTTGACAACAGGAAAAAACAGAAACCGTACTCAAAATTATCATAATATTGTGAAATAAATACCCTCTCTGTGTTCCCATGTAAGGTGAAACTCACTATAGTGCGTTTCATGTGTGTATCAGTTATGTAAACAGCGTAAGTGGTACCGGGTTAATATTTGATAAATCGTGTTATACTTATTAAAGTGATATCTCACGGTCATATAACCCTGTTAATCGTCACGGAAATGGCAGTACAATGGGGAAACCTCGAATTGCCAGTGGATTGTGGTGGAGATGGAATTCGGTCCGAAAGGAATCCCCACCAATGAGAAGCTTTTGCCTTCGTCGACCTCACTCAGGTCCCTACAGTGCGTGTCTCATGGCTGTTACGAGAGCATTCGGTTCTCCGCACCTGGACTTCTTCCCGTACTCCGTACCCTCTTTGCTCCGCGTATCCTCTCTCAGCATCTACGGATCGTTCGTGGAAGCAGCGTTGCGATCTGATTTCCCAGAGCGCGCTTTAAATGACTCGTTAAGTTACAGCCATCGTGGTTTTTTGAATAGAAGAAAGGTCCGTCTTTGTGAGTATTTGTTCGTTTTATTTCTTGTTGGCTTTGCGTCTACATCGATTCAGCAGGGAAAAAGAAATGAATAGAATCATATGTGTGAAGTGATGTCAAACAATTATGATCAATTCTACGTTTCGAACAACTATGGTAACGGTCAATCATTAACTTTAACGACTTTTTCCACAATAAAATTTTTTTTGCGATCGTAGCGTTTCGCCGCTTGCTGGCGACTTCGTCATTGCATAACATTTAACCACAGAAAAAATAATGAGATCAAAAAAACAGAGACCATACTCAGAAGTACCTAGTATTGTTAAACAAATACGTTCTCTGTGTTTCAACGTAATGGTGTTTAGTTTATAATTTATGACAATATATTGTTAAACAATATTTGCTCCAACCATAATGGAATGACAATGTTTCATTAAAGTGAAATAATACGTTTTCAGTTAAAGTACCTTGTGAAACCAAATCAGCACGTAATAATTCTTATCTCCTAAGCTGTAGCAATTGACGAGAATCTAACGGAAGTACGTGTTGAGTCTTCTTTAAGATGTAACTGTTTTAATAACTACGAGTAAATGGAAACAGGAAACATCAGGAACAGGTTTGAAACGAAGAGGCATTGGAAGATAATAATAAACAGACAGAGTTGAGAAACATGTTCGAATAGCTCAGCGGAGAAGTGCAAACCTTGATTATGGAAATAATTATTAAACGTAACTTAATATATGATGTAAGTATGTAGTGAAACATACGTAATGATATAATCTATGATAAAATCTTACAATTACTGTGTTGAACGCAAGATTATCCATATAATCAAATAACAACTAAGTTATGGAAAATTATTTTTAGCAATGATGCAAACAATTGTTTACAAATATTTGCTACGCACCGGCGAAGAAATCTGATTTTCTAGTGTCTATCAGTGATAGTTACCGATAATAAATGATTCCTGCAAGTGGAAAAAAGCTGATAATTAAGTATGTTATAATCCTTAATTCAACACAAAGTAATGATGGGATGATTTCAGGGTAGACGAAAAACAGTAATCTAAAAATGAATTTTGAACCACCCAAAATGGTACAAGTGTTTTTTTCTTCGCCCCCAGTTGATGAAAGAAAAAGAAATCTAGTGAAATGTTTGAGGTTTTCATTCGCTTTTTCCTCGGCGTTAAAAAATGTTTCAAACAATGTCATATTTTTCATATTTTTTCATTTCTTGTTCAATTACGCTTTTTAGGTGATACTCGATACTTTCACTTCCCTCTTCGCTCCTTTATTAGCCTTTTTTTACAATGTCGTGTTTTATTTTGATTTGACGTATTACAATAAAATAGTTCTGAAAATGCCTTATATATGATGGGTATTCAAACAAATATTTTAAAATACAGACTTGTTACAAGTAATTACAAAAGTGTATTTTTTAATAGTGTCAAAACATTTTTCTTCACTATTTTGGAAGTTTTGTTTATTTGCTTGTGCGAATTGTTAGCAGATAAGTGAGTTTTGAAAAAAATATTTTGTTTAGTATTTATATGATATTCCTACACTACAATATTCAAATACGTAAATAAAATTGAAATTCTTCTTAGAAGATGCATAAGCTCTTACTTCTCGTATGCAAAAAATTCAAACCGTAATAGCATTGACGTGTTGAAGCAAGATATTTCCCTTATAATTATTCATTTCTTTATATTTAAGTCCCGAGAATTGTTTGCTAGCATTTCGTTTTGTCGTTAATAATTTATTCTTTTCTTTTACTTCTACGAAATAAGTTTTAATTAAGAAAAATAATCTTCCTCTTTTCTCTTTCAAAAGAATTTAAGTCCGAAAATCTTGTTTCCTAAGAAATTAAAAAAAGCGGAACATCGCATGATCTGCCGAAATATAGCAGCGCTAAGAATTTCATTTTTAAACGTACTCCAACATAATACTCATGATAATTCCAAAACTTTTTCCTTAGAGGAACAAACTTCCAGTTAAAATACTCTCATCTTAATACCTTCAGAAACGAAATTACCTACTACACTGAACGAATGCTCCTGTAGTGTCTGAAATTAGGTCGGTAAATATACTTAACGATGCGGAAAAAGGGAGAAGAAAAAATCTTCGAAGGCAAATATTACGACAGCGAACGAGTTGAGATAAGTTTGTGGAACATTTTAACATTCATTTTACTTCTCATCCTCTCGAACATAACATTTTCCCGTCTCCTGACCTCACACACTTTCCCCAAACCTTGTTCTTCTTGCTCACACCGCCCTATTACATTTTTATTCACTTTTGTCACGGTGGTGTTTCGCATGTCTTTGGACCGAATTCTACGAGAGATTTTCCTCTCCGTGGGTTTATGCAGAGTTCCTTTCATCATTCTTCCCTTGCTCGCTTCAACTTCGTATCGCCTCGTTTGCATTCATTGACTGGGCAGTAGACGTTCCTGAAGAACCCAAAGAAGTTACCTGTCCGTTTCTCTCCTCTATCTTTCTTTAGTCTTAGATTTTTTTTTATTCACGTATCCCGGAGCCACCAACCTCTCCACGGACCTCGGAGCGTCATTAAGCGACCATTTTTNTCCCGGAGCCACCAACCTCTCCACGGACCTCGGAGCGTCATTAAGCGACCATTTTTTTATTCAACCTTTCTTTCTTCCTTTTTTTCGTGAGTTCATTGTCCTGCGCGTTCAGTCTGGCATTTGTCGGAGCCGTCGTTGTGTCGGCGTAGCTTCTTTTTTTTTTTTTGCCTCCTGAGAATCCTGAACCGGATGCGCGGCTGCGTCTTCCTAAATATATTTGCGCGTGACTCGAGGTTTCTGCGACGTGTGCCTTCGGAATCAAAACTTTCAACAGTAAATGAGATCGGTGAGTACGAAGCAGCAAAGTGGGGTCGTTAAAAAGAAATATTTTGCTATTTTTCCAGAATTGTTCAAAAATAACAAATTATTACACGCAATCAATATTTTTATTAAAAATTGTACATTCTTGACCTCTTGTTAGTGTAAATTCAATTTCTTGTAAAGGGAGAAAAATTTCTAAATTAATAATTCTCTGGGTAGGTATTACGAGTGATTGATTTTTTTTTTTTTTTTTTTTGAGATTTGCGTCGTATTTGTTTGTAATTTTCTTGTCTTCTAAAGTTTACTTTCTATTTCCTTTACAATGTTTTATAATTTCAAGTGTTGATAATTTGTATAGTTAGTATATATTTTTTGTATGTTTGGTGGGTATTCTCATATTATACTTTTCTTGTAGTCATGTTGATGATATTATATATCTCGAAACATTGGGAAATTCGAAGACAATTTTTTTTTTTCAAATTTACGACCTAATATCCAGAAATTGTAGTTAAATATTGTATTGTTTCCGTCTACCATTATGCAGTAGATAATTAACTAATATGATCAACTTCTTTAGTAGCCTTGTTTAGTACATTAGAATCACAAACGCGACGTTTCAACCTGTGTCTGATGGAGTAAACAAGTCTATTATAAGGGTCGTAATGCACTACAATGCAGGTCAAAATATCAATATTTCCTCGGTTATGCGTTTCGCAATTTCCATAACATGCATTCATATCCTACCATAGAAAACACCTTCAAATACACGTTAAAAGGTGAATGAAAGTGTGGAAAATGTGAATAATAAAATTATTCTTTGTCTTGTGAATTGACTACCGAAATCAATATCGTGTAATCATGAATCATGAGCCTATTAAAAATTGTTTTTAATAATTTACACTGCGCAAGAGCGTGAATTAACCGTGTTTTATTGTTCCCACAACATTTTTTTTTTTGACGTAGAAAAAATTTATAACGCAACAGTGCCTTCGAATTTGAAAACTGGAATTAAGTATCATTTGCACTCCTCTTATACGTATATGTACGTAAATAATATGGAAACGTTTCCTCTTATTGTCCTCGCGTCCGAAGAATAGTAACTATATGTATATCCAATGGTCTGGGTTGCCATACGTCTGCTTCTGGGAGCGGTCAGCATTGCTCCACCCACTACAGACGACATCCCATGGTACCCAGACAATGGTACTATATCAGCTGGAAAAGCAATTTTCCAGAAACCTCCTTTTGGCCAAAGGATAGCTATCAGACTCTTTCTCCATCGCAACTGACATATCAATTACTGCAAGTTCTACGAATCGGCTGATGTAGGTGGCAGCATCCGATCGTAACCTTACCAGGATTCTACTGACACTAGTTCAACACCCACGTGTCAACAGCGAGAGGTAGACTGAGTAATCTAGCAATGCTGGCATTGGTTCCTTGAATTTCACGTAGTGTTAAGGTTGTTATCTCATTACTCTTCTTTTACCGCGAGTACTGTAGGTCAGTGCCTTGACTCCAGCGAAAGCACATTTATGAGAACTCGTTTGTACGAAACCTGTCACGCACCCAGGCCTGTCTTTTTCGTTGACCCCGGTGTCTTAACTATCGCTTTCCATGATAATACAAGGTCCCCAGATATTTATTAGAGCTTCAGATGCGGTAAAACAAATATCGAATACGAAAAGCGATTGAAATGGAGAATTACATCACTATTATACTTGAAATATTTCTTAATAGATAGATAAATTTATTGTCAAACAAGATATACCTTCTACTAAATTTAAAACTTCCAATAATTCCCGAATTTCAATGATATTCTATGTAAAAATGAGTAAGGTGTATTGATTAGTTTTTCCATTGTATCTCAGCACATGGTTACCCTTGACGTAACAGAATATGTGACCTCAGAATCAATTCTTAAGAATACCTGATAACGGAAACCGACTTAGACAAATATGCTATTCCTTTTTTATAAGAATCAATACTGTAATACAGGTACACAGCTTTATCGTCCAGGACTATTAAAAATTTTCATTCACGTTTATTTTTCATGTTCTCAAAGAATCAACTAACTTTACAAAGATTTATTTATAACTTTTCTTTTCATGCTAATAAAGAATAAAGAAATTCATATTACATTCAAAATTTCATTTTTTATTTTTCAGACAATATTTTGAATGAAATTTTCAAATTTTTTTATTCCTGTAACATTATATACAAGCATATTCTATTAAACAACGGGAATAGAAAAACAGCTCAGAACAAGAAACAAAAATGGAAACTTAAAAGTCGGAATGCTAATTACTTTATCGGAAATAGGTACTTCCAACTGCTATACAAGTAACATCCCTGTGATTTTTTTACACATCAACAATTTCAAACCACTATTTCCAAATTTTTCTAGACTTATGTAAATTTTCGATTATTTATGTACTCACAATCTTTTGTTATTTTTTTATTGTTTTTATCAAGATTCAACGCTCATAGTACTTTTTTTTTTGAAAAATAGAAACAATGTGAAGTAAAGCGTATCAACTGTTTTCGAGACAAAATCTGTTTTTAACTATATTGTTGCTTTGTGCAATTGTTTCGACGCCACGCACATTTAGAAGTTAAGCTTATTTTTCAGTTTTCATTTAGACAATATTTTGATTAAAGAGTAAATATATGAGATCTGTTACTGATCTCAGTTTAAAGGAAAGGAGATGTTGTAATTATAGGTTAATTTTAAAATAACACGTGTAACTAATTATAAAGAGCATGTTCTTTGTTGTTGTTTTTTTGATCAAGTACTTTTGTTTCTTGATCTTGAAAGAGAAAGGAACTCTTAGTAATTCATTTATAAACTATTTTATTATACACTAGAGGTAATAAAGATCATCATGGACATATTTATGTAATTTGTGTACAACTCTTGTATGAACATTGTTTCCTCGTTTTTGTCGTCCATAACAAGTTTAAACACAAAGCATATTCTTGCACTCTGTAAATATTGATGAGTTTGCATGGAATATGGGGCCAATGTGTAGTGAATGGGGCGTCTATAGCAGATATAGCTGATAAAATATTGACGTACCTTATTATGAAGAGTAAAAGAGGCCTTTCAACTTTCTTCGGCGTGTATAGTCAACGACTAATGCTGAAGTACAATACTTCCATTCAGCGAAGTTTGGCACCGAACATTTGGGTGACATATTTTTGTTCCATTGTGTTTTGGTGTAATATTGCCATAAATTAATGATTATTACGGACCCTTGTTTGAAGATATTTACACATTAATTTAAGAAATACGTTCAATATGCTGGTATTGATTTTTGAAGCTAATGAAAATGATGCATTACTCATCTCTAATTCAGTGTATGACATTAATTACTCTAATGCGTTTAAAGTATAAAAACAGTTTTTGATATCCAGTTGCAGTCATACCAATAAATAAACATGATAGAAGAGCAAAATATTTTTTTCTACAAATTCATTAACGTCTTTGATTGATGGGGAATATGCCTTTCCGTTGCCTTTACGGAGGAGGATTATTATCATCAAATTTATTTATGTTATTAAAAAATAGAAAAACTTTTTAGTACTGAACAATGTTGGTCAACAATTCATCCAATTTTCAATATAAATATTTATTATGTTTTGTTTTCATTTTACTTTCTTTCCTTTTTAAAGTTTATTTCTTGGCACATCAATACATAATGTTCTTCGGAGAAACTAGGTGAGATTTTCAGCTGGAATTTCCCTCACCCACTCAAGGCAGTTTAGCACACAAGTTTCCCAGAAAACCAACATTTCTCCTTCCCAATTTCCTCACCCAAGGCGTGGGTTGCTGGCATCGTCTTATGACATGAAATACATTTAGGTAGAACTAGCGCAGGTAGAACCAAATTCTCTGAAATCGGTTTAAATAAACAGAGTAACAAGTACTTATTGCGATTTCAACTTTTAAAATATACCTCACCGGCTACTTAAATCAAATAATTTCCATTATAATTGATAGTGAAATACATTGCTTCTTATGGAGATACCACTTTTTAAAAAAAATTTTTTTACAAAAAATGAATTTTTAACCAGAAAAGTGATGAAAGTTTACTTTGAATTGTAGTAAATTTTACGTGATTTTTACATCATTTGTATCTATTGGTCACCGAATATTTGAGAAAGGTATTTACGTTTTTCTGAGGCGAGATGCATCAATAACAAAACCGTTGCGCTCGGCCGCCATGTTTGTACAAGCTCTTATGCATTTCAAAAGACTCAAACGAGTTCCTCAATATTGTTTGTACTATATTATTAACTGATAGATAGAAATCACGTTTTTTGCATCATTATAATTCATGTTGTTGCGCTCTAAGACAATTACAACAAAAATATGAATAGCAATTATGCTTCTCATTGATTTCACTAACTTGGAGCGCTAATGCCACCTTCATAAAACTGGCATGAGTAAGGGAACCCCGTTCCTTGTTCAGCTGAGCAGGGAATGCAACCTGCTATATCTGCGGTTCAGCAGTACGTTGGGAGCGAGGACACGACCACTGCACCGCCACTGTCGGTTTAGGATTGAAGATTTAGGACTGTAATGCCATAAAGTACTGGCAGTACTTTCATAAAAATTCCAATCTTCAACCCACTTCTCCGCTGTGCGCGTTCTTATAAATTCTAGAATCCCGTTTTCGGTGACGCTGCGACGGAACACCGTGGCGGAGCGCGGCACAAAAGCTTTCCGTAGAGCACATTTTCCACTCGTTGCTCCAACGTGCGCCGTGGAAGAACCATAGCGTTTGAAAAAAACACAGGAGGTCACGTTCGTGCAACAGGAGACCTTTGCCTCTGCAGGAAGCACCCGTCTTGTGCAGCTGCTTGCTTTATCGTGATGCTTCTGCCGCCATTTTTGCGATGATCGCGTACTTCCGTCGGAGAAGAGATTGTGTGTGCGCAACAGCTGAAGAACGGTGGGCGAAATTTAGAAAAATGAATCGAAAAGGCGGGACCAGCACTTCAAATACGTCAAATCACGGAGATGTATAATTGCTTTTTTTATATTATTATTCTAATTGTTTTGAAACACGACAATATGAATAATAACGAAGAAAAAACATGCTTAAATTTGTATCTATCGGTTAATAACATAATACAAACTATCTTCAGGAACTCACTTGACTCATTTGAAATACATAAGAGCATGTAAAAGTGTGGCATTCGCCAGTAACGGTTTCGTAATTTGTGCATATCACCTCGGAAGAAGAGAAATATCTCTCTCAGATATCCGGTGATATATATATAGATAATAGTGATGTAAAAATATTACGGAAAATTTACTACAAATGAAAGTAAATTTCTATCCTTTTCGTGATTTAAAAGTTAGTCTTAAAAAAATTAAGACGCAATGCACTTCACCAACAATTATTGCAATTATTTCATTTGAATGCCCCGTGATGTGTGTTTTTCGAGTTGAATTCATATTAAGTATAAATAATACTGCAAACGATTTAAGTTGCTTTTAGTGATTAAAATCTAACTCCGCTGTTACTTAGTAACTGAGGGTAAGAAATTAAAAACTGAGGAAAAGGGATGGAAGAGAAAGATCACAGAAGCATTACTCGTAGAATGGCGGATAAGATGGAACAAATCTACG
The DNA here is from genome assembly GCA_002313205.1 of Laupala kohalensis. NCBI lineage: Eukaryota > Metazoa > Arthropoda > Insecta > Orthoptera > Trigonidiidae > Laupala > Laupala kohalensis. Next base: position 502,798 of record NNCF01125922.1, read on the forward strand.
AAAGGGAGACCACTATATGACATGATACCGGATGTACATTTTGCAGAAAGGAATAGACGATGGTTTAGGCCAGGACCAGTTGAGGCAGAAATGATGACGAGACACGCCGACATGAGGTCATATTTACACAGATTTTGGCTGGCAGATAAAGAAGACTGTATACGTGGATTAGGACAAGAGACCATATGTTCTGGGATTACCCGTTCTAGGACCGGAAAGGACGAGATACCTGAATAAAATGAAGGGAAGGCATAATAATCAAATGTGGACATGACATGATAAGCACGGAGACGAGATAAAGAATATTTAAAAAATATGTGAATTGAATTAAAGATATAGAGATAGCACTTAAAAATTAATAGATTGTACATTTAGACTAAGGAAGATTTTAAACAATTGATGTAGTCGTGGAATCCTTGCGGATGGAGACGGGACGAAAAATAAAATAAATGAATAATAATAATAATAACTACTTAATCATGTTACGTCGAATGAGAATGGGAGACGGGACCGGGGATCGAACCCGGGACCTTGAGCTTTCCGCGCTCATGCGCCTACCGACTGCGCCATCCCGTTCGCCACACGTGCCCGTCAACCATTCTCATTCAACTTGTGAAACCCAAAGACCTCTGAGGTGGCCTCGTAGAGACTAAACTCCTCATCTGAGGCGACTCCCTTAGGAAGTACTTTATTTGGGTAGTATTTTCCATTTCTGGTTCACAAACATAGAAATCTCNTGTCGTGGATTGAAAATTATGTAATCAAAGGAAATTGATTTGGTTTTGTAGTATTTTTGGTTTTGCAAGGAATGGGAAACGCCGTGATGCCTCTCTTGGTCACCGTATATTTTCACTGATAAGACGACCTTCAGATGAGACGCGGGGTATACATTTTTGTCAAAGTTTTAGTGCGAAAATAATACGACCCCACTAGCTACCAACGGCCTATGAAGCCAAACAGTGTGGGATTTCTAGTGCTCTGGATGCCACTAAGGACGAGTTGTGATGACGAAGAGGAAATTAACTCGCTAGGCACAGAATGGCACCCAATTGATGAGCTTTTTAACTACGTGAGGAAGTGCTTGAGGAGCTATTCCCCTTAGATAATGAATGTGAGGATTTTAAGTACATTGGTGAGTGGTTTGTTTCGTTTTTTAATGGTTGTAATTATATAAATTTCAATATACATTTATTTTGTGTCGACCCCGGATTTTGGAGGCCTTTTTTGTGATTCAACTATTGTCTTATCTCCGTAAATATCCGGTAGGTGAAACATGGATACAGCAACTGTGGTGCAGAACTCTGATAGAGCGCGCCAGGGAACGTGATACTTCGTTGGTTTAGTTACTGTCGAGAGATCGAGGTCTGCCGGGTTAACAATGCAGCAGAGACGACGGTTGCTTGACCTGACTACAATATCCGCTCAGTAGGCCTATCAGTTGCTCATTTGTTTGTCGATGAGATTGTTAATTCGCTTGGGCATCAATTACGCCCCATTATCGTACCGAACCATCACACGAAAGTTGCGAGATCGTTCAACCATGTGGTCCCTGGTTTAATGGTCACATATTTATATTGGTTTTAATTTATATTGGAATAATAAATATATAGCATTACGTATTTTTTAAAATATTTTTTTCATAAATATTAATTCCACTACTGCCCTTGGACCCTTGATCGGAATTGATGGAATGATCCCTTGCTTTTCCGGAGAGTAACTTAATTTATTATCCCCTCTGCGTCATACGCAGTTTTCAACAACTTTTTGACAATAAAGTGTATATTTATATTTGGGCGGGATGGCGGAAAGATCTGAGCCATTGTCACGAATAATGCTGATTCAATTCAACGCCCAGAAAAGAAATGGACAAAGTAATGCCATTGCTGTGCCACGTCATTAGAGAAATAAACTGAGCAGTATATGATGATTCCAATTAGGTATAGGTCGTAGAAGAATATTATCACCTCATAGGATAACAGTTTGCGTGGATCGAGTAAATTATGTCCTTCCCGGACAAAAAGCTGAATTATTTTTAGGTTAAGACCAGTGGCGGATCTAGACCGTACAAAAAGGGGGGTAGCTAACCGAGTAGGGATCTAGGAAGCATTTCTGTTTGAAAATCATGGTATTACCACAAAAATTTTATAAATATTATCTTGAAATAAAATATATCAACTCATCAAATAGATAATCAACTATTAACAATATTAAATAGCAACTAAATTGGTGAATTGTTTAAAATGACAAAGTAAGCCTTTATCCGTCTAGTGTTCAAGTCCAATTGGTGGGGGCAGTTGCTATAGCTCCCTTAACCCCGTAGATCTCCCACTGGTTAAGTCCATCTCATAATAAAATAAAGGGACACTCTCACTCTAAAAAATATACTCTTCTAGTATTTTATTTTCAACTACGTACGCTTGGTACTCTTGAATACAACTCAAATTTCTGCTGAATCAAAACTAGTTTTGAAATTTTATCGTTCATATAATAGTAAACACTTTCTGAACAGCGGATTTTGTAAATGGATGAATTCTTTTATTAATCCATTTTAAAGTACACTTATAATATTTACAAGTTTCTATTTCACTAAAATACCAACTTAAACCAACTCACTTTACTTATTTCTTGGATTAATAAAGATTACATCCCGAGGATATAATCAGGTATGGGACGGTATACAAACTTGCCCTCAACCATCGATAACGGAAGGTATCTTATCGACTTAACACTTTTCCCTCTTATTCTTTAAGTACCTCTGTCGTAAACAAGCATTTACTTTAGTGACTGTCACTATTGACCGATATACTGATAATTATAAAGTAAACACTTAAATAAAAGTAATAATTCGCATAACATGTAAGCATGTATATTCCAGTCCGTAATTAAACTTCTCTACTAAAAACGACATTTACATATTCATTTTTACAAGAAATAGCACACCTCTCGTTATCTCTGTATTTGTGAACAAGAAGTTACTAACGTTGGATAGCTTTATTTTTGTTGTGACGATGTGCAAATATTGTATTATAGTGAGGTGAAATACATTAATAACGAATTTGGATCAAATTGAACATGAATTATATTTCTGATGAAGTGGTAGTGGTCTCCTAAATATGTTCCTATACAAATATTAAACAAATTTGTTTACATTATTCATGGTGTTTATTCATTATGAGCGAGTTAACATGTAAAACTGATCTTAATATCCTAATGATAGTGTGCTGGTTTTTTATGTTTTAAATAAAATCAAGCAATTTCGATAGAGAAAAACTTGTCTTTTAACTTCTCATTCTCTATTCACTAGTCTCCAGTTGGTTTGCATACAGTACTGAAGGAAGCAAACGCCTCTGAGTATTTAGCCTACAGTTGCCTCGAGTACCATTGACGCTATCAGCGAAGCCCGTTCAACCCTCCAATGTCGTTCAAAGCAACCGCCTACTAACCCAACTCCAGCACTTCCGGCCTATCTCGTTTCACTCCATGACTTCCGGCTTCGCGTGGAACGTCTCGAGCGCTTAAGATGGCCGTATCCTTTTGTCACGCGCTCACTCGCTTTATATCCAGAAGCACTTTCCCTTTACGGTGTTGACTTTAATGCAATTCCTTTTTATGCTTTCTTGTAGTACTGATTTGTATTTTACGTTCGAACAAGGACCATAGCGTTCGGTACATACGGTTCCTCATATGTACGAAGTTTGTTTCATTGAGATCTCTACGCTACGTGTCGAAAATTCATCACTTATTCCCTGACAAATAATGAGGGGCACCTACAAAACTTTTCTTCGTACAACAAATAATTGAATACGACACAGATTAATATTATATTGTTGTAACATTTCGGCTTGAAATTACATTTATAGATCCACAATTACATTTTTATTTTTATATTTTTGAACATACTTTTGCACGATCCGGTTTAAAACCTTACTCCGTAGTATTGGTCTGTCAAATACACCGCTAGTTTCTTAAATTGCCTCCATTTCCGCCTTGAACTTTGAAGGTGAGATTGTTCAAGAATAGACACTAAGTATGATTTTTTTGGAAGAAGTGTATCATATTAAATATACTTTTCATTGTTGTATAAAATTTAATGCGCTATTGCGCACAAATATATTTCGAAATATTTTTATTTCACGTGTTTTTGTTGGAAGTAAGATTATAAAAATATTTTCATGGGGAATGTCATACAAAAAAAAATTATCAGGATATTCTTGGGCGAAATGTTGATGGGAAATAGATTTACTCACAATTTCTTTCCCCAATAAGGTATAAATACAGGTTGTTTCCTTTTCGTGTACATAAATGGTTGAAGTGTATACAGAAGATAAGCTTGGTCATTCATAACAAATGTAAATTTGAAAGGACACCGTGTCATGTAACACGAGAGTTGGACACTTGGGAAAGGCTACATCAATCTTTCTTCCTCAACTAAGATTTCAACAGACCTTGAGCTCTGTTTTAAAACATGGATCTACACTTTCTTTTAATCTCCACTAGAAGAAATCGGAAGGAAACAACACAGTACTGGAATTCGAGTCAAATGGCGTCTCGACGTGATGACATCTCACGAATTCTTTGTGCAATGTACTGACGCGCACAGGCGGATCTATAGACCTATTGGACTTGAACTCTTGACAGATAAAATTTAATTTGATAAATGGCGTACTTCGTGAAAGTGGTAACATATTAATAATTGTTATTGCTTAAAATATGTGTTATTTTTATTTATAATATATTTGTTATTGTTATTAATAATACCATGTTAATAACGTTAATAAATAATTGTTATTGTCATTAATAATACCAGATTGTTAATTGTAAATTATTTATCTGATGCATTTTATTTAAAGGTAATATTTATAAAAAATTCGTTGTAAAATCATAATTTTTAAACAAAAACGCTCCCCTGGTCAGCCGCACCCCCCGCTGGTTACGGTCTAGATCTGCCTCTGCTGGCGTGGGCATGCTGCATCGGGTTGAAGAGCATATACTTCTGCCCGTGCTATACCTCACCTCGCTCTGAACCGCTGCATGTAATTGTTGGGTAGAGCTTAATGAATCGAGGCAATTTCACGTGATGTATCGCTCCGTACTGCGAGGCAAATATTTAACGTGCAAAAACCAACGCGCGCAAGGACCCCGTCACGGAAGGGGTGTCCATGAATGAGGTTCTTCGATTTCCTAATATTTCATTATATAAAGGAATTTAACTTTTTAGACTCAAATAAGCGAATTTAAATGATTATACACATTTCTAAAAATATAAACTTTAATAAACATGTATCATATTTCTGGGCTGAAAAGTGTCTTGTATTATTGCATATTTCAAGTTAAAATATTATCAGGATTGTATTACTAAAAAATTGATATTTTGCCTGAGCACTTATGTCAATATGTTTTTTACACTCCTTGTAGCTATATTAGGGGGAAATTTTAATTTCAAAATAAATACTTTTTTGAATACCCGTATGATAATTGAGTTATCGGTGAGCCAAAACAAAAAGACTCTACTTTTATTTTATTTTTTTAAATTTATTGTTGTTTTCTACTACCTTGATTTTACGCGAATCTAAAGGGTTATGTCACTCTTGACTTCTTCACAATTTTTTATTCTTACAAATCTGAATTGTATCCCATTATGCTAAGATCCGCAGGTATATGAATTGCATAGAACACTGTTTTGTTGTCAAATTAAACTTTGGCATTTGTAGATTAAGAAATACTCTCAAAAATCATAAAAATATGCAATTGCCTGTTTTCTGGGCAAATGTTTTGTGTCTTTTCAAAATGACTTTACGGATCTGATACGCGAATACTCCATTCTTTTACTGGCAACGAGCAAGATCTTTCACCTCTTAAACCTGATATTTTTGGAAAGCCATCTGACAATTTATGTCCGCGGCTTCCAAGTCATGACAAAACCTAATACATCAACGTCGAGGAATAAAAAAGCTAAAAACAGCAGTTGATGAATCATAAATAACTCTATTATTAGAATTAGAACATTTTTTTCCTTGAGTGTTCGATTTCTAACAAATGTATTTCAGATTAAATACTTTTCATGCAATAATCTACTGAGTAATTTAAATGATTCAGGTATTTCGTGTGATTTATGATAATTGTCCTTCAGATAACGGAAGAACTTCGTAGAATCTTACATAACGTCATCGATAGTTCCAGTTTTCTGCATTAAACCGTTACGATGTATAGAACTTCATAATTACTTGATATTGGCCCAACATTACGATATTATTTAATTTTCGATTGTAAATAAACCTTCAAAATAATTCAATAATTCAGTGAAAATAAATCTATCATTTTGAAAATAAGAACAAAAATAGTCGTTTATGACTGGCTTCTAAATTTCTAGTTTGTATGTCTCTAAAAATTGTAAGTCAAATATATTTTCAGTATTAAATTTATATTGTTGATATTATTTTCATTCGCAAAATGTTTCCTTTAAGGAAGGGTTTATATTACCTAAACATCAAGGCCACAATAATGTGGCGAAAGAAATCCGACTAAGAACACACCCTTGAATTTCTCCCAAGAGTTTCTGCTTTGTTGTGAACGTCACATAACAGCTCCAATGATGATAAATTTGAGGATGGCGTGCTGTCCTCGTGTCCTCCCTTTCATCTACGTGAGGATTTCCATTTTGTTGAAAAGAGGTGATTTTTTTCCCCTATCGAACTCGTCCCTCTCTGAGTCATGAGAGGAAACATACTCGGATGTCGGTTGATGGGCCATACCTCAAAAAGGAGTGTAAGTTTATCACACGTGATCATTTGTTGCTGTTCCCTTCTTTGCTACAGCTGAAAGAACGCAGCGTGTGCTACTATTGGGTAGTTGACGAAAGTAAAATATTAAACAAAATTGTTTTTAATATTTACTGTAGGAATCAAAATAATAAATGCAGTATTTATTTAAACTTTTAAAAAAAATCTTTCAATTTAAACTAAAAATTAAAAACTAAATTTCACTCATTCAACCGCGTGATCAAAAACACGCTCGACTTAAATTGGCGTCGTGTGACACGTCATAATAGAAGTCATAAGACAAGGAAGGATCTCAATAAACTTTCGAATACTAACCGAATTTGACTGATGTCATTTTGAGCAAGTTGCACGTATGCAAGTTTTATGGCTGTTGTATCCTATAATCTAGCGTCTTGAGCAAATTCATGAATTCCAACCCAAAAATTTAAGCAACATTGAACAACTCTATTGTTACGACTATTAAACTCATAAAAATATGAAATAATATTTTTAGGTTAGTGTGTAATTTAAAACATATCCCCAGATTTTTTCAAGTATCAGATTTTGAAATCTTAGCTGAGGTGTTGCTTTAATTCTATGTGCGAGGTATGTTTTTATTAAAAATACTCATGGAATATATAACTTTATTTATGTTTTGGTCTCTGTTCCTATCTTTAAAACATTAATAATGATTCTATTGTGCGGAAATACCAAATGAATCATATTAATCATATACTACTTATAGTAGGAGAAAATATCATAGCTATTATCGTCCAGAAGAAGTAATGGATTTTGAAAAAGCTAACCTTTTTTGAATCATTAATATTTCTTTCAATTGCTTCTACGTATATACTACGCGTTCATTAGATGTCAGTAATTTCGTTCGTTTAGTCACTATTTAAGCATAACTCTGATTAAATGTTCCTCCGGAGAAATTATTACACAGTTTTCTACATAAATTTTAAATCTCATTTGTTCCATTTTCTTGAGGCATCCTTCACCGAGATAATTATGCGATTTTCCAACGACCGCCTCCATACTTAACATCAACTCTCGGATCTCAACCCACAAGTCCATCGTGTTTTTCCATCTCGCTTCTTATTCTCTTCCGTCTTCCAAGACGTCTTTCCCGCTTTTTCACCCACGTCACAAGACAACTTGTCTCCCAGATTTCCCTCTCTTCTTTATTTTTGTTTCGCTTCACGTCTCATGATCTCATCGCGTCCCAAATTTTCCGCAAACTTCCCCTCTCGTTTCTTCGCTTTGAACTCTCAGTTTGCTCCATAAGATATCGCGCGGAGAGGCTGGCGCCGAGCGCCTTTTTTTTCTTTCTTTTCTTTTTTTTTTTTTTTTTTTTTTNCGCTCGGCTGTTTCACTCAATCGTTTCGCTGCTCGTCGCCGGGAAGCGCTCTTGTCGCCTGGAGCTTGCGCGTAGAGCCGCGTGGAGCGCCCTCGTCGCACCGTTGTGAGACTCGTGCGAATGTTCGAGGGTTGGAGATGTAGAAGAGGGAGCTGGAGAAGCGTTGCTTGTTGTATCTGCAATAATCTTCTTACGGGAGCGCAAACGGCCGGGGGTTCGTTCCTCTCGCGTCCCTCCATAGCTGTGCCGTGCGTCCCTTCTTTCCACATCCGGCTCCCGGTCTCTTGAATGTATGTTGTCTTCCCGCCTTCCGCTGGTCTAAAGCCATCTTGCGGAAGTTTTTGTTTTTGAACATTCAGCTTCCCCGTCTTAGAATCATATTTTTATTCGTTTATTTGTGATTTGACACTTTATCAGTCGAATAACGAAATTACAAGTCATTGTCGCATTCGTAACTAGGATTTTTATAATTAACGCTTCTTACGTTCCGTATAACTTATAAAAAAATTAATTTAAAAATAATATTTTAAAAACTTGTGTGGTCGAGTGGTTTCCTGATAAAATGTATGGAAATATTTTATGCCTTATTATACCGTGGAATGTGTGTAATATCTTTCCTTTCCTTTTTATTGCAAATACTATTAATTATTATTTAAAATTAATATCGTATCCTGAAATAAATTATTTATGTCTACAGTAATCTGAAGATATATCTAACACCATATTTCTCCTTAGAAAGTGTGATTTGCCTAAATAAAATAGATATCTAGTGTACTCGATGTATTTATTTACAACATTTGATGAGAATATTTTGGTTCTACCATAATTGTATTACCTAATTCTCTACGATACATTTTTAACAAAACATAAATAATGACGCCATAAAAAATACATAGTTTTATTAAAAATTAACACCATTTAACGCGAAACCTCTTGGCATTTATCTTTCGAAATTTTATTTTAAAACTATATTGTCACTGAGCTCCACAATTATCACGCTCCACAATTACCAAGTATATTGTCACTGTTTGCCAGAGATATAGAACAACGTCAATATCACCGTAAAACTTCCAAATCTAACAGTTAAAGTTTTGTTCTTTTATTCCAGATGTCATCTACACGCTATCTCCCTTCACTTTGATCTTCCCTTCTGTAGTGTCCAATCAAAGCTATATCTGATTGCAAAGTGAGAGGTACTTGAGATAATGTTCGTGTAATACAAAGACAATGTTTAACACTTAATTTTGACTCATGCATTTACTCCACAGGAGGTTAAATATAACCTGTATGTTGAAGGGTAGGGCAGTATACCAAAAAATACTCAGACTAAATTGTTTATAATACTTAGAGAACAGTAAATCTTCAGGAAGTAAAGGGAAAAAGTCAAAAGATAAAAAAATGTATGAAACAGATAAATAAACTTAATCATTTAAAATTAATAATCTTACCTCTAAAAATTCTAAGTTAATAATAATGTGATACAGACTGACAAACTTTAAAATATGAATCTCGATGCATTAAAAAATTAAACACTCGATAAAAATTGGAATGTAAGTTGTTATTAGTTAGATACGTATATAAACTCAGGACAAAAATCTAGAGAAGCCAAAATGAAATATAATCATCTTTAACAATTAAAAATAGAAGTCGCATAACAATACAGTAAGTAAAACACTATATAAAGGTCTAAATACATAAAATAAGTTTCGAAACAAAATAGTACTAATTATTGGATTGCATAATGTAGCAGATACATTATATAAATTCTTACAAACAAACACTACACTAGGCAAAGACAGTATACACCGAGCAATGTGAAGTATTTCATTTGTTAAAGAAGTGAAATATTTTATGTCATTCTCGTGAACACTTATGTAAAAATTGAGCTGTTTAGATTTAGTAACGATCCGGACGTCTTTAAAAAAGCTTTTCTTCTTTTCTTTATTCCTTCTCTCATATATTCCCATTCTCTGGTAAGGAACATTTCACGGATGACAAAACTGTTTCAAAAACAAAACTCGGTCTCTGTCTTCTCCAATTTATTCTTATGCACAGTCCTTTATTTCTGCAATGAACGCTGGAGAGTCGTTCAGCCGCGCGTGTGCAACGAGTCGGTGCAGTCTGTGATTCGCCTCATTTGCAGCTCTTCGTTGAGTGTCCCGTTCTCACGCCTTGATGACACGTCTGGAACAAACGGATGACGCACTCTTGAAGCCTCTCTCGCACACGCGTGGAGTGCAGGCGCACATGAATTTCGCGACGTAAGAGTGTGCTCACTGTTTCTGTTTAGGGAATGGACTTGAAGAAGATGGTTCAGTCCGGGGTCCGCTCACTTTTGCTCACGGTGGTCATTATACTTTTGTCGTATTAATCTCAAATTTTTACTGCACGTAGTATCTACAATTCACTTTGGAATAAGAAAAGGATAACAGTACGTGTTAATTAAATAATTTGTTTTATAAACAATAAATCCGCCACAGCCCTCGGGTCCTTGATCGAAATTGATGGGATGGTTCGTAGCTTGTTTCCGGAGAGTAATTTAGTTTACAATCCCCCACGTGGTCATTCATCTTTTGCAACTGCTTTTTTTACAATAAAGTTTTTATTTTATTTTATAAGCAGGTACGTCGTATTTTGAAGGAAAATATTGCACAAGTGAAACTTGTCAATAAATATTTCTAAACTTCTTAGAAGCCATTCATAACATACTTAACTGAACATGGTATGAGCCATGAGTTCAATACAAAGGGGAAACACACCTTAATGACAAGGCACTCCAACTAAAAAGACTGAAAAGAGCTTTATCTTCATATCCATTAAGTTTTTTAATACCATACCAGTCAAAATTAGTAAACTGATTATAGGGACGTATTAAAAAAGAATTTTGTAATTTCTCCTGATAATCTCTTGTATAATTTAAGATGATATTATGGTAAAGAAGTCAATCTTATGTGAAATTGTGGTTGGAAAGTATATGATTGTTTAGTATCATGCTCATTAATGTTAATGTGTGTGATGTTTTGCATATGTGATGTGTTGTATTCTGTTTGTTTGGTGTATCTAACGATAGTAATACTTCTGATGTCCTCAGATGTTTTCTACAATAAATTACGTAACGTTTTTTGGATGCCGTTTTGGATTACCGTTTTGGTGCGTAAAGTTGGGGAATGATGTCCATGTAGTTCGTAATACCAGATTTTTTTGTTTTATTTTGTAGAATACTTATGACTAAAAAGTTTGTCCTTGTTCTCAAACCCGTAGTGAGAGCACAGATCAATGAGATAAGAACACAGGAGGTTGATATGTCAGGAGTCAATGTATTACATTTTTTCAGAAAGCAAAAGAAAAAAAAAATCTCCTTTAATTAAGGGGAGAGTCAAGCTAGCGTTACGTAATTATATAGGGAAGGGGATAAGAGGTATCATTACATTGAGAGTGTACATGATAAAATGATATCTGTAGAACAAAAAATATATTGACGATAGACATCCAAATTTTTCCAAAAACATGTCTTACCATACATATTCGTTATTCTCATCTTCCCAAATCCCTCGTTGAATGTGTGATAAAAAATAAACTAGTCCCCTAAAAGTTTATGTTAAGTTTATATTGTTGGTTTCTTGTGTATATGAAGTACATTTTCGAACTTCATTTATACTTCTTTATGCATGTGATTAACATAATATTAGTTGTTATAAATGCATTTTTTTTGTCTTTCCAGGTCCATGACGGATGCCTTGACATCATTGGATTTGAGCTACAATGAGCTTGATCACGTCCCTTTCGATGCGTTGCGACCACTTAAAAAACTGGATTGGCTCAACCTTCATAGGTGAGGAGTGTGTTCCATTTTAATTCTCATGTTTTTAAAGCTCTCATGATATCAGATGTATTAACGAGGAACTAATGCTATCGATTCTTTGCTTCGCGGCATGATTCGTTAACTTTCTTTTACCATTACGTTTATTTCCTATGTATATTTACATGTCATGTATGATTATATCTAATGAAGAATATTAACTCATGTTCCTCGAAAATACTCATTCTTCCTACCGCGAGTTAATTTATATTAGGTTCATATTTTCATTCACTAAGTTTCCTAAGACTTGAAGAATTTTGTAAGAAGTATTTCATGTAACTGTTAATGATTGTTACGATTTCCGTACGTTAAGATACTTGAAAAAAGTATTTTCGTTAGCTAATAAATTCTAATACAATAAAACGGAAGTGAACCCACGTTGTGATCCAGTTTTAGAGTGTTAAAATCACCCAAGTTAAAAAGAAAATTCTCTCGTCGTGTGGTTCTTGACTGGACAATGTGCACAATCATAATATTATTCATACCCGGCACATTATACCACTTGACAAACAGGAAATCACCCTGAGAATAACCGATAACAAAGCATTGAATTTTAAGAAGAACGACACATTCTAGTGGTTGCCTGGGAGACACCCACGCTTTGAATCAAGCTGATATGAAGACGCAAAGAGCGTTTGGGGGTAAACCCAACTTGTATGCTGGGGTGACATTCTACATTATGCTGTGGGTGGGGGTGGGGGGGGATGGCTGAGAGCGAAACGTGTCGAATGATTCAAGTAAAATGAACAATGAACTAATATGTAATATAAAGAGCAATGTAGTACCTGTCTCTTATANAGTGGTAGGTATAAATCCTGCTCGGCCGAACTCGGTCAGCTTTTCAACCGGGGTTTCTTTCATGTACTCAAGATAAATATCGGTTGGGTACCGTAAGTTCCCCGGTAACCCAACATCTCTGCTTCCCAACTCTCTCTCTCTCCCAAGCGCAACGGTTAGGTGGGAGGGAGAGCAGCATCATGGTCTGGATCTCCTTTTACCAAAAGACATTAAATAAATAAAATACGGTTGGCGTTTCTGCGAAGTGTATTTTCCAAGAATATTATTTTGGCTTATTTTAAATTATGTTTTTTTTTCTCGAAAAACTATGTTGAAGAAGATTTCTAGATTTAACATAAAAAGTATTAAAATGACACACGAGTATACAGTGCTGGGTCCTGCTAGTAATTTTAAATATTTGGTGCCATTACAATAAACAAAAACAAAAAACTATTAGCTCGTGTCTCAGTCGGAAGAAGAAAGTGAGGTTAGATATCGGCTGGAGGTAGAAGGAATTCCTCAGTGTGTTCATTTCGCACTAAGTGAGCGCGTGATAGAGTCTCTTCTTTCGCATTTCTTATAATTCCTTTATTGCGATAGAAGAATGACCTTGTTCACTGGAAATAAAACAGAAACTTGTCGCGAAACAATTCTCTCTTGTCGCGCTGAGAAATAACAGTTTTAGATCCCTTCCCGTGGAAGATATGCATTGTATTTATGAAACGTGATTTCTTATCGAGGTTACTTTTTACTCTTTTTTCGTAAGGTATTCAGCAAGCACGAGGCCTCGATTCAAAAATGATAATAAATTTATTAACAATAACAATAATAAAAAAAACGTTTGTAAAAAAATGTAGTTATAAACTGCGTATGGCCACTTGGAGGACAATAAACTAAAGTACTTTCCGGAAGTTAGGATTCATCACTTTAACTCCGATTATGGACCATAGGGCAGTGTCAAATTTATCACGATTAATTTGATGAATTAATTTTTCTCGGGCATGATATCTTAAAGGATTATTTATTATGATACAAGTTCCCGATGAAAGTTTTCTAAGAGTTTTCTGTATAATAGTGTTACCATGGACTGAACGTTAAATTTGTGGTAGGTATATTCCACGGACGTGGTTGGTCCATATGACGAAAGAAACCGAAGTAGTGAGCAACCCGACTTCCACAGGTACTATTTCTCCGCTGTATCTCTCGTCATATTTGAGGTTAAAGTAGCTCTCGGTGATTTCTCAGTGATTTCAGCCGTATTGTGGATGTAATTACGTGGAATTCCGTCTTTTTACATATTTACATATTTACATAAATTTAGGCTCTAAGACTCGCCGACATCGAGGTCATTAGAACCCTAAAATGTTTGTACAGGTAGGGAAAATGCAGTTACGCACCAGAGAGAGCCAACATGACTCTCCCCGCGTGCGGGACTCACCGAATGACTCGACCATACCCACTAAAAACCCTCCATATATCCATATATTCAAACATAAAAAGACAACAGTTTCCTAAAACATTATGAAACCGAGAACAAATAAAGATTGGAATTTAGAAAGAAAAAAAGGGGAAAGATGATGTACAGGAAAGAGGAATGAAAGAAGGATTTAAATCCAAACCCTCCCGAGAACTTGTGGGAGGAGCCCCTATCCGTTTATGGATTTGAGTAATAAAGATCAGATACTGTGCCAAAGGTCACATTCCTCGAGGAATCTAAAATGGATTATCAATATCGGTTTATTTTGCTCAAGCCTAACGTTGAAACTATTAGGTAGATTGTCTCCCCGTCCGCTGATACTATATTTGAGACTTCAAAAGAAAGTGTTCCACGAGAAGTGTTGTGTTGCAAGTCTCGCAGATGGGAGGAGGTTCTCCGCGTAAGTGATGACCATACAAAGACGTGTAAGGATCACTTTTTCACGTCTGATCGCACGGTATGAAGAGGTCTTAACGGAGTCTTTAACCTTCCTCAGCTTGAAGGCGCAATTTTTCCATTTGGCTTGCCATGTCTTAAGAATAGACGGTGTTATGGCAAGCTTTGAATATGACGTAGGAACCGTTGAAATGTCAAGGACTGCCCTCTGTGTTCCCCGCTTCGCTACCTCATCAGCTCCTTCGTTACCCATAATACCCACGTGCCCAGGAACCCAACAAAGGACTATTTCAAAATTTTGCCCTCCTAGACGACTTATTAGATTCTGAATAGTTATTGTAAGGATGTCAGAAGTGTACAGTGAAGACTCTGACCACAGAGCACTAATTGAGTCACTGCATAAAACCACACGTCATATTGAAGATAGCTGAATGAAATTCAGCGCCTGAAGGATTACATATTTCTTCGCAGTGTACACGCTGCAAAAGGAATGGAGGCGAAAAGAACGGGTGGCACTATGGCAGTGGAAATCAGCACCAACAGAATCGTTCAAGGCTGAGCCATCGGTGTATATGAACATATGATCCAAAATAGAAAGTTTTCAGTTCTCCGAAGTGCTGCTGGTACACAGAAGCTGGAGTGTCTTGCTTAGAAAGTTGAGACAGCCGATAGTCGATGGTTGGTTGCATGAAGGACCAAGGAGGGGTGTGAGAATGTGGTATATCATTAGGGGAGGTAGCATGATGCCATTTTTCTCCAGACGGTTTTTTTTAAGTGGACACCAGCTAGGCGGGGTAAAGAAGGTCTTATAGCATAAGATGAACAAAATTTTGGAGAATTATTGTGTTGGCGAGTGGGGTGACTTGAAACTCCTTAAGATGCAAGTAAAATATGTCCTTGAAAGCGACTTTGTAGCAACTCGTTATTGTTGTGGTCTAG
The DNA here is from genome assembly GCA_002313205.1 of Laupala kohalensis. NCBI lineage: Eukaryota > Metazoa > Arthropoda > Insecta > Orthoptera > Trigonidiidae > Laupala > Laupala kohalensis. The sequence goes on from NNCF01125922.1 coordinate 518,364, forward strand.
AACACAATATCATTTGTGATGAATTCAATGTATTCAATTCTTTAAGTAAATTAATTTTCATTTACGTTAAAAACAAAAATATGACATTTTATCTGTTTTAAAACAATGTATTTAATTTTTAATTTTTTTCGAAAGAATATGTATGCTATTTCGTATACGTATTTTTTAAAGGAACAGTTTGCTGTCCAATAACCAACGAAATAAATGTTGAAACTAAAAACTATATATCGAGGATAGTGTTTAATAACTTCTTTCTTTCAACTGAAAAATATACTACTGTCGAATCTACTTTGTAAATTAGTATAAACAAATTTTCATTCTGATTGCATTACTGGAACTATTCAAATCGATTGATTAGTAATAGATTCAGTAATAACTTCATGAACTTCCTCGATGAGTGAAACAACATTAAGCGGGAAATTTCTCGTGTTGCAGTGATGAATTCAACATAATAATACGTTTACTTTACATGGTATTCAAACTACTTGTGAAAATTTACGTTTATATTCCAATGCCTTCACGTGCGCTGGCCGTTACAGAGTGCATGCATGTTACGTTGCATTCAAATAATAAAATATATTATTTATTTGTGTCATATATTAAAATATTTGTGTCAAATTTTCGTATTGATTGTTTCTTTATGGATAATTACATTTAAGTTACTATTAGTACTTTTTCTACGGATATCTTAATTTCAGTGAACATCATAGACTCAAATGATGCACGTGGTTGATAAATTGTAATGGTAAGCTGTAAAACTTTTGATCCCTTGTTGACTGTTTCCTGATATTAAAATGGATTTAAATACAGAAAATTCACTTCCTGTTATATTCAAAACCTCTAAAAATTTTAGAAGAACAGAAGACAACCATCCTTGTCTATACCTTCCACTCCTTGACTGAATCATCCTCATAGGAACTTTGACATCCTGCTTGTAAGTTAAGCCAAATGTAGTTGGAAGTACTTTTAATAGCCTTCCTAATAATTGTACATTGGTTGCGTTTGCAAAGCAATAGCAAAGGGTTAGGGTTTCGGAAATATTATCGGATGAAGTAGACGTCACATCAGGAGTGACTCAAGGCAGAGTTCTCGGACCTTTACTATTTATAGCATTTATCAACGACCCACCTGAGAGAATATGTTCAAATATTAGATTATTCGCAGATGACTTATAATTCACCGAACACTAAACAACACGGAAGACAGGATAATATTGCAACGAGACCTTAATGAAATCCACAAATGGGTAACTATAAATCAAATGAAAATAAATTCAGAGAAGAGTAAAGCTATATGTTTCACTCGAACTCGCTTAAGGCAAAATTGGTCCTATGAAATCAGTTCATATCCAATACCGGAAGTAAATTCATGCTTATATTTGGGTATTATGTTTAAGAATTACTTAGAGTGGTCTAATCAGGTTAACGGTGTTACACAAAAACTTGTCTGTATTCTTTAAACTTGTCATTAAACAAATTTTAAAGAAAGGCAGTAATCCGACAACAAAAGAGTTCGCATACACAACCCTTGTTAGGTCTTTACTGGAATGTGTATCGGCAGGATGGGATCCTTATAGGTAATATCAAATAAAATAATTAGAAAAAAATTCAGAAAAAAGTGATTAAATTCATGAACATGGGTAATAACGCGAATAATTACATAAAAATAGAACCTCTCCAAATTCGTAGAAAAAGAGCGCGACTGGGATGTTTGTTCAGTACACTTAAAAACAAACAAGACTAGCGGGATGTCAAAGAGCGTTTAGAAAAACCGACTAGATTGGATAGACAAGATCACTTTTTCAAAATTCGTGAAAGGATACAAGAAACAGACGTAGGAAAATACTCGTTTCTCATTAGATCAATCAGGGACTGGAACAATTTACCTGCGGAGCGCTATCGGACTTAGCAACCTCTCTTAAATTCAAAAATCTCTAAGGAAAGGGCAACAGACAGTGCTCGCTGTGACCTCCTTTTTTTCCCGGCTAGTGTTGGCAGCAATGCGTAGCGCGCAGTGTGTTGAGAAGGAAGCTGTCGTATTGAGTCAGGAATCCACTCTTTGTTCTTTGCGAGGGACTCTGCGGAACACTTTCATAAGAAACCAGAAAGCGAAACAGATTCTACGAGACCTCAAGTCTGTCTAGAGGAAGTATTACGACGTCGAGGCCACGTTAGGTCTTGTAGCATGTAGTCTCCGCTAAAAAGAAAAATTGTAGGTTTGTAGCTTTCCTCGAGCAACATTTGCGGCCTTTTTTCCCCTCTAGATGTCATCATTTACATGTCATAATTTATTAATTTCCAAGTTTTACAATACATCTTTAAATTTTAACCATCATGAACCTGTAAATAATGGCTATAAAAACATGAAAAAAAATTAACTTTAAATAAAAAATTTAAATTAACTTTGCATAACTGACGGTCCACTTGAATCTTCCCTTTTACTTATTTTAAAATTAAAATCTTACGTATTAGTCTAATTTTTTATTATTTGTATTATTTTTTTGCTCATTGAAAGATATGGGTGTTTCGTTTAACGTGTATTGTTTCCTTAATTAAAGGAAACTGGAATTTAAAAACCTCAAATATTTTAAATAATACAATACTAATTTTACTATTATAGCAGAAAAAATATACTGGAAAAATTCAACATAGGAAACATAATTTAAGTTATTAAAATGCTTGTATGTTATCTAAATGTTTTTAAAAATTATGATTGTATTTCATTAGAAATGTAGTCTGTTCTGAATGAATTCCCGTATCGAAGGGAAAGACGTATAATTGAGTGTACTGAAATCGGGAATATACATAATGGACATCATGACATTGTAAATTGAGACCATAATATATCTAATTTTAATATTGTTTGCTTGATGGAGATTTTTATGTACGATTTGTTAATGTAGTCAACTCAGTAGATGCGCAGATACCTAATATTGTATTTTGGAAAATCTTTCAAGGTTTGGAAAACTGAAAATGGTTGGTTATAATAATGAATGGTATACGTATGCAATTTTGTTTAAAACACAAAAAACGGTAGAAACAATACAATAAAATGTTAAAAGTGGGACTTAAACTCAAATATAAGAATGTCACAAAACAAAAGAAAATAACTCGAAGATAACTGTTTTTTGTTTTTGTTTTTTTGTGGGGCTTTAGGTCCCGTCAAAGACATTAGAGTACTCCTGTTGTTCTTGTAACCATGCATTTAGTAACGAAAAACTGACATGGCAGCAGATATGAAGGGGCACGGGAGGATTGATATGTGATATCAGAAACTATCGGTTGGAGATTATCTATCGATGGTGGTCGATAGTCCCAATTATCGGTAGCTATCGATAGTTTTCCGTCTCTAATAGGGAATTAGTAGGGTGTGTCCCCACGGAATAATATTAGACAACGATATCACTACTTTACTTTCTTTATTATAGATTATCCATTTTTTAACGATGTCATTATACGGATAAACTTCTTTTTTTTTTTCATGTTGTAGTCAGATGTCAGCTCTTTGCCTCGCTCTCGCTCATACGTGACCATCCCCTCCACGGAGACGTGGGTGAAATCTACTCTCTCTTCTATTCTGTTTTATTTCTTCCTCTTGTATTACATCTCTTGATAAACATATCTCACCTACGCTTTCGAAGAAAATTTTGTATCTTTTTACGTGGACACTATTTGTTCACAACTCTTTATAATCAGGACTCCTCGTTTCTTAAGCCTCACTATCATGTCTCTCCTGTCCGTGTCATAATATCCGCATTCCTAAACAACGTGGTCTCGGTCTTCTATGCCTTGCTTCGGCATACATTAATTCTACGGTGTACTGAAGCTTAGCGTTTGGCATTGCGTGTTATTTGCTGCAGTAACCACATCGCCTCCCTAGAGAGCGGCGGCGAAGGTGCATCCGACGCCGATTGGGGTCACATGCGAGAGTCCCTCACCAACCTCTTCATCGGAGAGAATGACCTCGTGGAACTCCCATCAGCTCACGGCGATGTGTCCAATGGCATCAACGGACACAACGGCAATGGGCCCAATGGCAAAAATGGTTTCTTCAATGGGAATGGCAATGGTGGACGGAATGGGGTGAGTAACGTTATTCAATATGAACATAAAAGAGATTTAACCTGCCAGTGGTAGCGCACGATCTTTCAAACCACACTTTAGCTATTTTTTTTTATATTTCAATAAATGGCGTCGCAGAAATTATTCTGTGGGGACTTGAACCTTATTTACTGCTAAGTACATATCTATGTACAAAAAATTATAAAATTCAGCCTAAACATTCTATTTTATTAATCTAAATGGTAGCCAGAGCTCGAGTGAATAATACTATAATGACCGCGTATATATACCGCGCGCGCCACTGATTTCGATAGTTATTGGTTCAACAATGCTCATTCTCAGCCGAGGTGGGTATTATTGCGTAGATTGTGTACATTTTTTTCATTTGGGGTTTTAGGGCTCGCCAACGTCAAGGTCATTAGAGCCCTTGCAGGGATTGTGTACAATTGTGTAAACGTGAAAAATTATTTATTATAATCGTTGATTATTAATTTTCCATTTTATGGTTTTGGATTGATATATTTTTTGTTCAGAGATGTTTCCAATAGCCACACACAAATAATGCAAATAAGTATTATTTTTTATTAATATATCGTAATTAACTATTAATGGAAAATACTATAAAAAATACAATTTCTCGACATAAACGTAGTTCCTCGAAATCTTGTGAGGTTTGTTAATGAGTTTCTCTCAGTGTATAGTCTTCTCCAAAACTATAGAAACTGCTACTGAATATTGGGCCTAACCTAATCTTGTATACGGTATTTTTCAATCGTTCGGTGCTGAGTTGGATACTAGTTGTAGTAGATTATCCTCAACTGCGTTCAAGGTTATTTTCTATTGTTCATTACGACGTTCGATGAAAGGTTTCACCGTAATAACTTCAACGAAATAATAATAATAATAATAATAATAAACTGTTTTTTGGTTTGTTGTTAGGCTCAGGCTATCAGGTCTACTCATCCGTTTGACCACCGTCAATAAATGTATAATCATATATACATACATAACTATGCATACAGAAGTACGTACATTCATGAACATATAAATAGTAATAATAATAATACATATATAAAAGCATACAACACATAAATATGCTTAGACGATGTAATGTGAACTAGTAAACACAAGGATCAGTTACAGATAGCATCCAGCTTAGCTCCGAACAATTTGAAAATATAGTTTTCAGCAGATAGGTCGACTAGTGCTTATAGGAGATAGTGGCAGTTCTTCCATCTTTCTCGAAGACTATAACATATCATCCCACAGATGCGAAACGGCAACGGCCTCTCCAATGGCAACTCCATCAACGGCAACGGCATGAACGGCGACGCCAACGGCGCTGGCCTGAGTGGAGGTGGGGGTGCGTCTCTGGCCGATTGCAGACGCCTCACTTGGCTCAACGTGGATGCCAACAAGTTATCCACTTTGGAAGGTGGCGCTCTCCCCACGTCGTTGCATACGCTCAGTGCAGCACAGAACCAACTGTCGCGATTTCCTGCCGAAGCGTTGGACGGACTGCAGGACCTCACCTGGTTAACGCTGAGGGGGAACTACATGGAGACGTTGCCAGATTTCACTTTCAAGCATAAGAAGCGCTTGGAGAAGTTGGATCTCGGGGAAAACGCGTTGCAGGTGAGAATATAAACAGATCCAACTGTCTTATGCACTGGTTGTCCGAAGGGGAATACGATGTAAGGTGTTTCTCGCACATATGTTTACGGGGGGAAGGGATCGATTCCCCTCTGTGACTGATGCGCGCAAGCCATTGAGTATCTCCCTTCCTTACCCCCTCCAAGCGAGTGTGCGAGCGAGAGGGCGACACCTCTTTGCATCTTCTGTCACGTTATCACGGAAAACCTACAACAGAGATGGTTGAGTCTATTTATATTTAGGTGTATGATGAGAAGCTTTCGAAAACTTCAGAAAGAATTTAAAAGAAAAAGTTAATTCAGGACTAATTCATTCAGCAACGCAAAAGCAACAAATATTAGGGAAACAGACTTGAAATTTTGATGGGTCGTTACGTGTGCAATACAAGAACGTGTGCAATACAAGCGGGAGACTTGACTGATTTTGCTCTGGCAATGTAATATCACCCAGTTCGTAATAAAAGTTTCTTTATTTTAATGAACATTTCAATAAGAAATCAGATAAATGTAGAAATTATAAAACGAAATTTAATTTTATTACTTCAATAAAGGGTAGCCTTGACCTGATATAATTAAGCAACTCATCTGTGATTTGTTTGTTTACATATTATGTTTAATAAAAATTCATTTCATTATCAGAAGAGTTGGGTGAAGGTCGATCTTATTTGGAATCTTGCACTAGCATTTCAGGAACTTCAGAAGGAATATAAAAGGACTTTGATCATTAAGAACTGACTGCAATGACTTACACGTCACACAGATAAAGAAAGAAACTGTTAATAAATTTGAAATTTTGATGAATGTTGCTTTTTTATTGTAAACACTCCACTATTGAAAGATTTTTGAAAATCTCGTTTCTGAAGGGATAATTTGGATTGAAATTTGTTAGTTCGAACTTTTCTTATATTTCACGAACTGATGAAGATATAATCATAGTTTCTGTACGTAAATGTGCTATTTTGTAACGAAAGGTTAACCATATAACAAAAGAATCTCGTCCAAATTCATACATGGAAGAGAAGTTACTAATTAATTAATATTGAGAAAGGTGAATATTAAATTCAACCTATTTATGTCGTAGATACAATTATTTGTGTTATTGCAACGAGAGGTTTGTATTGAAATTTAATTTCATGATGGAGATATTTTAATTAGAGTGTGCATTATCTTTTAATTTATTTAATTTTTACATTGTTTTTTTTACTTTCTAATCCTGTCATATTTTGAAAGATATATGACAAAATATAACACCGTAGAATTTCTCTGGTAAATTCACACCAAATAGGCTATGTGCAACAGATAAACAAACTTTGATAGAAATATTCCTCTGTGGAATCTTTTATTTTTCTTGCGTGTGATTTAACACAACTTCCATTTCTGGGACGAGTTGTTTATTGGTATCAAACGGTTTTACTTCGCTTTCAGGTCTTGATTTATTCTTGTTTATTTTTTTCCAGTCGCTGCCTCCCAGCATGTTCAACAACTCCATGACCGTCCGTGATCTCAACCTGGACTGCAACTATTTAACTCATCTCCCTGCCCAAGCGTTTCGAGGTCTCAACGCCGGTCGAATATTCCTTTCGATGAATCGACTCAACGCCACTGACGATCGAGCCTTCGTGGGACTCGGACACACTCTCGAGTATCTCGATCTCGAACACAACGAGCTCCGATCGATTCCTCGATCTCTATCGCAACTCAAGCGACTTCGATATCTCTATATTCCTTCCAACAGAATCACGGATATAGCTGATGACGCGTTCGAGAGTTTCTCTGCGACTCTTCGAGCGTTATCTCTCTCCAGTAATCAGTTGTCCAGAATACCCAGGGAAGCTCTTAGAGACTGTCGGAAACTATCGCATCTCAACGTGGGCTACAATCAAATATACGAAGTGGAAGAGGAAGATTTCGCGAGGTGGGGAGGTTCCCTGGACACGCTGCTACTCAGAAACAATCGCATCGCTCGATTAGACGCTCATGTGTTTCGACACACCGTGAATCTTCGCGAACTCAGTCTTAGTTTTAATAAACTGAGTGAAGTGGATCCTGAAGCGTTTGCGGATGTCGCGAATAAGTTGCAAAGTCTCGAGATTAGTTTCGGTCTGTACAGAGAAGATTTTCCTGAAGATTTTTTGAAACCTTTGACGTCCTTACAGTGGTTGGCGCTGGATAATAACAATTTTAGAACTATATCCCCGACAGCGCTGTATACTTTCGGGGAATTACAGTACTTGAATTTGGAAGCGAATAGGATAGGGAGTTTGACGGCTGATGTGTTTCATCCTAACGTCCATATTATGTTGAGGGATGTGAGATTGTCTTTTAATCATTTAGTAGAAATCGAATCAGAAACATTTTCGGGATTGAGGTCCCTCCAGACTGTAGTTTTAACAGGAAATCGAGTTCGTACTTTACGAACGAACGCTTTTAGAGGACTGCCTAGTCTCCTCACTTTAGTGATCTCGGAAAACCGCCTCGCATCATTGGCCCCAAGATGTTTCACCGAGTTGCCGAATCTTGTTAAGTTGGATCTCCAAAGTAACGAGATGAAAGACTTCGCTCTCAACGTGTTTCTTAATGTGACGTCACCATACATGCCACTCACCTTGAATCTCTCCCGCAACCAGATCGCAGCACTGTACCCGGGAGATACCGGAGGACCCATATACATCAAGGCAGTTGATCTCAGCCACAACCGGGTACCGGAAGTTCCCGTGAATTTTCTGCAAAGTTTTGCGGAAGCTCTCCGTCGCTTGCATTTGGGTTATAACCGGATATCCCGTTTGGATCCTTCCGCTTTTGGACCTCTGGAGTTGTTGGAGGTGCTGACGATGGAGCACAATGGGATTACGACGTTGAGGAAGAAGGCGTTTGAAGGATTACATGTGCTGCAGATGTTGGACTTGTCACACAACCACATTGAACAGTTGCAAGTGGAGCAGTTCTCGGATATGCGTCATCTAAGGATTGTGGATCTGTCGCACAACCATATACGCTCGTTGTCTCGAGACGCATTTCAGGTAAGGCAGATCCTCTTATATGTTTACTTTTTCTTGTGATTCTATTCAAATTGTTGTTAGTTTTTTTAAATTCTAAGTTAAGGAAAAAGGAAAATAACTTACATTAATTTTAACAAACAGAGTTTTGATAAATTAAAAGGTGTTTCTATGCTGCTCATTGTCAACATGTCATTGTCAATGAGCAACATAGAAACGCCTTTTAATTTATCATGCTTTGATAATGTTGCTAAAGCTCCACAATTACCAAGTAAACAGAGTTTTTTCTGTTTCTCTTATTCATGAACTCACAAGACTGAAGGTATGCTTCTCTTTGAATTAAGGTACACTCAAACAACCGGTTTCAGGGAAGGCAATATTCGTACTCAAATGTCTAAGAACATCAATATTCTTTCTGTGAATACTAAAAATATAGCAAATGTACTTAATAGATTGATTAAATTGAACTGTATTCATTAGTTTTTTTATATTTACAACAATAAAATTTAGCTACGTTTACGGTTTATTGTAGCATTAGTGCCACTTTTATGATGATGTATTTTTTGGTACATCGTTTTAAATAATATTTTAGCTAAAATTAAGATTAGTAATAAAAAGAATAATTTTCATTGAAGTAGGTTTAGGGGCGAAGGTCTCAATTCCGACCAAGTTCAGTGTTCTTAAGTAGAAGTACATAAGTACTTACGTATCGATACGTTCTTGAGTTAAACCTTTCATCTTATTCATGATACCCTGCTGCATATTGAAACTAGAAAAATTCTAGGTTCTTCGTATTAAAAACTTTTAAAAATCAGTGTTGTTGCCTTTTTTGTATTTCTTTTCACAAATGCAGTACAAGTTTATTCGAAAAAACCTTACCATTAGAATTAGCTATTGCAGAAAGCTCAAGTAGAAACGTTTCATGACATTATCTTCACATACTGAGCAAAAAAATACGGTGCTCATCCTGTGGAAATGTATGCTTACCACGCGTTAATACTCCCTTTCCCAATTTTTGTTTAAGGTGTTTTTATTTTGGCGAGACTCAGACCAAATTATTCGAGAGTATGATTCATACACATTACGAATACGGTATATAGCATAGACAAAGATTACATTAATCAAATTAAAATATCTACTCTCAAAAATATTGTTCAAACACAACTATTTTTTTAATTCACTAAATTTATAATAATAACTTAACTGTCAAGAAATTGTAAAATATTTCCAAATTTTCTACACATTAACCTTTTGACCATTTTGATGCGTTATTTTTATTAATTTTTATTTTCTTGTTCAAAATTTGTCATCAAAATTTTAAAATATATTGGATTACAATAAATAATTTTCATTCCTTAATCTCAATTCAGCTTCATTCCAACACAGCGTGGTGACTGCATGATCTACGATTTTCTGATTCGCACTTGAAACAATTGTCGTAATAACATGGTTTGCAGGGCACCCGCTTGGAGCGCTTGGATCTGTCCCACAATGAGTTCGTTGTGATGCCGAATGCAGCGTTCGGAGAAGTAGGGCAAACTCTACGCTACTTGGACATGTCGCGCAACCAAATCGAACACCTGGACAGCACAATGTTCTCTAACACTCCGTACCTGCTGGGGCTAAGCCTGTCGCAGAACAAGCTCACCATTCTCCCCGACAACGTCTTTACAGGACTGGGAAATCTACTTCGATTGGACATCAGCAATAATTTACTGCGAGCCAACTTTAAGGTAAATGTTTATTTGTTAGTGGGTGACGTGACACGTAAAGCGTTTTCTTTGCTAAGCAACAAAATACTTGGTCATAATGTCGCGATCATAATACATCTACATGAAATATTTTTTAATACATCAACTTTCCATTTATTTGAAGTACAAAGTATACCACGATAAAAAATTAAAAAACAGCTATTTAATCCTTGTAGTTTTAGTATTGCAATATTATCTAGAAATACTTTCATGCTAAATTCTGACATGGCAACTTCGTTATGAAGTTTAAAATATCACAGAAAAATATTATCTCTACTTCATTATTAATAGTCATTTCAAAAACAATACTTGCGTTTGTTTATCATTTATCAGGTTTGGAGACACAAACAATTTAGCGGTAGTTAGAAAACAAGTATAGAAATTGAATCTTTTTCAGAAATGTCCTATTTCCAATATTTTTTCCATCGGAATTGCTGATCTTGAAATTGTCTTTTCGCTTTAATACAAAACCGAGAATGATGTTATCGCAACCTCACATTTTGTGACAAAAAAAATACAAATATCATAATATAAAAATAAATCCCGCATCACATTTTATTCGTATCTTTATCACTTTCGTTTAAAAAAGGAAATTATAAGTACTGCTTTTGTGCTTATGGAACGGATAGGAAAAGTACTTTTTAAAATTAATAGATATTGCCTTGTTTTACTTTTCCAAGAATAATATTTTTGTAAACACTTTCAATAAATTTAGAGGACATCGATTTTGGCCCTGGGCACATAATAACTGCCAAGCATTGTATCTCAGTTTTATTCACCACCAGTACTGTTTTGAATACGATTTTTTGGCCAATTCAGGGTTTCGAAGTAGTACTTTACGCAATGGGTCACATATTTCACAAGGTTTTAAGCCTCTCTTTACAACCCGACCTTAATTTCTCAAATATTTCGTCGTGAGGTATGCCATGCAGACCCTAATTTAGTCGATCGCGGATATGATTTTCTGCGTCCGCGAAATGTACTGTGATAGTTCGCAAATTGTAAAATATGTTGTAATCTGTCATGAGAATTCTGATTATTTTGTTTCTTCTTCACCGTACAGGAGCTTTTTCACTACGTGCAGCGATTACGTCATCTCAATATGGCCGAAACGGGACAACATGCTTGTCCACCCCTGCCATTGCCGAATCTGGTGACGCTCAATCTGAGCTCCAACGCTATACAAGAAGTATCTCCTGGTGCAGTGGAAGGTCTTGAGCGATTGAGGTCTTTGGACCTCAGTAATAATAGACTTCAAGCTGCACCGCAAGACGCTTGGACGCACATACCTCTGCTCAAAACATTGGACATCTCAAAAAATCCCATTAAGGTATGTGGATTGCTGAACTGATTCGATATGTACAATAGAATTCTGTTTTTTGAATACTAAATACCATTTAGAAATTGCAATAATTTTTTAATAAAACCAGTCGCTGAGTTTTATCAAAAGGTCATCCCAAAAACCAAAGTTGAGTTCTATTTCAAAATCAGGTTGTGCATAAAAGTACGTTTTTATATTACGTTATAGAAAGGCTGATGAACACGTGCTTACATGAACATACTATTCTAAGTTCCTTAGTTGCATTTTTTTCTCTCACGGCTTTTGCTGTGGTCCTTCATATAAAATAGCTATATATAGTCATGCACCTGTAGATGTCTTTATATCTGTCGGAGAAAACATTGAGAACACAATTTTAAATATGTCCTTTACCAACTTTGTGTTTTAAGAGTTGTATTCATATCACAACAATAAATTATATTATGTGTTATGTGGTGTTTTTTAAACACATAAGACTGTCTGCTTAAAGAAATAAAAAGGTCGATTTATCTATTTAAATATAATTTACGAGACGTTAAATTACATTAAAAAATTGTGAAATTCATATACTTGTAATGATTGTGTTTAATATATTTGCACATGGAATGGAATATTAATACATTGTATATTTATTCATTAAAGAATTGTTGCAAGAGTGTCTCATTTCCTCTGTAGACCATCACGAAGGAGAGCTTCGCTGGTATACATCGCCTGCAGACTCTGTCTGTGGTGGATTTGAAACAACTGGAACGCTTCGACGCGGATTCTCTATCGCGCTTGCGACTCCTGTCGACGCTCAACATTCAGACCTGGCCACGCATCGAGAAGTATCGCTTCCGTCTTGGAGGAGTGCTTTCTTCCGTCCCTTCGCTGCGGAAGTTGTCGGTGAGTGACGTCTGCCCTTTCATCAGGAATGGGGCGACCTAGGAGCGGCGTCTATTGAAATGTTAGATCTCGAATTTAGATTTGTTTTATTAGTTACGATTTATAAACAATATTTTCCGAATAATCTATAGTACTTGTGAAATACTTTTTTTTGTTTTATTAAATACAAATTTATTTATATTATATCACGTAACGAACTCCTTTTATCCTTATGCTGAAATGTTAAATCAGCTTCTACCTTAGAGTCCTTGATCGGAATTGATGGAATACGTCCCTTGCTTGCTTCCGGAGAATTAAATTATTTATTGTTCTCCACGTGGTCATACGCAGTTTGTAACTGCTTTTTGACTATAAATTTATATTTGTATATTAGAATATTTCTATGGGTGAATTAATTGAGTAGCTACCAAGGGTTTTATTACCTCCAAACTAGAGTCAAACTTAAAGTGAAAACAATAGATCTACGAAACTTGTCTTAATCTAAATGTTTGCAATATTCATCATCTTTTCAGGACTAAATAACCGACGTGGCACAAAACAATTAACTGAGATATTTTCTCTATATATTATTTAAAATGTTTAAAATTACATATTTGACATATTTTAGTTTTATAACAATACATATAGTACCTTTTGCAGCACCAACATTTGATAGGAACAGAATAGGCACTAGTGAAATTGGACCTAAAATTTGTTAATGTGGATACCTTCGTGTTAATGTGGAACGAACAGGTCGGGCAGCTCACTAATAAAAATTGAAAGTGGAAAACATACACAAAAGTGTCATGGTATTGTTTGAGAGTTAACAGAAATGTATTGAGATGGAAGAAGCGTAAGGATGTCACTCAATAAAAAGGGAAGATGTCACTCAATAAAAAGAAACTGGTTGATACATCTGGATGCATCCCTTACGGATTGAAATTACTTTGTAAAGTGTATTTGTTTAGTTTGAGGCAACTATTCTTCTATAACTAAAATTTCTTGGAATTGGGTCACAAAGTACAAAAATTAAATTCGGTATACTTAATTTTATCATCTGGGCTACAATAAAAGTACACACACTAAAAATACAAAAATTATATACTGCCAATAACAATAATCAAACTCCTGAAATTATAAAACATTGTAAACGACAAAAATAACTTCGAATACAAGAAAATTAGAAACAAAGTTCATTTCCTTCTTTTTTTTTGTATAATAATAAAAATGTCAAGAACCATTTTTATTCTATTATATAAATAGTAATACATTTACTTTCATAAAAAGCCGCTAAAAAGCGTATTACCAGGGGAGGAAAATAAACTAATTCACTCCGGAAGCAAGCAAGTGACCATCCCATCAATTCCGATCAAGAGCCCTAAGGCAGAGGTGGTTTTAACATTTCAGCACACTTCTAAGATAAGAATAAAAGTACTTTGGTATGTATTTTAATATTAACAGAATACCAACAAATATGTATTTGATAAAGCACAAAAAAGTTATTTTACAAGTACGTATTATTACAAACTATAGATTACTCGGAAAATGTTGTTCATAAATCGTACGTGTTAGATTTACTCTAAATTCGAGATTTATTATTTCAATAGATAGGAAAGAGCGTAGAGAACATGTATAAAAATCCGTCGCCACCCGAAGGAAAACAGAATAAACCCGGGCCAGGATATTAATTTCGTCTTTCTCCTTATTTCATTTCTAGGTCCGCATATTGGAATCAGCTCTTACCGACCAACTCCTCAACGCTTTCTCACCCAAGCTCCGCCATCTTGAGATCACTGGGAGAACGCTCCGATCAGTGGCTGCGGACGCCCTCGAAGGCGTGGAGGCGAATTACGAACTCGCGTTACGCATCAGTGGCACGCAGATCTCTTCGCTACCAGCGGGTTTGTTCGCGCGGCTCCATCGGGTGCCGCACCTGTCACTCGATCTGCGAGACAACAAGTTCACGACGCTCAGCCCCGGCACCATCTATCCCAACGGATCGTCATGGGAGAGCGTCGGCACCAAACTCATCTCTGGTGAGTGGATGCTATCTTGTGATTTTTTTTTTAATTTTTTCAGTTTACTATTTAATGTCACGTGTACATCGAAAGACGTACTAGAGCAAACTAATAATAATAATAATAATAATAATAATAATAATTTATTAATCTGCAAGTGAGCAATGCTCGGTGCAGATGGAAAAGAAAACATAATAACATAAGTATACATTATACGATAATAAGAAATTAAATAACAAATATCTGTAAAATATCTATAAAATACACACACAAACGAAATAAAATGTTTAGAAAATTAATACACAAGAAACGAGAAAGAAATTACATTAAAGAAATTAATGATCTAAATGTGACCCATATATTCACATACGTACGCAAACACATATTCGCTTACACAGATACAGACACACTCATACGTACAAGCTCGTACTTGAATATACACACATATATCATTGCTCCTCCTATACCATTAACGTAAAAGTGTTTGCTTTAATATAATTACAAGACGAAAACTAGATCAAAATAATCCACTAGATCTACTAGATCAAAATAATAATACGAGTATCTACGTCTCTCAGTATGATACACAGGATGAACATGATGAATTGTTTTCAGGATTCAACTATTATTGATCCTTGGGGAAACCCTTTTCATTCCCCGTTATGTGGACAAGTAAATAACAGTTCTTAAATTGTGATATTCGAAGTGAATCATATTGATTTGGCGTTTTCACCCTATGAGCATATCTTCACAAAAAGAACCAATTAAAATCAAAGTCAATAACATAAAACACTTGTGATTTATTCAATATTTTGTATCAAAAAGTGATCCGAAGTAATGTTGTTGTCGTCGATGCGTTATCATGGAACTCACAATATGTATGAGCCAAGTTTGGAAGTCAAAATGGCGGGATGAGAACACCTATGCTTATTGTGCTCTAATTTAGATCAGAGGTGTCAAGTGAAGAAACACGCGAATAAAGTTTCGTTCAGCCGGATGCTCCGAGGTTTTAATTACAGGAAATTGGAAATTGAAAACAACTAAATAAAAGAAGTAAATTGTACTCGAAATTTGGTTTACTCGTTTTCTTCTTCTATTGTAATCTTTTTGATTGCTTTAATGATAATAAAAACAATTTATTTGCGAAAAAGGTTACTCACTGCGTATAAAAGTGTAATTGATAATATAGGTTCTTGACTGTAGCAAAAAGACTTTTCTATTTATCTATAAATAAGATTTAAAACAATTTATTTAAAAAAATAAATGTCAGCAAAACTACCTTAACATAGGGTAGTTCGATTTTAGAGTCAATTATAGACGTAAGGTAAAGAAAGTCTACTAATTGCAAAGTCACATTGCAAGCTAATATTAACTGCTTAGGGCGTAAGACATGGATACCGTAGCAGTTCGGTGTAAAATATGAGCAACAATCATTTCGTAAGTTACGTCCCAGCGACAACGTCACAACATCCCTGCGATCAAAATAGGAGTCCCAGGTTCGACACCCGGATCATCGCTATTTTCACCACAAGTTATCACATAAATTGTTGAATTAGATTGATATACATCTGCTATATGTTGTAAGCATTAAACGACCTCATATTGCACACATTTTTATTCTTCTTCGCTTCTTACATGTGCATACCAGCGACACTTGTCAAAGATTTAAAACCCCAAAGAATATTTAACAATATACGCAATGCTTTAGGCATATGACGAAGTCTCCCAAATGAGATGAAAGGTTGTGTGGGTCGTAACATTGCGTACATTGTTTACGTTTCGTTTACGCATGACGCTGGTACGCGCATGTGAGAAGTGGAGGAGAATGAAATTGTCTGCAATACAAGGTCGTTTTATATAAGTCATTTACTTGCAATGAAATATCACACTTGAGTATACGGGGCGGAAATATATGGATAACCCTGCGCGTTTCTTTTTCCCACACGTATTGTGGCTTCGTTCTATTTATTCGATTCCGATTAGTTCACAGTTTATTCCTCGTTCTACAATCCCACCGTTGAGGTCGCTGTTGGATAAATTTCGTCGTCGGCAGTTGGTAGCAGTGTAAGAGTGTGTGAAGATCCCGGAGAGCTGGGTTTGAGATGTGTATANGAATAACGTTCCGGATGAGGGCAGGAGGGCATCGGAGGCGTAGCAGAGGGCTCCGACGCCGGAAATTGCCTCTCGCCGCCCGCCTGAGCTCACGCGCAGAGAAAGAAAGAGGAAGGACGCGAGAGGTGAGGGCGGTGTAGAAGAGAGTGAACCTCTGTGGTTTCCAATGCGAATACGAAACGAATGGAGAGAAGCGAGAGGTGGACAAATGGAGAGTGTGTGAATTTCGCCAAACAAGTTTTTGAAGAATTCATATATCTCTTCCGTGTATCCTACACATGGAGAAGACGTGTGATAACTTTCAGTCAGGTGAAAATGGCGACGAGCCCGCAGGAGTCCCGGGTTCGATACCAGGCTCGTCGCCATTTTCACCTGACCGAAAGTTATTAAACTATTTCACGTATGACTTGACCGATTAAGTCTGTTTCCCTTAGGTGTTCTAAGACAAATTTTAATTTTTATAAGAGAGTTGTAAACCACAGCACTTCATTACACTTAACGAAAAATATGTTTTTAGACTCTCGAGATCGTAATTGGCGAGAATAGGGGAATAATTACCCAATGCCTTTTTAATTGAAGAAAACTTTATCAGCGTTGTTTTATCAGGTTCTTCCAAAATGAATTTAAAAAATCCTACGTTAGTGACCCATTCGTCAATAATAGACGTGTATTGTGTTTCGCCAGCTATGAAAACATGCGGCGACATGATTTCTCTCGACCTTTGAAAAGAATATTGTTCCTCGGTAATTTAATATAGTTCAATATTAAGAAAATGACATGAGCGACATAATCCTGTGGGAACATGACATACACTTTCGGAAATACGACAAGGAATTGAGAAAATGATCTAATCAAAGACAAGGTATTATAAGAGANTGTGCTACAGCAATGGCGTGATAAAGTACAAGACGAATTTAACTTTTATTAGAATCGATAAATTCTTTTACATTGTAGAAGCACTGGTGCAGGAGGTAGTTTTTAACCGCTGATTTGAACAGATTCAATTTCATAATGTATTTTATATTCTTGGGCAGGGAATTATATAGAACAATTCCCGAATGATCCGGTCCTTTTTGGCAAAGAGTGGTTGACACTCTAGGGCGATGAATATTATTCCTATTGCGTGTATAGTGTTCGTGAACGAGACTGTTTCGTATAAAGAAAGGGTGGCACTTCAGTAATTCGGTCTTAACAAACACGACCGTTTCATAAATATAAATGCAGGGAAGTGTTAAGATATTTAATTCCTTGAATAAAGGTTTACAAGAGTTTCGGGGGTGAGATTTACAAATTATACGAACTATCCTCTTCTGAATTCTGAAAGTTTGGATACTCTGACCGGAATTACCCCAGAAGGTAATGCCGTGACGTAAATGGGAGTACACGTTTGCAAAATATACGCAACGGGAAAAGACGTGGACTAACTACGTTAACTAAGATTCGGAATGCGTAACACAGATTGCTTAATTGGGAATTAAGATTGTCAATGTGACAATATATAAGGGATCTTTCATAAAATAAACCTTGCCACCTTATTAGGATTTTGTACCCCATCCCACGGCCCTCTGTGTCGCGCTTTGACACGTTAAACCGAACGTAACTTCACGAAACAACCTCTCTCTTCTCATAATAACAAACAAACCAGAATTAAAGGAGTAAAGATCATCATTTCTGTACTGAAGAGGAGAACAAGGGTCGAAGGTGTCGCATGGAGAATATTGTTCGTAAGGTATTATAAGACTTTTCTTTTCATTGTAGGTAAATTTACCTCAATTGTGACAATTTCCTACATTTATGATATACAAAAGGTAACGTCACGCTTTCTAAAACGCTCTTGGCCCCCTCATCACGCACCGTCAAGTTTCACTACCTCCACCCCCGGACCGTAACGTGACATATGAACATTCCCTAAAACAATTACTTATTTTGCATAATGAATAACACCAAATATAAGCGTTGCTGAACATTTCACATTGAACTATTAATGTAAATTATGCATTTTTATTTTTTTTTATTTTTGTTTAAACTAATAGGGACGATGTATGTGTGTGGATGTATATTTTGAAACTGAAAAAATTGTACAAAAGGGAAAATAATAGTGCTCATATGACAATGGCTCCTAATATAAATCTAGCTGAACAGGTCACATTTAAGCAAACGCGGGGCCCCGAGCTGAGTCTGGCATTCCTTCCACTTACGTGTGCCGGGCTCTTTCCTTTCTCTTTCCTGACCTCCCTTGGTCACCTCTTGTTCTTTTCGATCCCGACGCTATTAGGGCTAGGGTATCTTTCATTTTCCTCATTTTTTGTAATGTTTTGATATATTGTAATTCTGGAGGGTTTTTAGTGGATATGGTTGAGTCATTCGGCGAGTCCCACACGCGGGGAGAGTCATGTTGGCTCTCCTTAGTGCGTAACTGCATTTTCTCTAATTGTACAAGTTTTTACGGCTCCAATGACCTTTGATGTCGACGAGCCGTAAAACCCCACAAAAAAAGTCACATTTAACGACTATTGGTTTATGTCTTGTTTATTGTGGTATACCTTTTGCATGTATCATTATTTTGAAAAAAAAATCATTTTCTGATTGACACGTCTTCTATTTTATTTGTTTAACCTTAAATATCACCTCGTTCCGACAAAGTAATTACAAGGCTTTGATATCATAAGTGTTAATTCTTTTCCTTCTTTAATTTTCGTAGGGCACAAATTTAAAGTAAATGAGGCGCAAAGTCTACTAATCTCCAAAATTTCAATGAATAGTCTTCAAGTAATTCTTTATGTAATTATTTTTCAGGGCAATATATTATACTTTAATGAATCCGTTCCATATATATTAAAAAAATATACTGTTCTCCAGAAACGTGTTTCCGGCATTGAATATTAATAATTGATACCGCATGACGTGCAATAGGAAGTAAAATATAGTCGTATATTATATCAAGTAAGTTATGGTAATATTTTAAACTTTTCATTTATGTTGCTTTTTTTACCTGACAAAATTTTGTGTTCAAATAGCGTGCACCATAACGGGATAAACCCCACGTTGATATGTTAATCTATTTCATTCCATTTATCGTATTTTTTAAAACCTGAATCTATACTTCAAGATTTTTAAAGTAGATGTATTATTTTTAAATATCAAATGGTTTCGAAGCTTCATTCAAAAGTTTAGTTTGCGTGACTTTCAGTTATTGACCTGATTCACCCTTCAGCTTAAGGAGAGGATCCTTTTCGCCCTAATCTGTCTAATTATGCAGGATTTCTCTGTAGTTTCTTCAGAGNCCTAATCTGTCTAATTATGCAGGATTTCTCTGTAGTTTCTTCAGAGGAAGATTAGCGTTTCAAGCGTCCGGTTATCATCCTCTTTCTGGGTAATCATATTTCTCCCTCCCGATTATACGCCGCTTTCAAATCGCAGCAATTCTACAAACTTAACGAAATCTCCTGAAAACAATATATCTGTGTCTCGAAATCTTTGGAGAAAACAAATGAAGATTTGTTTTATACTGTTTAAATTGATATTATTCAAAGTCATTTTTGTAGGCAATTATTTATTTTATTAACAAATGTTTATTCATGTTGCTATCAAGTTAAAAACAATTTAAACACATATACAAATGATACGATGACAGAAAAATAAATAATTTGAAGAAGAAAAAACATCAAAGCAGGAAAAATCGAATTTCTAGTTGTTTAGAATCATGATTCAATTGCTTTGGTAGTTCAATTTTTCAATTTTTAAAAAAATTTATCTATGTAATTCTTTCATTTGTATATGAGTTTAAATTGTTTTCAAATTGTTACAAAGATAAATCAACACTTGTTTATGCGTTCAGAAGCACACACATTCACCTGACAATGACAGCAAACTCCTGCTGCTGAAACGTTGTGACATTAAATAAATGTCTACAAAAAAAGGTCGTTGAATAATATCAATTTCATTATGATAATAGACGTGAATAATGTTTATACTGTTTAGTTGTTATTTAATGAATCATGCCATTTAAGCTGATGGCTGCGATTTCTTCGATGAATGTCGTCAAGAATTCATTTCTTACGAGCAGAAAATTTTTAAATTCTAGTTATTTAATATGTTGTAATTATAAAAATCATGTCAGGTTTTTAGGCTTGTTAGTTTTGTACAAAATATACTTCTATCTTAAAGGTAAAATTAAATTAGTTTATTATACCATCTCTGGATGAAGAAACGAAATATGAACGAAAAATTTTTGGTAAAGCTAATTTACCCATTTATATTAAGGGTTTGAAAAAAATTTCAAGTAAAAGTAAAAAAAATGATTGCATTAAACAGTGTACCTTGTTTCTTCTTAAAAAAGAAAATTAATTGAAATTGTCTGGACCAAAGTATCAATACATCGTCGTTTTTGTACGCTAGTTAACATTGTTGTGTGGATACGTTAAATATGAGTACTTTTGAGTTATTTAACACCTCTAAGTCATTGTTGTATTCTTAACCATTTCGTATCGCTTTTGCAATCAAACCCATTGTTACGAAACATTAGTGTGTAACGTAAGTCTTGCCGTTGACGAACCCTAATGCTCCACAAAAAAAAAAAATATAACGTAAGGTAAAGGACGGCAATTATGGAACAAGCTGTATGCGTATAGTTCATTTAATTGACATTGCAGCGCTGCCTTGAAGGAAATTACTCCAAACAGACCATAACCAAGCAGAAAATTCAGACCCATAGCCATTACGTGCCGAAGTTATATGGAGCTTTAGAATGAAAACAGTGACGATTTCACAGACAGAAGATAGTGGGGTACGAGGGGGGATGGGTAGGGGGAGAGTGGGAAGTTGAATGTGGTGCCCTTCCGGAGCGACGCCGGAGGAAAGAGACTTCAGAGAGTACGCGGTCCGTTAAGTCCTTTAAGACCGTCGCTTAATTATCATCTAATTAGGTTGCGCGGCGCCTGGGAAAACAATGGAGGGACGGCGAGTGCATTCCTGAGAGCGCTGACTGGATGTTGGAGTGGGATGCACAGTCTGTGTGATAATGGTGACGACCAAGGTGATGTTGATTGCTGGAGAACATATAAATTCTATATATAGAATATTTTACGATATTTATTACCTCCAATTACAAAAAGTAATATACATTGCATAAGTAAAGATAATTAAAAAAACTTGTTGTAACACGATGTTATATATTTAAAAAAAAGAATCTATGTGTGCAGATAAGTACAATGTATCTCACAGATGACATTAATCCGTGCGTAAGGCGACTTTTAAAAAACATTAAAATATAGAAGCTTTTACGAATTAGAGAACGTCAGATAAAGTAAAGCATTTAACAACAAAATTTAAAACTCTATATAACAATTTTTTTAAACTAACAAATAAAGATCTATGTGATCACTTAAATTTTGAAATTGAATATCTTAGTAAAGTTATTTAAGTTTGTTAGAACACAATTTTTTATTTTAAATTTCATTTTCTTAATTAAAATAAAGATTTTTTAACGATGATGGAAAAATATGGTAAGCTTGAGTAAATATGTACGCAAACATGTTGTTCCTAATTTAAGAAACATTTGAGAAAGTTCATTATATCGTTTTATATATTTTTTTACAAACTAAATTGATTTATATATCATACGGTCACTTTTGGGAAGTTTCACAACATTGATTGTGTTATTTTTTTAACACGCTTCCATCCTATGTTTGGGCCTTCGTCAGGGGTAACAAATTGGAAAAGTAATTATAGAACCAGTTAACATATTATTGTATACAAAAGACCTCTTTGTGTAAATGTATTCGTTACCAATCACCATTTTATTTTCTACATTGTTGTTTAAAGTGTTTTCGGTTTTTAAGTGACATAAAACAACTCTTGAACTAGAAAAAATTTCACTAGGCGTGTCCTAATGAAGTTATTTATAGAATAAATGAGTCCAGAATTATATTCATACATTCAGCTACCTACTTAATGTTTCAACTACAAGTTACAAAGCGTTCATATATGTTGATTGAAAATTGAATAAATTCTATCAGTACCTCGGTAAAATGTGAGTATTATATAAACACTACCTGAATGATCTCGGTGGTGCGTATGTAGTTCATATATCAATTTCTACACCGTTTAAACAAAGGTACAAGGCGCCACAGCGTCGAAACCATCGGGAACAAAAAACATTACACTTTTGTGTGGACTTAGTGTCTCAACATTTCCCGCAAGAACAGTGGGGAAGAAAGCCTTGAGTTCGTTTCAAAGAGTATACGAAAAACAATGATTTCCAAATCGAGTCTCTACGCAACAATGAATGAAACTTGCGAGTGAGTGAAACGCAACAATAGATTATTTTAAAAACACACCAACATGAAAATAGTTCTACACCGTACACCCTACATAGAGTAAAATATCGAAAAGACCGAAATTTCGTTTCTGGATATATAAATTAGCAATTTGGGATACAAAAATCAAGTTGATATCTCTACACGTTTGTGAGATGTATCGGAAAGAGCGAAAATTAAAAAGTAATGAAAATGGGTGATCAATAAATTTATTGTCAGAAAAGCAGTACAAACTGCGTATGGCCACGTGGAGGACAATAAAATAAAGTGCACTTTTTAGTGTTTAGAAGCTGAAGTGTGCAAATTTTCACAAAGCTCGGATTAAAACTGTAGATTTTTATAGAAGACGTACAAACACACTCATACACCCCCCAATACACACTTCTTAATTTATACAGTTAAATGAAATAAATCCGTTTCCGAACAGTATAATCCCACATAAATATGCAATTACTAGAAACGCTGGTGGAAATTATCAAATTCATTGATAGTTTTGAGTTTACAATATTTTTCAAAATATTTTAATGTTCTACGTCTCTTGTCCTGAATTTATTCTGAATTTGTATCTAAATGAAATAATAAACAAGTATCTGTCACCTAGTTAATAAGTTTTGGATCTTGCAGGGCTAATATTTGAACAAAACCATCGAGGTTGCACGTTGAACAAAAATTATTTTATAATTAGATTATGTTGTTATATTCGGTTTTTAACTTAAAGGAGAAACAAAGTTATAGTCATCCGAAAAATATTTATTTACCTGCCAAATCCTGATTTCGACAGCTTATGATAGAATCCATTTAGCATTCATCTTCCGGCAGAAGCCCTCCCGCACACCCCCACACCCTTGTTCCGTCACGCCTTCTTAAGACCAGATCCTCGCATTCCACACTCACACACACACACACTAGGGCAGAGAAGGTAAGTCCTTCGACTTACAATTTTTTTTCTTGTTGGAAAATATTCACTAATTTGAAATTTTCTAGTAATAATTTTGCGAACAAACATGTATCATCCAACTATTTATATAATCTTTTAAAAAATCTGAAACCAAGTAGTATTAAATTCTCTGATTATTATTAAATTCAACATACTAGTACTCTTTATTTTAATATATATTTTTGTAATTATTACAATATATTATTATTAAGACCATTTTCACCAATTGCTAAATCTATTCTTGTATCTCAAATAAATATTGACAAATAAATAAATATTTTTCGATTGACTTTAACTTTGTTTCTCATTAAAATAATTTTGTATCTCAAAATTACGTATTTGTTTATATTTTAGAATAGAGATATAACTGACGAGTTTTTTCTTTAATTTTTCGCTCTAACCATTCACCCGGCGCGTGGTTCACCTTCTACCACACCGACAAGAAACCTTTCGCCATGTTGCCATATCCTCTTCCAGCTGCCCACGACCCACGCTGGCGCCTGCACATTATGTAAATACCTCCCCGCAATACACGGTCCGCGTACATCACGGGGCCTCGCCTCTCGTTGCCATGCCTCGCCGTCCCTATTACCTCGACCCCGTGTCGTGTTGTGTCGCAACTCGAGTCTGGCCAGGAGAGGTCTCATGCTGCCAAACGCACTGTGGGGTCAAGTCCCGAAAAGCTGGACATTCAGGGGGGAAACAAATAAATGATTTAGCTTAGTTTTGGTATGGAGGGTTATTTCAGGTCGCCGATAAAGAATCTCTATTAAAAATTCGGAAAATTAATGCAAATAAATAAATAATTAAACTCTAACATATAAACGAGCTTTGCTTGCATAAAACAATCTAATATCATGTTCATTAGGCAATAATAGTGCTTTGAGAGCTTTATTCACCTTAGTGCTTAGTCAATACCGTGTATTCCATACCCTCAGAAAACTCCGAGATTTATCTTCAAATTGCCAACAATTGAGAGATCTATTTTATATAGTCACAACACTCACTATTCATACGTAACGAAAATATGAAATAGCTAACATACACCATTTTGAAATAATCCGTTCCGCCAGACATTTGTTATGCCTGCGTGGCACTACAAATATGGTTCACTCATCGTGTTTCAGAGGCATCATATCCATCCGTTAAATGAGTGCTGCTGCCATTCGTAGCACGTAATGGAGCAACTGAACACACGGACCTCTGATGAATGGTACTGAAGCATACGGGTTCGCAAGTCAATTAGTGTGAACTATATCAACTGGTGAAGTGAGGTACACGGAAGAAATAACAAACCATAACAGGTGAAATCGGCACTTCAGAGCACACAGCGTGATGTATAGGGTTAGGCCTCTGAGTGGAAATTGTGGAATGGGGGCGTGTGGTGTAATGGTTAAGACCCAGCGATGAAATCAGGTTTCCCGGGTTTGATTCCAAGCTCGTCGCCGTTTTCACCTGGTCGAAATGTATCAAATCAACTGACGAAATATCTCCAGTGTCTGTGGTTGTACGGGTTAAAATATCAGTATGAAAGCACATTGCTAAGCGAAGCTATCCAGTATTTCGGGATTCGGCCCCACAGTGCGACGCACCGGGCCGGGTCGTGCTACAGGAAGCGGAGCTGCGACGCAACGCGCCGCGAAAGTTGAGAAGTTCCCTCGACGTCCGCTGCGCGTCGCTGCGGGCGTCTCGTATATCGCGGGAGGACGCGTGGCCACGTTGGGAACTTCGGGGACCGGGTTGTCTGACGAAAGGAATCTGCATATGAAGGCGTAGGGAGGTTGCGGGTCGTCGAGAGTTGGTGTGGAGTTAACGAGTGCGACTCGAGATTGCACCGCCGCTGTCTCAGAGATTTTGAGTCTCACGGAGTTTCTGAGACTTGAGAACTTTGCATAGGGGTTTTGCTTCATTGTTTCTGCGAATGTTTTCATTGTATGATATTGGTCGAATATGTTAAACAAATGCGCTAGAGCACAGATGTTCCTAGGATACATCTCTATCAAACATCTTTACGAAAATTTCAGAGATAGTTTTATCATGTTTTAAGGAATCCTCCATTACTTTTCGTAGTCTTGCGCGTCCGGTGACAATAATATCTTGACTCTCTGGGTGATTCCGTATCCTTTGTGGTGTAATACCATTTCGACGCTTATGTAGGAGTCTACCTTATTATGTATTTCGTTAAGGAACTCTTCCTACAACAAACCAGGTACAATAATGGATCTAGAAAAGATGATTCGCTACACCATTAATGAGGATATCCCATGTAATGAACACGCGGTTGATAAAAATGCTGATAAGAAAATAAATCTAACAACTTGTCTTTTTTATTGAGCCAAAGGTGTGTGTTGGTCACCTTGCCGATCACACTGTCATTGCAAGGCATTTTTTCTCTGTCTTTTACATCTTCATTCACTTACTCGATTCTGTCAATTTGTTTCTAATGTCCTTTGTTTCTCATGTCGTGTCACCTATTGCTTTGCTTTTTGTTATGTCTTTTCTTCTTTATTCCTCTTTCTTCAATATATCTGTAATCACTCTTTTACATACTCCTTGAACCGTTCAAATCTATTCTTTGTCTTTATCATCTCATGATCTTTCCCTAAATTTCAAATCCCTTTCCTTTTTCAAGTACCTTATATATCTTGCCTTTTTTCTCCATATTTTTTACAATCCCATATCATATGATCAACTGTTTCATCATCATCTGCACAATCACATTCTGCTCTTTTCTTTCGTCCAATCTACGTCGAACTCTTTTCAAAGTTGTTACATTCTGTGAGGGCTCCCACTACATACAGTGTCATTGTAAACCATTTTTTCAACAAAGCCTACTGGTGTACTGGGCTTTTACAACAAATACCTCCACGGTACCCTTCCTTTCTCACTTTAGTTCCATCTTAGCTGCCTTTCTCCTAATTAACTTTCAGTCAGCTTGTCAATTGCAATTGGTCGAATATGAATTGTAAAACTGAAATTGTTCCTATCATTATTGGCACTTTTCGGGCAATTCCTAGGTGATTAGGCTTCAACCTGGCAAAACCTCCTGGAAACCTAAAAGTTTCGGAAGTGTACGAAATTGCGTTGTGAAGTTCTTATGATGCTGGTTGCCATGCATTTGAGAGTACCATACCAGAGTCTTGACATCGTTGTTTGAGAATGAATAATAATAATAATAATAATAATAATAATAATAACAACAAGGTTCGAGCAGACCATCCAGATAAAATCGGTTCCGATAAAATATGAAAAAAGATGCTTATTGATTTATTTGATTTATCACTCAAATAAGTAGAAAAACAGCAAATATAAAGATCTACAAACACAAGTTCAAATAATGTGGCATGTGAAAACTATCGAATTATACCGATTATTGTAGGATCCCTCGGAACCATGAATAAAGTGCCCGATAAACATCTGGAGAATCATTATCAAACATGAAGCGCAGAAAATCGCTGTCCTGGGAACGACACAAATTGCAATAAATTTTTTTTTGAATATTTCGCTTTGTTTTCTTGTTGAAATATGGACTTCAGATTATTACTGCTAAAGTAAAAGTAAAGCGAAAAGTAAAAGGATAATAACAATAACAACGATAACATTACCCAGAGGCGGATTTAAAGATTGGTACCCCTAGCGCCCTTTGAGAGCGAATTGCGTATTAAATATTTCTATATTATTTATATAATATGTAAACAAAGTAATACTTATTTATTTTTGTTTATTTATTATAAGGTACAAAAGATTATTAACAATATAACTATCTGAAAATTTTAAAAAATTACCTACCTAAAACTCTTATAACTTAATTAACTCTTATAATTCTCAGGGAATCTTTGCTGAACCAACAAAGAACTTGAAAATCATGTTTTAGAGAGCATTAAAAAAGGATATTTAAAGAACAAACTTTTTTTCCCAAATGTTACAATATTCCCGTCACTTTCTGTTGCGCCACTAGGCAATTACCTCTGTATTGCCTGTGCGTAAACCCACCTCTGCCTATACCTCTTCCTAGCAAACTTTGAGTAGAGAATATACCTATAATAACAATAATGATTATACGTAGTACTAACCATAATAATAAACAAATTATTAATTGGTTCTTCGCATGATGATCGAGATAAAAACTTAGTACTCCCAGATGGGTTTCTGGGCGAAGGGAAAACAGCATTTCATCGATAACAAAGCTCCTCGGAGCGGTAGGCTTCTCTTCCTGCAACTGTGGCCGAGTGTGTTGTTCCACCCTCACATTTCAACTGCCGCACGCCCACTGCCCGTGTTTTATTCAGACTCTCTGCATGCCTCACATCTCATGCTTTCTTTCTTTTAAGAAGTTTATTTCCTTTTTTGTTCTGTACTTTCGCCACTTGGTATTTTTTTTCTTTCGTCACATCGAGAGGAGGTTTTACATTTTCTATGATCTAAAACTTTTCATTTTGACTTGTATATATTTTAATTTATTTGAACTTTGTAATTTTTTAGTTCTTGACATGAGTGAGAAGTGTATTTTACATTAATTTAATTTAATTTTTCCTGCTCTTTTATTGCTATTTATTAATTTTATGACTCCTGAATATTACTGCAGTATAAATGGGGAATTCCAGTTTTTGAAAGGCTTAAAAGTTATGCCTTCAGCACCCACAGACAACCCAACATTACGCATGTTGGAGGAAATACTGTAGAAGGTTAATAATGTACTTTCGTACCGAAATATTTGCTAGATTGTTTTAAAAAGAGTTATGAAATTAGCATTAAGTTACCATTATGTAGATTCTAGGCGTTCTTATTGTCGACTGTCTTTCACGATATTCCTTTCTTTCCAGGAGTACCCATTGGAATTTCTTGTTGGCCATCATTTTTCATGTTGAAGTTCTTTGTTTCGTTTATCACGCTTGGTTTCATTCAATTGTTTTGACAACAATGTAACAAACATTTTCAATAGATTCAGAGGATTATGAAGGATTACGGATGAAATTCAAAATTTCTTCGTAGTCGCTGTACCCCCTCCTCACACTCTAGGGATGAAGATTTAATTTTGAAAATGAATTTTCCTTCTTTCTCGATGTGATGTGTATTTCTTGAGTCAGCTAAAAATGATATTTTAACGATTACAGCGCCATGTATAGTGAATATGTTTCACACAAAAGTTACGTTTTCTTTTCAAACAATCTTAATCTGGAATAAAAATGGGGGTTCCTATTTAACATTATATAGTTAACTCCTTTCCACTCATCAAAAGGGAGCTTGTGATTAAGTTTTAGCAGAAGTAAACGATCACCTTTAAAACATCAACTTTTTATTTGAATTTTTTTTCTACGATGCTTAGTTTCTTTTATGTTTTGATGTGTCCTCTTAAATGGTCCATCCTTTATAATAAGACTACAGAAATGATTTTTGAAGAAAACAATCTCTGGCCACAACAACTTGCTCCACGGGAGTTGTTGAATCCGAGAAGCTTCAAAACGTCGGGTTGCTTAATGCAGAGATCGCGTGATGCTTATAAAATTTACTCCGTGTCCTAGCGAGAGAGGAACAACAAGCATGTACGCGCTTTGCACGCAAGTACCGTATACACTTACATTCTTTGGACTTCCATTGCTTCGCAGCTATGAGTTCCGTCAATTGCATTTAAGGAGAATAATACATCGAGAGTATTGTGTGAGTGATACAGAAATTTCATTATTCTACGAAATTAATGGAGATTTTGTTGGATATGATACTTGGAAGCAAACGGTTCAATTCACAATGGAATTTACATTCATGTTTCAAGGGAATATGTCGATACGTGCGAATTACTAAATACAAAACTTTGTCATATTTATTTTTTAACCATTCCACCTTACAAATCACGTGTCACCTCAAGGAACGCCAATGTTTTTTAAAAGTAATTCGATAAATGGATTGTGTAACATTTATTTAATTTTGAAATATTACATTAACTAACCGCGGTTTCTAAAAAAACAATAGATCACCTACTTAACAGGTTTACTGGACTTCAGTCCCAACGTGAAAGTGAACCGTATCATGATTTACAGATTGCTCGTAGAAGACTTCCCTATCTGAACAATACGTCCCTGCAGTTCTGTGCGTGTATTCAGAAGTCGTACAGTAATTATTAATACTTGGTGCCAGGGCTGGTGGGTGAGTAGTTTGCGTTCTGGCATAGTTCCGGTTGAAATCGGCAGATTTTGATGCTACAAAAATCCATTCCTGCCTCTTCGCATGATCGTATGCGGCATTTAAAATGATCATTTTAGTCACCTTTCACGTATAGAATTCAACGAGTAAATATTTAAAAGTTTTTATTGAATTTTTCTACCAAGATCCTTCTTCATCCATTGTTGAATCTTTTTAACACCTAATAGCATCTATATTGGCTTGCTTCCAGTGAGTAATTTTCCCCTCTTTACGATCTTCATAAGAAACAAGGAAGAAAACTCGTCAAAGCCACGCCTTAGTCATAACTCAGTGAACATCACACACTATAATCGGAGGAGTGGAGCCACTTTAGAAAACTCCTGTCGTAATACCGGAGAAGCATGGGCTCTTAAACCGGGCATCATGCCGTTGTGTATTCTCGAAGCTGACTATCTTCCCGTATGCCAAAAAATGCAGTGGGGTCGCGTTGGAGGCGTGTAATATTCAATTCTCCATGTGCCACTTTCCACGCTGCGTGGCCAAGCCATGAGAGGATGCAACGAAACGTTTTATAGCCGTCGCTACATTCAACTCATTCTTTTTTTATGTTCCAGAGAATGTATTGTTAAAAACAGTGAAATCATAAACTATTAAATGTTTTTCGAAAAGTTTAAACTAAATAATTTCGAAACCCGGAAACGAACAACAATTCATACGGTATGGAGAAAGCAATAAAAGGATTTATAATTTACTTTGGAATCAAAATAGTTGGTAGATTTTTTTGTAGTATTTGTAAATGGGAAATGTAGCGTGTTATTGAAGTTTATATACATGGAGCGATAGGATGTAGGAGTTGGGTGGTAGGCTATTGTTAGTGGTTGGACCGGTTAACTGGGTTTACCAACAACTTAACCCATTTGGAGGGTTAGGAGTAGTTAGTAATTGTAAGTGTTAGTGATACTAGAATTTAGCGGTACCAGGAGGTGGATAGGAGAAGGACGGTTGGCTTTTTAGTAGCTATGGGAACTGGGCCATTGAAGTGAAAAGCTACACTTTTTTCTCTTGCCTCACCGCAAATTGACCCCGAAGTGACTCGGTGGTGATCAAGCAAACTGGCACTTGAGCCACCGGATGGACTGAAAATATCATCAAATTAGCATTAATAATGTTTTCGGTGAACATTTCCAACGATGAAATATAAAAATGAATTATATAGATTACGATAAAATTCTTGTTTGGGGTAGTACACACATTTTATAATTTTATCGTTTTTTACTCTTTTATTTGTTGCTGCCCAAGCGCTATTCTTCATGTCGAATCTCTCATTGATAAATTTTTAATTATAACCCGTCCTAATAGTAAAATTTCAAATAAATACTGACACAGTACGAACAAAACCATTGTTCAATCTTGATATTTTGCTGTAAATTCGACGCCAAACCATCAAAAAAAGGTATTTACAAATTGAATCCTTGACGCTTCTTGTGCTTTTATGGCCTCTCTTCAGAAACCTCAGCGAAAGATAAAAACCTTCGGATAGAAACCATTTCTATTTAATGTTGTCGCTTACAAAAGTAACTGAAGACAATGATTGTGTCATCTCATTTGATTAGATTGGATCGTGGTCTTACATATGACATAAACCCAGTGATCTTACGAATCGGTTGTCCGAAAGGGAGAACGAAGTTTGAGAAACGTCTTTTCCACACATTGGTTTGGGTGGGGGAACTTGGTATCCCAATCTCACTGTCTACGGTCTACAAATCGCTGCATTCGAATTCCATACCCCCTCTCTCATGTTATTACGGACAACCCACTGAAAATGTCACTGGGTCCATATCATATAAGTAAGGATTCGACATGGCACATATTGTTTTCTCTGTGCTCCTTGCACTTGATTCATCAATTCGTGCTGCAAACTTTTCTTTTCTCTCTCTCTCTCTGGCAACATACCATCCTGAAATTCGTGAACGGTGCCTGACAACGCATCACATGCTGTTTACTCGGTCGCCATTTTTATCAAACTGCTTCCCAAGAGGAATGGACTTCGACAAGTCAAACCCCGTACAGAACAACACTATATATTGAAGTTTCAGCCGTAAATATACAAAAAAAGGGGTTCATTTAAGTGAAGATATTAAATGAAACATCAGTCTTTTAAAGAGGCTTGTTCACTCATTGTAAAACGGGACCACCTTCCCTTTGAGGAGGACGACGGGGTTACCTTCGAAATCTTAAATAGGAACTGTGATTTTTTTATTGCAGATTCAGATTCTATCTGGTGTACAAGGTCTTCCAGAAGCTAATGAAATTCGTTCTTGTGATGATTTCTATTCTGACCTTTTTGAGGGTTGAATATTCGGTTACCAATTTACAATAATATTGCTCGCTTTCATTGGCAACAATTTAAAAACAATGTTTATTTTCATTTACTTGAGCACACTTAACTTTACTTGATAAAATGAATAGATTTTATTTCAAATAATTTTTTCTCAAATTTTAGTCTTATCGATAATCTATCATGGACGTCAATAATTCTTTTATTGACTTATCGTAAAATATATTAGTCATTCCATTTATGGGGAAGGGTGCTCTAAAATGTTTCGGTAACAAATTTAAATACATCTCGAGGTATTGCATACAATTTCGCCTATGTAGAAAGATGTTTCTCTATCATGATCCGAGGATTGTATGTTTAATGATTGCATGGAGAAACTATAATTTATTTCTGATAAAAAAAGATTGGTTTTGTGAACTCAAATATTTTAACTTTAGAAGGTAAAATGTAGTGTGTTGTACTTTTTTTTAAATTGAAACTAAACGGTAAGGGCGAATTATTATTTTTGGATTATCCTAAAATAAAAACTATTTACTTGAGATAAGTATTTTAGATTGTTTTAAATTATTGACGAGTAAATTGTCTATAAACAAATAGTACATAACTAGTATCACCCAAAGTCCAACGACTCACGTCTTCTACTATACTTTACGTTTTTCAGGATTCAAAGACATTTAGTTACGTTCTGGGTCACCTTCCTTTTCACCGCAGGATACGAAGGTATAGTTGACCTCTTGTGTACAATGTGACATATTGCTGATATCTAGGTCTGTCATATCACATGTCTTTGCGTGTTTCCCACATTCTGGGCGCACTGCGTACTTACCCAATGGCCCGCTTCAATCGGGAAAAATTTTCTCCTCGCATTTCTCAATTTCAAATTTACCCAATCGTCTTTCTTCTTTCAATAACGTTCTCACGCTGCACTCGAT
The DNA here is from genome assembly GCA_002313205.1 of Laupala kohalensis. Classification (NCBI taxonomy): domain Eukaryota; kingdom Metazoa; phylum Arthropoda; class Insecta; order Orthoptera; family Trigonidiidae; genus Laupala; species Laupala kohalensis. The sequence goes on from NNCF01125922.1 coordinate 551,798, forward strand.
TTCTCTCTCTGATATACTGAAGTATATTGTCTACTTTTCAAAGTTATCTTTAACTTCTTTTACCTTGAAGAAATCACCCTCGTATACTTTAATACTTAAGTATCATTCGTTACATTTCTGCGTAACAGCATTTCAAAATGTCATCAAGAAAAACAGCTGCTTGACTCATTTATTAGATAAGGACGTTACTTAATTACTTCATTCCTAACAAACGACAGCTCTGACGCGCCTGGTAAGCAAATTTCCTAGAGAAGCGTACGCGAGTTTCCTCATACTCCGTGGTATATTATCATATATGATTTATAAATGTCCTGTTTAGATTGCTAATGCATGAAACTGAGAAAAGTTTTCCAGAACAAACAGTCCGGGGAGAGTAGTACATGCCATATTATTGAAGTTTTTAAAATAGTTTTGCTAAATATAAGTCACTTTTTCCTTTCTGAGAGAGCAGCTTTTAAGAAAAGAAGCTACTAGACTAATTTATTTTAAAACGAATATAACTTGACATTTTGATTGTAGACAAATTAAATCACTGTCGCGTCTGGTAAGTAGTAAAGAATAGTACGTATAGTAATATATTGGTATAATATACTTGTGTTTTCCGTGAGAATTAATTGTACAGGTTAAACTAGTATCTTCTCTTTTCCACACTTCACACTATTCTAGTGTTTGTCAGTTTCCTGTCAACCTACCGTGCTCCTGGCTTCCGAAGGTCCCCGTGTCACTTTCGTGCGTCTCGCACCTCTGTCTTCTATCCTTCATGACGCTGCATCACTTCTCCGCGTCTCCGCACCCAAGCCCCTCGTGTCACCGGTGCGCTGCTGCCGTCGAAAGCTCTGAATATTTGATCCGCGCTCGGATCTTTGCCACCCTTCCCTTGCTTCTTTTGTTTCTCCCCCTTCTTTTTTTTTTCTCTTGCTTCTCCGTCGTCTGGAGAAAAGCGACAGTTCTGGTGACGTAGTTATGGGTAGAGGGGATGAATATGAACCATGTGGGAGGAGAAGAGGTGGATAAGAGGAACTATACGGATGATGAATGGAAGACGTTGATCGGTACGGAATCTAGAAGGCGAAGAAAGATTGAGAAATATGTACACGAAAGGACTAGAATAAAACCATCGTTATTAATAATAACAAAAATTGATTATTAGTTGGAATGATTGTTTTTTGGCGCAAGGACCAAGAGATTTAAATAAAAAATATGCATCTTTCAATTTTCCAACATCATACAACAACATCTGAAAAATCCAAATAATAATAATATAAATAAGTAAATAGTACCTCAGTATTATATATCAATGTATTCTTGTTTGTCGAATAAAGAACTTTACCGTTTTTGAGAAATATAATATTTTTGGGTGTTTTGAAATAGTAATAATAAATACTCTTCGAGTTATCGCCAAAGAATTAATAATTGCTTATAACTCGATTTGTTAGGAAATAACATCAGTACTATATTCCAGGAGCATTCATGTTTTGTTTGTTTTGTATTTTTATTTATAGATTTTTACGAACAATTTTAAATATTACGTTTCCCATCCCAGAAACTATTACAAATATATGAATAAAGAAATAATATAATTTTCATTTCGTACTTGGTTTCGCCTTGTTCTATCATATACAGCATTACGAGGACAAATGTGAGACCACAATCTCGTATCAAAATTGATTTTTAATAATTGTTTTGTGTTCCATTTTTCTCATGTCCGTTATTTTCATTACTCCACGACCATTGTCAATTTTATTTACTAAGATGAGTTCCGAATCCTTAATACATAATGATTTTAGCTTTTGATAAAAATATATATCAGCTTGAGTTGTCTGAAAAAGAAAACGGTTATATTTTAGTATATATTATTTTTAAGAAATCGTCGATCTTATTATTTTTCGTCTGAGAAATTAAAAGTGTATTATGGTGCCCAAAGATGTATTTTTATTCTTCTTTTTGTCTGTCCTGTCATACAAAACCCCGTATCTTCTAGTTGTAGGGAAGTTTCACTCGGTTTTATATTTAGCATTAAGAACGTTAACTGGACAAAAGAATGGTTATGATTGAGTATGATAATGCCCGTGACGCACGTACAATGCCCTACGAATATATTATTGTACTTTCTATTGTTTGTTACGAGAGGCGTCAGTGATTTCATTTGTCTGGAATCAAAAAGATAAGTTACATCGTTTTAAAATAAATGAGTCAAATAGCAGCTCCTTTGCTTGATGTAATTTTTAAATGCTATTATCTCGGAGAGGAAACGGTGGAAGGTGAAATAATAGGGAATCGTCAACGCACCTTCTGATGGTCTAACGTTCGATACTTCGTTTTTGTGATTTGCTCCGTTCGGTTACGGAGAAAAGGAAGGAAAAATTTAGAGGATATTTGCGTATTATTTTACATGATGTAGTTCTATATTGTTTATTTGCTAAAATAATTCATTTATTCATGTACATTCACCTCATGATGACAAAAACGATGTGAGTAAAACTAAAACAATTGTCCACTTAAAAGGTCATATAACATATTTGAATTTCATAAATACATTAAACACATTGAATTTCATAAATAGATCGGGATTCCTCCCAGAAGTTTTCGGGAGGGTTTAAATTTGCATTCTTCTTTCCTTCCACTCTTCCATTTCCTTTATTTGGAAAATAATATTTTTCAGGATTTATTTATTTTTTGATATAATTTATGGGGCAACTGTTGTCTGTTCTTTCGTATCATCTTTGTGTTTTTAGATATTTGGTAAATTCAGGAGGTATTTTTATGTGTGTATGGACGAGGTTTTCGACGAGTCCCACACACGGGGAAGAGTCACGTCGGTTCTCCCCTATGGTGCGAATCTGCATTTTCCCCCAATTGCAAGGGCTCTAATGATCTTGATATTGACGAACCCTGAAGCTCAAAAAAAAAAATTACATATTTCAGTATTAAATGAATGAAATTCTACGAAGATCAACAAAAATACGAGTAAAATGTTCCGTTTCGAATGTAGTACTAAGACCACAGCATTCAAACCACGACCTTAACCATTCTTCTTAACCGTCACTTCACAGCCTACGTCGTGTTCGGAATCCGACCGACGCGACGCGCGCCTGTTCACCGTCGTCCATCTTGCCTCGCCCCCGCACTCACTCCTCTGGCTCGTGAATTTATTGCGCAATTATTTTCTAGGTCGAAGGAACACGACCCGAGGCGTTTAGCGTAATTTTATTGCCTATGAAGGAGCATTAGCCGCCCCGCGTCTTTATGACTAGACGGCTGCTGCACTCTTAGCCGGAGAACGTTTACTGTAATCGCAGGTGGAAGGAACCGCTGAGCTGTGATGTCATATCCTCAATTTGAGGGTCGCGGTGGTCGAGCGGAAGTTCAATTGTTTTCTTAGACGAGTTAAATCGAGAAATTTAAATTGTGACGGAAAGAAGGATTTAATTGAATGTGAACGAAGATAATCTATAAAGTGAAGGAGTTATAAACTGATTGAAGAAATTCACGTTTTTTTTTGCGAATGAAACATTTTAATATATTTCACGTGCATACCCTCTACTTTTTCATTAAATGAAATATTTGTACTCTGAAAGTAAAATAAGATCCTCAACAGCTGTTCATTTCTATCCTCAATTTTTTTTGCGGGGGAGGGAAATGTTGAATTCTGCTGAAAAATGTAGTTAATGACAAAAAAATACAGCATATGTTTATTATTATTAATTTTTATTGTATATAAAAATTGTAAAAATATTTTTCACATTAGAATTTGTATTATTTAAATATTTGAATCGACAGACATATCACTTTGCATATAATGTAACAGTTTATAGTGGTAGTAATTCAGTTAATCATACCATCTAGTTGAGATTGCATTAGTTGTTCCCTGTCTCCAAGGTAATACAATCTCTTTTTAATATTTTATTTACAAATTCTATGAGATAGTAATTAGATAAAAGTATGTTACGCACAATTTATAAACTATCCCTCCGATGTTGTTCATCCGAAAGTACTATAGTTTTATCTATTAAGTTATAAATCATAGATCTATTTTGTGTTAAAGTATTCTCTGAGTAAAAAAAGTAACATGCTTTTAGCTAATTGTATTACCTTTAAAACTGGCAACATCTAACGCAACCTCAACTAGTTGATATGACTTCTGCAGTGTTTCTTTATAACAAGTTTTTAACTCCTTCACTTCATATTATAAAGGAGATATCTTAATAATAGCCTGAGAATATGAAAGTGATTTCAACATTTAAAAATAACACCTTAATGTCTTTTATAGAATCACTAGTTAAGAAATAAATTATGAATATAAGGTGAATACATCGATAAAAATAATATCAATCATATTTATATCAGATTAAATTTGATATCCTAAACCAAGTTTAATTTTTTTAATTTCCGCAATGTATTACAACCACTATAAACTGTTTGTATACAAAGGGATATGGCTGTCAATTCAAATATTTAAATGAAACAAATCTTAAAACGCAGAATATTCTTACAATTTTTAAATACTTCGACAAGAGTTAGCAAAAATAAATATTTTACATATGTTGTACTTTTTTTATTATTTACTAATTTTTCGACAGAATTCAACAGTTTTTAGATTTCGAGGATAGAAATGACTCGTAGTTGTGACTCTAATTTTACTTTCAGAACACAAATATTTCATTTAATGAAAGAGTATAGGATACGCAAGTGAAAAATATTAAAAGGTTTCCTTCGCAAAACATTCAAATTTGAATTTCTTCAATCACAAGATTCGTCTTGCATTCATTGTTTGTAATAAACTTCGCCAACAAATTTTACAATGTTAACTTCAGACTAAAATATTTCATTACAATCAATTAATTCAAAGATATTTTGATAATAATATAAAGAATAAACTATATTCCTTGCAGTATCTAAGGATTAGATTCAGTGAATTATGGACTATATACATCACTTTAAATAAGTAGAAATGTTGATAAACAAAATTTTTATAAACTATTCATTAATTACCTAATAGAAAAATTTTTTTAATACAAATTTATTAATAATTTTTCATGAACAAATACATTTTTTTAATTTTAAGGTAAATGACGTTTAATATGGACATTGTTCGTAAAAATATTGCAAAATAAATTTATCATGAAAATTCCTCGCGATGTTTTTTCTAAAATTATCATTACCGTGTAGGGATGTTGGAAAACGTTCACAGGGAAGCCATGATCTTGAATCTACTAGAACCGTTTAGTTGTTCCGACGTTTAGATCTTCAGTTGACTGAACAAACAAAGAAGCAAAAGTCCCCTTCTCCTTCCTTCTTCTGCAGAGTGGCGCATGGCATCACGTCGTCTCAAAGCCGGAGATCGATGAGGGGTCATGAACTCGCGGAAGCCGATAGTTTATAGAGGTTGTACATAAACACGCCGCCGCCTCCTCTTTCTCTCGCCCGAGCCTTTGAGAAGTTGCCACTCGCCACTTTCTTCCTGGAAACAACATGACGTTCAAAACAAAGGAGACCCCCAAGGAAGGGTCTTAGGAGAGAAACGCTCGTGGGCTCCGCTTTGCCTGCATGTTTTTATTTTTTCTCGGAAATTAGGTTGTTTATATTATTCAACATTATGATAACTGTTCATCACTAGAGTCAAACATTAATTTTTGGAGTACCTTTATTTCAGATGTTAAGGATGTAAACAATCTCACTCATTTTATACGCCAAATCAAAGAGTGGTTTTCACTCGTATATGCCGTTGTCTAAGTATACTTGGGTACATTTATCCGTTTAAAATATATTTGATGTAAACGTTCATATTGAGTTATGTACTATAATAGTAGAAGCATAAAATGACTCAGACGTAAGATATAATATTTCATTTGATAATATATCCAATTATTCTAATGAGAAGGCAGTTTGTTTTGTAATAAATGTATCTTTAGCACAAATATATTATGAAATAGTATCTTCAACTTCCAGGTGATGGAAAAATTGATGTGTGTTACTTTTTCGTAATTACTGAATATGTATACACTAATGGGGTGATAATTTATTATTAATAGGTGTAAAATGAGTCAATACCTATATTACTACATTCACAATTAAATTCTGTAGTATTAAAATTATATTGAGAAATTTAAAGTTAGTTTTAAATATTCAAACATTATTTTCTTACGAAGTAGAATAGACTATCGCTTATCCTCATGTTCTGTGTTATCAATTCTACCGCACACGAAAACAAATTATAATTCTCCCCTCCGTACATGTTATCGAAGATCTATGACCTTAAAAGTATTTTCTGGTGATTCTACTACTATTAACATCCATTGGGTAATCAAATTACATAAATAATTTATGTCGGCGTCAGGTGATCTTTTCTGGTGAGTGAAATTCATTGAGACATAAAATATACATAAATAAAAATGTGTGTTTGAAACGTTTGTTCTCGTGCTAGCCGTGAAAACTCACCAAACAACGCAACTGAAACAACTGTCAATAAAAAAACATCTCCCAGGATGATTTTAAAATTGAGTTTGTCATGAGAGCAAAGCATGTGTTACATAAATTCCAATTTCACAAAATCCACGTGGGAAATCTCTATATCGCGTTGATGCAATAATTATAAACATTCACTACATCGAACTAGGCAAGTGTTATATCGTAAACCTTATCATGCAGTTTGTTTTATTGTTATCAACAAATTAAATCTCAAAATTTAAACTTTTTTTTGTACATTGGATTTGTTGAGCAAAGTCGTTTCGATTCGTTATTTATCTTGTAATATCACTTTAAGTATTTCTGTCCCTTTGAGGTAGTACTTCACAAAAACTCACAAACGCTAGTGTGCAAACAATTTTGTCCCGTATATAAAAATAGCTGCACATTGATATCCGGCTCAGAGAACCGAAAATGTATAAACAAATTTGTCGCTATACATGAAGGGATGGTGCAGACAATTTACAAGCTTTATCTGCACATTGGGCTCGAAGGACCAAAATGTTATGACAGTAATGAATGATGAAAGGATGAAGGGTGTAAGATGAGTAGTGATTGCCAGCAAATAATTTAATGAAACATACTATGAAAGTAATGAAGAATAATGGTATAATAATGATTTTCCAAGATAGAATGTGGTGAGATGATCCCGGAAATCCAGCTGAGATGACAAGTCGAGTTGGAGAGCGAAGAGAGGCGGGCGAATGAATGCCCTGTACTTGAACGCCCCGCGCAACGAGCCGACGTGGTGCGGCGAGTGAGCTATGTTGCGAAGCTCGCCGTGATGATGAAATGCGTTGACAATGAGTCTAGTGCTGACTGCTGACGAGTGCCGTGCGGACTGTTTGACTGTGACTGTCCGTCTGCCGACTGCTCGGATGAGGTGACCTCGAGCGAGAGTGCCTGCTGGCGAGGCAAGTGACGCGGTGCTGGCGTGATGAGTGAGCAGTGGTGGTGCCTGGCGGGACGAATGTGCCCCTCCGGTGATGTAAAATGATTGCTGCGGTAAAGTGCCTGGAGATGAGTGGNTAAAATGATTGCTGAGGTAAAGTGCCTGGAGATGAGCGGCACGCTGCAAGTCCGTCCAGAGAGTGAGTGTGACTGCTGTAGCACCTGGGAGCGAGTGAGTGATCGTCCGACGTCTGGCGAATGCAGCGGGCGAGTGGCCGTCAGACTTCTCTGGAGAGCAGTGGGCCAGAGACTTGTCCGACGTCTGGCGAATGCAGCGAGTTCGAGATAGTGTCTCATCGCTTTCCCGAGCGGTGCCAGCACATGGTCTGGCTGTCTGTGCATAGACTCGCGCTGTTCCTTGAGTTGACGCTCCAATCGCGTAGCAGGACGTCGTGACGGTTGCATAACTTTTGGCGGGAAGCGCCGCCAGAATAATCGATAATCGGCTCATCAGGCGTCGTTGTTCACAGATGCTCGTGTCACTTTTCCACAAAGAGTGAGTTCAGATATGACTCACGTGTCTTAATAATGTTACAACCACAAAAAATGTCTGAACAGCTAGATTTTCATGACTTTCGCGAGAATAGTTTGCAAGTTATTGCAATTTTCATTTAACATAGACTCTTACAAGATTTTACGAATTTTCAACTTTATCTGGGAAAAAACTAACTAAATGCTGGATTTCCTTAAAACTTTTGGAAATTATTCACGGTTATAATGAAAATATTAAAACTGAATGACAATCATATGTCACGAGATCTGAAGTGAAATATTTGATGGAAAGGAAAATATTGTCAGACTACTTGAGATTACGGTAGTAAAGCGTGACAATGCCTCACTGCGTCAAGCAAACCTCTAATTTCATCGTTCGCCACCAGTGCGAAAACTAATGCCCTTCTCACTTTCCCAATAATTAAGAGTTTCAAGAGATGAGTACATAGATACATAATTTTTTGTTTTCAAGTTGCAATTGAAATAAATTACTTGGAGATGGAATATTTTTTCAGAAACTACATTGCTACCATGCGGTCCTCCAATAACAAAAATCTTTTAATTATTAAAATCAATATACCATCCACTCCCATAGATTCCAGAGTGTTTTTGGGGTACTGCACATGCTCCAAATAGTAAAGCTCATGAACTATATTAAGTCTATTAATTTTTGACAAGGGCTTGCGTGAAGTACTAATTTGAGGCGCTCATTTGTTTAGTTTTTAAACACCTAAATATTCACTGGGGTGTAGCGTAAGAAGATAAGCTCGCACTTTCTAAATAGCTTATGAAAACCTGACACTGTGTTCTGAAGTGACCATTGTGGAACTCCTCATGTTGGCGTAGTAGCGCGTTCAAATGTAACCAACACGCTGTGTTACAGTCGCCATGGTATCTTCTACATGCGTGTGCGTCCAGCACTGCAGGAAACAACACTTCTGCGACGTGTTAAGGTTGAATTAGGGGGTTGTGTATGCGGCCCTCTTGTGTGATAAGTTTCTTTTGTTACCGGTCGCTAAACGGGTAGTGGGACCCTTATGAAATTCGGGGATTGCTTTGTAACTGATGTAGATGCAGAGACACAAAGGGTTTTGTAATATTATTCTCACGGATGTGATGTTACTTATCGGAGTTAAGAATAGAACATCAATATCGTGAATTTTGACCTATCCCGAAAATAGTTTTAAAATGAATCGAAATGCATTATAAGTTCTTTTATCGAACTCGGCATTCCGCTACAACTCGCGATAAAAGTATTTTGAAGCTTACTTTTGTATCTATAAATATTTTAATGCGCGAGTCTAATACAAAATTTTTGGATGATAACCAATACGACAAATCAAGTACGTTGGCATACGAGCAGCTTTGACGAGCAGCATAGCGTTTACTGTGGCCGACAAAATTTTATCGCCGCAAGTAATCGCGTGTGTAAAAGGGCAGCACGATTGTCGGGTGCGTGTCGGCACGACACTGCGTGTCATCAAAGCGACAGAAGCACTTGTGTTGTATGAGCCTCTATGGTTTTTTTTTCGTGAGTGAGACGGAACACGTGAGGGAGAGAGAGAGGGGGGGAGGGAATGACTATATGGGAGTATACGGAGGCATGATTAAGGACGGTGACGTTTCTCCCGTGTGAGACTGTTTGTGTGCCTCCCGGCTCAAGTGTTCCGTTGTGCTTCCCCTATATTTGCTTTAAACGCAGAGGTAGCAGAAAGTGATAAGGTCTATGGTTCAAGGTATATTGTACAAGATAGTACAATGCGGTTGTAGATTATTGGTGTGTAACTATGGTTTCGTGACATATTTTACTTCGGAACCTTATATTATGAAAATCGTGCATCGCGGCATGTAATATTAAATTAACTTTTCCCCAACAACGAGTCAATTATAAACTATAAACCTATTTTAGATGTATCAGATTTCTAAACTGATCTCTTTTCTGAATTTTTACGTCAAATTATTTCAAATATTCTCTAAAATAATTTAATTTTTTATATTGATTATAATTTGGTGGTAGGGATTTTTTATTTCACACCACCCACAAAAATTTATATTTCCTTTTCCTTGTCAAATGAACGATGACTAGTGTAATTGCTAGCCTAATTTTCTTCAATTTCTATTGTTTTAACAATTTTACTTGTAATTCTAATGTACTGTTCATGGCCTTCAAAAATCATTTATTATTGAGTTTCATCTTTTTTCATGTTTGTTATTTAGTATTTTCTCTTTCAATATTTATCTTTCCGTCTATCGAAAACAAATAAATTCCATTTCATTTCTTTTTTAAATTATACCTAATTTACCAGATTTTTTGTTACTTTAGATATATCTATCTAGAAAGAAGTTTTTTTTATATTTTTTTACGAAAATTACAACGAGTATGTTAGAAGCGTCCCCAACTCTAATAACAGGCAATTTATTGGAGTAGAAATTGATATAATGATATATACGAAAAATATATTAGTTTTCAAGTTACTTTCACCTTCGGTTTCATTCTTCCTTTAATTCTATGGCAAAATAATGCGTCAGTATACTTGGTTTGAAATGAGTAAGAAACTAGAATCCAGAAAGCGACACTTTGTTCAACTTTTCATAAAAAATTATTAGTGTATCCAAGGCTGGATATTTGGATTAATATAATAGTATATTTTGTGTATATTCTATTTTTCATGTTATGCTATTTTACTTATAAATCATTTAACACAACGAGCTCTTAATTTGCTGCTTTTCTCTGGATTTTGTGATTGTCAGATGATGTTACGGTGTGTGGTTAAGTCACGGTACGTGATTTAACATTCATGGATAGTAGTAGTGTTAGAGAGCGATGAAGATCCCTAGCTGGGGAGAATTTATGAACAATTTCAGTAACAACAATAGAGGACTTGTTTGTGAGAGAGAGACGTTCAGTAAAACGATAACAGATATACAAGGGAAATTCCACTATTTATGTCCATTGTATAACCTAGAAAAGTACAATACAAGTATCATACCTCCTCATTTCGACGATTTAGAATGTTTATTGTGTTTTCTTAATGATACCTTTTACTTGAATACATGAAAACCCCCATTCCGGTGCGTTTCCTTTTTTTCGATTTTCCTTCGGGTAGAGTTGGATTTTATATACAGACTCATTAATACTATTGTAATATTTAATATCGAATTTAGAGTTATTTTAATAGTTACGATTTATAAACAATATTTTCCGCATAATTTAAAGATTTGATGTAATGCTTATTTGTGAGAAAACCCTTTTCTTTGTCTGTTAAATACAGTTTCGTTTAATTCAGTTTACATTAAAACACGTAGGTAAGTTTTTATTATTATTATCTTAGGACTCCTCATGCTGATATGATAAGTCTACCTCTGTCTTAGAGTCCTTGACCGGAGGATAGTTTCTTGTTTGCTTCCGGAGAGCACATTATTTAATTGTCTTCCACGTGGTCATATGCAGTGCGTAACTGCTCTTTCGGCTTGAAATTTATTATTATAAAATATCCTTTAAAAATATTTACATTATCAATGTTATAAACTATATATTTTTCTATCAGGTATGTTAAATATCTGTTAAATCTTGAACAAGTAAATTTACTATCACAACTTGTTACGTGGGAACAGAACATCAGCACGATCCAGATTTTTTGGAGCTTCGGAGATTTTTTTATCTTCCACATCGAATGTTGCCTGGGCTTCTACCTTTCTCTTCTATCTTGTAAAGCGCCCTAACGAAAAGCTCTATGGAGAGATGCGTGAGCTTCTATGTACCCGATCGACGCCCCGCGTCGTTGAACAAATATCCTCCTCCCCTTCGCCAAACACCTGGCGCCCGCAGGGTTCTCGCCTCGCTCCGCACAGCGAGGCGTCATCTCGCTCATACCCAACTGTGACCCGGGAAGGAGAAGAAGAAGAAGCGAAAGAAGAGAATAATGAAACGAGAATAGGTAGTGGGGGAACTATAGGGTCTGAACTTTCAACATAATATTGAAAATGTATATATATTCTTTAATATGGATTTGCCATTTTAGACAATTAATAAGTTTGGTCAGTATTTAATAAATTGTTAATTATCTATATGACGTATTAAATCAAAATATGAAATTTCTATAATATTTATAGTAATATTTACAATAAGATTAGTAATAATACTTATAAAATTTATGTTAATAACTATACTTTTTGAACAAATCCTTCCGTGGTTGAATCACCCTTTTCAAATTCAGATTTGACCCTTCTTGACTACGGTCTACATCCGCCACAGAGAATAGGAATCAGAAATTACATACGTACCCCCAGTGGCGTTGATGTATTTTAAGAGCGTTACGGTTTTAAAAAGAATCTCATTTTTTCTTTATATTTCGTTCATGGGCTAAAACAGAAAAATGTAGTTATTTCTTAAATTTTCCGAAAATACTATTGACATATTTTTACATTAATATCGTTTCGTTTTTACCTATGATAACCCTTTTCAAGATGTTTACAATTAATCTCTGGTGTTTAAAAACATAAGATAATTACAAATTATGTAATTCATCAATTGTTTTATGGTATTTAACACTAGACGTTCATCGGAAACATCTTGAAAAGGGTTCTCATAAGTAACAACCGAATTTTTATGTACATGAAAAAATATGTCAATGGTATTTTGAAAAAAAACAACATACATTTATGATTACCAGTGTTTAAGTCCAATGAACACAGCTAGTTTTTTTTAAATTTAGTAAATCATNTACTTGACCCCCTGCATCTCCATCGCTACTATAAACTTAATTTTATCAAAAATCGTTCTGAATGAATAGTAATAATGAATGTTTTTTGCTCGATCGTACAGGTATTTGAAAGAAATTGAAGGTACAGTGCATATTCACAAAACATATGATATTGAAAATTAAGTTTCTTCTTATAAATCATGTATAATTTTTAGGTTTTATAATACCTATGAAGAATGAAAAATACAATTCAATAAAACGTCTATAGATTGAAGAAAACATATTTTTTTCTCTGAACTAATACCAACGAGTACAAATACCTCGTCAAAGTTTAAATACATCGCTTCAAGAACAGTTTTTCCTCCAAATTGTCTTCCACAGTTCCGTCCCGAGCCAAAAGGAATTCTCGAGCTCCGCCACAGCATTCCTACGGTTTCTTCCGTCCTCTTCCCAATGAATCGAAGACCTTCCTCCCGCCGCAATAGACGAAAGGAAATAGAAGGTCGGCGGAGAGGGTGAAAAATAAACGGCGTGGTCGTCGCCGGAGGCGGCGTCTCTGGCGTTTGCCACCCGTCGTATTGACATTTTCACAGATGTGTATAAGNGGAACCGCCTCGCTCCGACGTTCTGCCACGGGAGGCAGTCATCGTGTCGGGGTCGTCGGAGGCGGCGGCGGCGGCAACAGCACCAGTGGCAGCAGAGGTGGCAGGTCCCCTCCTTGTTTCCACAATGCCGATCCCCAACTCTGCGTTGCGGACTCCGAACGCACCCCTGCGGTATTCCATTCTCTGGATTGGTGATAAACCTCCTCGCTAAAGCGTCGTGTTTCTTTTTCTATCTTCTGACCTATGANATTTTTTTTTATATTAGGGGTCTTTTACATATATAATAATAATATAATATAATTTTGATAATATAATTTTTTCAATGTTTGTTGTTTTCTGTGTTTTGCTACCAAACCCTTCAATTATGTATATTATTCTACCTCATTCATTCATTATTTGTCTCGGGGAGGTAATAGAAGGAGCGGATACGGAAACTCATGTTATTCACTTGCTACAACATAAAGACATGGAGACAATCCGGCACGAACTGGACAAGTTAAATTATTAAAGGACAAATTGTAATTCATTTTGAACATAGGTTTTCCACTGATTTGCCTTATGCATAAATAATTTAGATGAGTTTAATTGTACACCGAACAATTTTTTTGTAGTATTTCTAAATGGGAAATGCAGCGTGCTATTGAAGCTCATCTACATGGAGCGATAGCTGGTAGGAGGTGAGTGTTAGGCTTATTGTTAGTAGGTGGACTGGTTAGCTGGGTTTACCTACAATTTGGTCTACACGTAGGTGTTAGAAGGAGTAGAGTGATAGTAAGATTTAGTGATACTAGGATTAGTAGCAGGTGGATATAAGAAGGTTTCGCTCTTCAGTAGTCACAGCTATATGAACTGAGACATTGAAGTGAAAATTTTATTTGGCCCCACCGAGAATCGAATGACATGGTAGTGAGCGAGGAAGCTAACCTCCAAGTCACCGGTGGGGCTATGTACAATATTGAGTCAGATTAGTCTTGACTGTCCGGGAATGGCGGAATACGATTCCATTACGTTCAGTTCCCTGCACCCCAGTTCCTATTCGTCCCCAGCCACGATCAATCAGGACAGACCATGACTCAGGACCATAAGAACCCAGAGCACGACGGCCAAAGCAAAGCGGGCCTGAAGAAGACCACAGCAAGATGGCCGAATCGTCGGTTTTCAACATTTCGACGCAGCGATTCCCGGACAACCAAGACTCATAGAATGTCAAGGACGTACTTTAAAGTTTGATAATATAAGTATTACGAGTAAACCACTCATTGAATAAGTTTTGTGAATTTTCTTCATATCAGTTGTATTTATTAATTGCCTTGTATAAAGAATATATCGTCGTACCATACAGATTTTTATTTATTAAATCATAAGACCTTTTCGGCTGTGTTACGGCCATCATCAGTGCTGGCTCCATTAATGAGAAGGACGCCATACAATAGTACTTATTTTTTTGAGCATTAAACATTTATTCGTATCAACCTGAGCATTAAACATTTATTCATATCAACCTTTCAAGGAATACTGAAATGCTGACAAGTACTGGGGTTCTCCCTTGATATTTCCTGAATGTTCCACACCTGAAGCGCTCTGTCGTATCCTACATTACCTCCACAAACAGCTCACATGTATCCGACCCGAGGGAAGTGCCGAGATCAAAGCCTTGTTCTCTTCCTGCGTGAGTAACCCTGCTGCCAGTCAGTGGGCGGCTCTCTCTCTCTCTCTTATCACGAGTACTAATGAGAGACGTCTGGTGGCTGGGGTGCGGCGGCAGCAGGGGTTGGGCAAGGGAAGGCGTGCTCCGATCAGACAACCTGAAGTACGCGCACGTGGAATTACTTTCGTGGAACTTCCAGTGGTATTCCCATGAGATGGCACACACGTGATCCGACATTTGAAGAGTGACTAGGATGAGTTATTTTTTATTCACCACCTCCATGAATACTCACGGTATCATATACATCGTACATTAATACGCAAATGTCCCAGAAAATTGACGTTCCTTTTCTGTGAAACGGGCGAAACAATTCTCACAAATCAAGTATCATAATTTAGAGCCTTATAATATATATTATTTCATATTTGTCATTTTCCTTTTCGAGATAACATAATTAAAAAATTACATCAAGAAAAGATGCTACTTGATTCTGTATTATGTTGCTTGACTACTTGAGTCCTAACAAATAGTAGCTCTGACGCGCCTGACCTTGCTGATAATCGGAGATTTGTTCGTGAGATAGATAATGTCCCATTGCATATACTATTCATAACTCTTCTGATGCCCTGGTAACATTGTAAATTCTAAACATGAAGCAGAGCGAAACTTACCAACAGCAGATATGAGGGAAAGATGTGTCTTCCATATTATTCAGTTTAATAAAAAAGTTTTAGCTAAATTAAAATGAACTTTTATATAGTCATACAGCTGTTAGTTGAATTCAATTTTGCATGCTACGTTCTTTCGTGGGTTAAGCTAATTTTTATTAAAACAAATCTCAAAAATACGTCTTATAGATCCAAAATACTTAAAATACTCTTAAATTTGATTCGTTTTATCAATTACGTTAGATTAATGTTTTACGTCATTCGTTTATTTTTTAACTTTACAAATAAATACCTGTATCATTCTTAATAATCAAATACTTTAAATCTTTCGATTGCTTCCTTGTATTATCAAAGATCGTTTCATGATATAGTATAGTAAATGCAGTTACCGAATCTTTAGGAGAACTCACAATCAATGAAACAAACAAAAATTCGTTTTTTGTAAAATTTATTAATAATAGAAATGACACTGTACTAATCTGAATTATGTAATAAAAAGTCATTTCGTGACAGAGGTTTAAACAATCAAATTTCTTAACAACAAAACTTGTTGCATTTACTTGTTTTTTAGTCATTTTTAATTTAACTAGCATATAGAAATATCAAAATCAAAAATCAATAAAATTCTATTCTGTGTCATTAACATTGATCCCAAAACTTGGCACATTTTTCGCAAAGAAGATTTCCCTACACGAACAAAGGTAGGTATCGGTAATTGCAACGCAAACAGACGCAATCATCCCGTAATAGATTGTATTTCAGGAATAGCAATAATACATTACGAGGGGTGTCGTGAAAAAGAGATATGAGAGGTGTTGTCCGAACTTCAAAGGGTAAAACAAATCTTAGCATTTCGTTACCGAAGTCCATTACAAACTTTTTTCCATGTTTTATCCAACAAATTGTTTCCCGATACTGAAGATGCCCTTTCAGAAATACTCTTTATGTTGTAGTGAAAGAAAAAAAATCAATATGTATTGCGATGTAATTATCAGTGCAATTTTTAGAGATATTCTGTGTACTTTAAGATGTTATCTTATACATTTATCATTTATAATCTCTTTATTTACATTATATATGTTAACGTTGGTATTTTACCTCACTTTTGATATATTTGAAAACTTAGTTATCAATATTTGTTATTGTGTAACATTATTCTGCAATGTTATTCCTAGAATTGCCTAACGCTGTTGTGGATTCACCAGTCTGGACGTTACTTGACTGTTCGACGTCTCATTTTCTCTCGAAGACGTTGATAAGACATTCGGTCACCTGAAGATGTCTCACGTAGGAGACGAAACATTGTGTGATGTGTAGAATGTTTCTGGGCAGTTTAAGTGTTTCTAATTCTTTATCATAGTGACGTGTTGTAGGTACAAGTTTTATACAAATGAATTTGTCTGCTTACAACATAAGGTCGTATTCTAAAGATTTATTGAACTTCTCTCTTGTAGTATAATAAAGTAGAACATAGTCGGATTTTGATAGTTGGAAAGGGCTCTAGTCACAAAATTTGCACCTTTCGGTGAGAATATTAGACGTTCTGGTACGCTCACATCTCAGATGAAACGTGTTTGCGATTGACGTAGACAGAAGTGATTATCCTTCGCAGTTGAAGAGGAGACAGCTCCAATACTCCCAGCAGAAATCCCACTCTCTCGAATTGGTTAAGCAGAAATGTTTCACTTGCAGCTTCCATGTTTGACAGCTGACGTTCTCTCGGAAATGCAGGAGATAGCTACAACAAAGGAAGATCGACAGTTGTGATGCAATACAAAGATATTTGCTGATGATGGAGAAAACGTTTTAGTCTATTTCAACCAATATTTGTTTTGTTCGAATTGTTGCTTTTCCATTCCTCTCGAATTTCTTGCGAACTGACGTAAAAGTACACTAGACACGTTTAGAAAGATATGACATTTTTCTATTAAAGTATTAATTACTTTAATGCATTGATTACATTTTTTAAATCAATATTTTTCTTTAGTTTACATTGTTGAGTGTATGGTACACGAAAAAGATGAAACAGAAAAAAGGAAGGTTGAAATTGAGAGACAAATGAAGACCATAGTACACGGAGAGGAATTGGTTAAAAATAAAAACATTATGAGAATTCAGTTAGCTATAAACCTTAAGAGGCTTTAAAATAGTCAGAATTTTATAACTGAAAGTTTGTTGCTCCTCTCCACTCTTATTTTGATACAGCTCGTTATTTTGTGAAAATGGCCGGCAACAATGTTACGATTGTTTATATTTCGTTACTTTTCTTGCTTGAAGATTGCACCTCAAGTTACCATCTCGAGATATTGTTAACTTAAAAAATAAGTAAGCAATTATAGAAACTTGACATTTAAAGTTTATTATTCTGAACAAATTTAAAATGTGCGAAGGAAACCTACGTCTCCCACCACTGCACAAAAGTTAATTACTAGTATTCAAGTTGTGATAACCAAATATACAATTATAATTGCTAAAATATTTCTATCCAAAACGATCAAGAGTGTTCAAAATTTTTTAATTAAAATATCTGAAAATCTGATTCTGGAAATTTTACACTATTTGACGATTTTAGTGAAAATATTACAATCGTCGTCTAATGTTTTAAAGATTGTTCAGATTGTCCAGTATGTTCTTCTAGAATACACAAATATCTTAAGGGGCATGGAAGTACCCTCTCTGAACCGAACGAAACATTTAAAAACGAAACTTCTCTACCTGTCTACGCTCAATTATAGAATTAAAAAATGTAAGTTTTAAAGAAATGATTTTCGAAACTCTCCCCAAACATTCCATATACGTGAATAAGGTTTCACCTTGTCCTTCAGGAACCTCTATTCATCCTGGTTTAAATATACATGAGTAAATTCTTCAAATTTCTCACCTATTTTTCCTTTCCTTCCATGGAACGGTCGGTCCACGACCTAAGGGAGAAGAATCTCCTTATTATCTACTTGACTGTTTTAATGATATACTTGGATCGGAAATTCGACTGTTTCAACAACAACAAAGAAATATTAGAATGATTAATGAGACTGTATTAAAGAATATATGAAATAAATTCGGGAGAAAACAAAGGAGGGCGAGGAAAATCTTGAGATATAAAAACCCTTTAGTTGACGGAGATAAGTGTTGTGGGTGAGGTGCGCTAGGTAGCTATCGGAGACCAACCCTACGGCAGCGACCGCCGCCGCCGTTCTGCCGTGCCTGTAGTGGGAGAGGGCTCAACTAATGAGAGGAGTCCCTTGACACGACTCCGATACGTCTCTACACGCACCCTATGCCCACGCAGCGCCGTTGCGACAGCTACCAGCTAAGGGACGCCGTGTGATAGAGGGCTAGAGGCTACTACGTGAAGTGTCGGTACAGACTGCTCGGAAAATTCTACGCCCCAAGAATACTGTGGATCAAAAATACGACTCTGCCCAGGAACACTTTATATTTTTGTAAAAAATTAAACTCATGCTTATTATTGTCATACTACTTAATGCAAAAGACAGATAATATTTTTTATTTTTTTAATATTTTCTATTTTTAAAAATTTGATTGTTATTTCACTTGACTTTAGTTTGTTATATTTATTTATACCGATTATTTAGGTGGTGAGACATAGAAAGTTTTAAGAAATATTCATTAATATTGCTTCTTTAAAAATGGGCGACGGATGTCATCCACCCGACTCTAAGGCTTCATTCGGAAGCGACCAATTCCGTAATTACATTTGATTGTTTTAAATTATTGGACGAGAAATTTTTGAATGAAAAATTCGATTGGAGATATTTCTATGATTCTTATTAATTTAACAAAGTTAATACAATGTTGTTTTTTTCTTCCTTTTACATGTTTTACTTTTAAAGTAGATGAGTGCTATCACTGCGACCTCTCGCAACGCATTTGTAGGCGCGGCCACTGCAGAGTTAAAGTAATATGTATGTTAGTTTTATAAATAACAGTAATTAGTATCGACCATCTAATTTGTTAAACAAAGGTCCTTAGGCAGAAAGTAATACGAACTGTAAAGTCACTTCACTCCATTCATAAGTAGCATGACTTTCTGTTTGTCTGTATGCCGTGTATGTAGTGGCGGTCAGTGCGATATTTGCGAAAAAAAATCTTAAATATATTTTCAAAATGTTCTGTGGCTTGTATAAAAATATTTAAATGATTAATGTAGGTTTTGAAAACCCTATAAAAAATTATTTTTTAATAACTTTCGGGAAGTAGCATAAATTCCTTTCACATGACAGATTTATTTCATTCATATATTAAATGGCCTGTGTATTGCCTAATTGTGACGTAATGTGCGTTTTAAATTCTAAAATTTATATCAATCAAAAATAATAATAAAATATTTTAGAAATAATGAAAAAAAAAAAAGGAAAAAATTCACAAGAGTCAATCACATACATGCGTAACTCCAAATAGGATTATCTTCGTAACATACGAAGCGAAAGTCAAAATAGTTTTTGTAAATACATGATTGGTTTTTATGTGCTTTTTTTACTATTTTTTCTTGAAACAATGTTCAAAAAGACGAACGAAACTATGTTAGAGCGCTGTTTGATTCCACAACAATTGTAATCTGTAAATTTCATCAAAATCATTGGAGTTGTTCCTGTGAAGAAAAAAAAAGAAGATTTATGCAGTTGTCGTCGATAGGTAAGTAATGAATGAACGAAAGAAATTCCCGCGAGACTGAAACTGAAGCTAAACGTTCCGAATCTGAACCAGCCAAATTTGTTCGTATCGAATAACTCTGTCTCGGCGTGTCTCCTTCCGTTTATTCTGTTTCGCCTGTAGCTCTGCATTTCGGCAGTCTGTGCACTCCACATAATTACTCTTCGTCGCTGAAGGCAATCGTTGTCGGTCACGCATTGTCGGCGTGTTGAGTGAGAGAGCGAACGACGCTCAAAGCGCGCCACGTGTCCTTATGCGCGTGACCACGTGAAACATCAAACCTTCAAAGGAATCAACCCTTGGTTTCACGCGATGCGAACACTCGGTTTGACACGTTTCCATTTCGCTGGGGTTTAAAGAAGTTCTAACTAAATCAGTGTGATTGAATCCCACAGAAAATTGAATGTAGCTCCTACGGTAATAAGAACGCTCACTTTTATTATTTAGAAAGACAAGTATATTGATATCTAGCAGATACAATTTTCCCCGTCTGCTAATTTAGGCAAGTTTCACTCAGTTTCACATTTAGCATTAACCACGTTATCAGGATATTAGAAGAGTTATAAATAGTATATGATAATATACAAGGGACGTGACTCACGTACAATTCTTTACGAATATTATTACATTGTCATTTGTTACATTTCAAATAAATGAGACAAGTGGATTTTTCATGTAGTTTTTAAATGCTGTTGTCATGGTACAATGAAGATGAAAAATAGGAAGTCTTCGGTTCATCGTTTAATATTTTAAAGTACGATGCCTTATTAGTGTTATTTTACTCGTCCGGCTACACAGAAAAGGACCTCCAATTTTTCTGGGACATTTGTTTATTAATGAATATGGTGATGATCCTGAGATTGTAAATCACGCAACTTATGAACTTTCAATAGTGTTGCCTATTCTGTTTGTATTAAAATAGTCATTATGGCAGTAATTAATGATAAGCAATTTTAGAAGCTGTAAATATAGCTGTAAAATATTTTTTAAAGATATTTTTGAAGAGAGCCTGGAAACGTATTCATTTCATAATATTGTTTCAAAAACATTAAATTATTAAATTGTATAAAAATGGCGAATGCACCATACATAACGAAAGATCTCGTGAATAATCCCAATAAAGTCGTATAATTTTATAACCCCCAAAAGTTACGTCACGAACACGAAGATTCTTCGTGGCGAGTACGAATCGCCTTTACCGCACGTCAAGAACTGTGCGTGGGGGGCCAGTGCAAATAGATGATATCAGTTATCACGTGTTCTTCCACGCATTCCTCCTGCCCTTCCGAATCCAGGCTCCACGTAGTGCGATAAGACTCCGTGGGGACTCCCCGCTGGGAGGGCTCATGCCCTTCTGTATGTGCACAAGACTATCACGGACAGAGCTCTATCGCGACGCGCTAATGCAATTATGTATTCATGAAGGATGAATATAGCGCGGTTACGTGATTCCATTTTTTGTAGGGGATCACGATTTGTGACTCGAAGGATTAGATCACGAAATTTCGGTAACGGTTTGGAGGTTATTGTAGATCTCATATACTTTTGTACTCCACAACCAAGCATAATACTATACTTTCTTAGATATTTGAATCAAACTTGAATATTTTCTAAACTCATTTCGATGTTTATGGTTATTTAAAATGCACCTATTAAAGATGAACATAAATATTTTAGTAAATTTTTGTACCGTTAATCTCTGTCATTTTTGTCTGGGATTGGAGATCTAATACGTATTAGGCCAGTTTTTATGACATGTTTAGGTATTTAAATACCGTTCCTCTGGCTTCCGTAGTCTTTCAAATTTAATTATATTTCCATTACTTGCAGATTCTGTGTACTACATCATTTGTGAGTGGATTAGGATGCCAATTACAATTCACACATATTAACTACGCTCTGTGTCACATTGAAAATTAACAAGGTGCTTTTTTTAAAACTAGTTTTATTTGTATTCGTGATTTTTTTTTTCTATAACTAATTATATATTGACAGAATTGTATTACGAATTCTTTTGATTTTTAAGAAGCGTGTAACCCTTTTTTCGATCATTTTTCTTTATGTTGAAACCCCGCTTTACATATCCGTAATGCAGGTTGCATTTCGAGAATTGCACGAATAAAACATACTCTAATGATACAATCCGAGGTCTTATATCCAAATTTAGATTTATCCTGAACAAGTCAAATAAAATCATTAAGTAGAGAGCTGAGCTTCGACGTCGACGGTCACGGTTCGAAATCCAGTGAGATCTCGAGATTTACCTCAGGGTATTCCGGAAATTTAGACTCCCTCTATTCCCTAACCTCGACGCGGTGAGACGAAGTGCCGAGCTCATATTCCAAACATTTCTTTTTTGTGGATAATCCCACTGTTTACTTTAAAGCAAGTTGAGTCGACTTGATTTGAGTAGTCAAGTCTTCGACGAGTAAAATACTATTTTCTTTCTCGAAATTTAAATTCTGGACGCCTTCCTTAGGCAGAGAAGTCCAATCATTGACGATTCATAACTCCAGCGCGTCTGGTATTTCTGGTCCTGATATCCTGGTAAAATCTGACCACATTATTTCCTAGAGCTGAAGCCAATAATTCTGTGCCATACGAGAGTTAATTTCACCTTCGTCATGACCTTTCGTCGTCTGTTTCAATTTGTTTCTTATTCCTAAATGTGAATCGCGTTCTATAGTATTCACAGATTCCAGTGGCTCCAAACCTAATAATAATTGGAGATATTTACGATTTAGTATGTAAGTTCCTGTTCATATTTTCATTCATCTCAAACACTTCGTTCATGTACTGCTGAAACTAACCATCTCAGCATCTCTTTTCCACGTGTCCACTCCGTGGGCAGGCAAACCGCGTGTGCGTCCTTCTACTATCTCCCCGCCGTCGCTGGTGCACGTGTCAGAGTGGCCTTGCCTTGAGCCGCGTGTCTGCGCCGGAACCGCCTCCCCGCACGCGACTCACCCCTTCCCCCCACCCATCCCCCTTCCGTCAAACCAACCACCTTTCGAGACATCCCCTGTTTTACTTTCCGCTTGCGGTTCTTTACCTCCTACGTAACGGCGTGAGCGGGTTTATATCTCCTGTATAAGTCTCTTTTGCACGAAAGTGGATGCTTACTAATGTATTAGGTAGAAGAATGTTGGAGAAAGTGTACGGTCAAAATGTTGGGACCACTTATACTAAAATTTTACTCTAGAGTTTTTAGCTATTGATCTTGAAATGAGCTATAAGTTCGACGAACACCATTTATTGTTGTACAATGTTTTGAACACGCCACAATTATTATAAGCAATATTTTAAGTTTCGTTGTAACCGAATTTAAATATTAAATCAATTTGGTAAGTAAACAAGTAGCCGATGACCGCGGGTTTCAATCCATGTTACAACAGGAGATGGGGTTTGCTAATCATTCAACGATTAAACTGACTCCCAGGGTCACTTTGAGAGTGCATAAATAAATACACGACTAACACACAGAAACAGTCAAATGACTAAAAAAGAACAATGAACCAATCAATGTTAAGTTCAGAAAGAATAAAACAAAGAAATATAAGTTGTTTGGAATATTTTTAAATATAAAGAAAAAGAATGAAAATAATTAAATGAATGAATCAATGAATGTAATAAGAGTACCAGATCTTTACACAGCGATCAAATGTGTCGGGGCTAGATGCTGGTAAAATCCACTCTTTCTTGTGCCGAAGACTCAAAATCATGGAACTCAACCTTTTTCAACATTGGGGAGATTTTTGAGGTCTGTTAATAGAGATAGTTTGCACATTGTCCTCCGAATTTCGTGCTTTATAGTAATGTCATTGATATAATGTTTTGTTCTTATTTGGAAGTTTTAGAGTGAAGCATTGACCACATGGAATTACCATTTCTTTTAATTGCCAAACACGACGGCATTTCATTGTGTCCATATAAAAAGTGGACTGTCACAAATGACGTTAATATAGCCGCACAACACCAAACACTTCAAATAAAGAAACATGGACAGTATTCTGAAATATTGTGAGGTGTTAGAAAAATAAACCTTATAAAATCGAAACATTTCTCTCTCTTCGTTAAGAAATGGTTGAGATGATTTTTCTCCAACTCAAAAGAAAACTCAAGGTGTCAGAACCAAAAAAGTTAAAATTATACATGTCGATAACAGCTTTCAAACGACATATTTTAAGACAATTTTAACGCTTCTCGTTTGTCAGGAACAGCTGAGAGACGACTGGTTTTAGGACAGAAACATCTGCGGTTGTCAGCGTTACCACAAAAGAAGATCGTGTCGAATCCTTGTGATATGTAATTAAGGAAAACTCACCGTACAGTCACAAAAGCGTCAAACTCAGCACTCAATTTTGTAAGTTCTTCAGAGTGAGTTATAAAGAGTCTTCCATCTCACCCTCCTTTATCTCACTTCTACCTCAGTATTTCTTTCCGTGAATTCGTCAACTACGAAACATTTTTTTAGGATTCCAAATATTTCTTTATCAATTGTTTTACGTTGATATGTTTTGATGTTAAGTACTATTTTGTAATATGTTTTCCATGTTTGCTGATACTACATGTCTATTGAAAACTTACAATGCGAGCAGTTGTACACACAGATAAACATCGATTATCCGGGATAATGCGAGGGGGAGGGATCGCACGAATAAATGAAAACCACGAAAATATAAAGTAATCAGTCTTCCTTTCTTGCAGTTCGAAATGATTTTTCTTACTTCATTTCTAATATTTTTCAAATTCATTACGTCCTGGAAGTCAAAATTTTATTGGTACCCGAGGGTCTCTGTCTTTAAATTTCGAAAAAAAAATATTTTCTTTGGTTGGGGCTTAAGGGTTGACGAGTCCTTAAGCCCCAAACCAAAAAATAAATAAATAAATAAATAAATTTCGAGGAACCTACGCACATCTGTGGAAATAGTAGGAAGTAGCTGGGTTTATATATGGTAATACAGTTATTGTCAAAACAGCAGTACAAAGTGCGTATGACGAAGTGAAGGACAATTAACTAATTTACTCTGTAGTAGAAATTGTAGTTTTTTTCGACAGAAGAGTGAGCACCACGGTTAATTGCAAACACGGTTAATCGAGACACGGTTAGAGAGGTTCTACTGTATATAAGGTTTTTTGTTTCCATTTTACATAATCTTAGTCGTAATTTAGAGTTTCCTACTTGCTCGTCTATGCAGCTCCAGACAATTTCATCAAGTCTGATGAAGATTCAACAATCATATCAATTTGTATAACTATTAAACTTTGAGACAAACATTCACCTTCATGTTTTGGTATTAGAAGATTGGGTTTGAACTTGAAGTCAGATACTGCTATGGTTCACAAAAACAACGTCTCAAACAAATAAATTCGAGTTCTTTTCACGGTTGTTTTTTTATGAACATTATTTTCAAGATTTTGATAAAATCGATTTGTAATTTAATTATAATTCAAAATGAAATAGGATAATTCTCGGAACAGCATCTAGCCCATGAGTGCATACAATATGGAGGAATAAATCCAGAGATGTTCTGTTCAGATATCTGGTGGCGTCTTTAATAGTGCTACCTGTAGTTTACACTTCTGTATCATATGCATACCTTCATGTGGGTGATACGAAGTATATCTTCTTAATTCGCTTGGATGACGAGATAGAAAGATAAGGCGGAGAAAATGGCGCAATCTGACACGTGTGTGTTGAGTTCCCATTTATCTCTGTCTCTCTTTCTCGGTATCACCCTCACTCGATTTCCTACAATGACGTCAGTCCGTCTGAACTCCCCCCCTGGAGGAACCATCGCTTTCGTCTTTCAAGTGGGCGCATCTGATAACGAACGCCTCCAGACCTTCAGATGTCTGCAACACGTCACACATCGGAAGCGCTAACATAACTTGATAAGATGAATGAAAAACCAAGGAACCGTAGTGATGGTTTTCATTGTGGAGTTCTTAAACCAATTCATGGTTCATCCAGAATTATTTCTACCAAAAATATGAAATATTATAACGTCTTCTAACTAAATGATCATATTTATTTTATTTAGATCTAGATGCCCACGGTCTTCGCACATGATAATTTATGGTTTGACGGTTTAATTCGTCGTTATAATGTAGCGACAAAAGTAGCATAAAATATTCACTTAGCATCTCAAATAAGCCGCAGGTGTCATAATGAACCCTTAATATTATGTGTCCAACAAAACATAACATCGATGTATAAATATGAAATATTCATAACCTTTCAATATTTTAACCCAAGTATCAATCGTATCTCTTTATCGATGAATCTGTGAAGATGTTAACAAAACATGTTACCGATTAATTTTCTCAAACTTGATTTCGTGTAATAGAAATTATGAAACAATGCGTTAATATTATTTATAGTTTATATGAGCAGATTGGCTGTTTATATCGAAAGTTTATAATTCCATTACAGCTACTTTCATTCACTATAATTTGATTTAAGAGCTACAGAACATTTGTTTCATTACAACTTACAGAAAAGAAGTTAATTAATACATGGTGTCTTTTTTTTAAATCCTACGTTCTTGGGTGTTTCTTCTACTCTGCCGTTTGCATGACGAGGTACAGTAATATTTGCTTTGTAAAATTTTGAATTCGTAGAGCGTTTTTATTTAACCTCATTTCATTTTTTTTAATGAAGAAAATGAGTGTCTATTAAAACTTAAAATTTGTACTCATCAAAGTGTAATTTTTTCTCAAATAACAAACAAGTAGATACAAATTCAAAAACGACACGCGTCCTATACCAGCATGGCATGATGAAAACAGGAGACTCAGGGTAGCGCGTCACACTCTCCGAAATGAAGCACAAAGCTGCTGACGAGCGAATCCTTTGGAGTCGACCATTTTGAGTCTGCGATGCGGGCGAAACACGAGCTGCGTCCACCGTCCAAAAGGAGCAGGGAACTTAGAGGAGATGCACCGGCTTTTAATACCGAGCCCGGAGGCGTACAGATGTCGGTGACAGAACACACTGCACGCAAGAGGTAGGCGCTACTCAGTTATCTACGAGAGAGATTAAGATGGGTGAAACTTAAAGAAAAATATGAAGAAGACAAATACTAGTTCTTACCATATTTTACAAAAGAGTTTGAAATAATTTTCCTTTGAAACAATATCAAGGAATAATATGTAGATACGGTAAATTGGGTTTTGATTCGATGGCTTTAATAATTTTATAGATGAAAGCGAAATAATTTGGACAAAATATTCATAGAAATATAAGATATTAAACACTGAAAACATATTAATTTATTTACTTCAATAACTTCACGATCGTGATAGGTATAGCCATTAAAAATTTATGACCTATTTAATATTTTATAACCATATTTATCTACTCTACCTGACAAGAGCATTTATTTTTAATCGTAAAAATAACATGATCTTGTCATATCAATTCCTCCATTTACATTTCTCCTTGTTATGTCATTTGTTTCCATCTTCTGTTGATATCCTATCCTCGCTTGTTGTTTAAATCCATAACTTCATTTCCTTCTACTTGTATCCCCACCAGTTGTGGATACAAACGTAAGGTGCTACATCATCTTAGCCTCCACCCGCATTGGTTACAAACTTTCAGCAGATAATATTGATATTAATAAAATGTATCTTTATCCTTTAAAATGTATTTGCCAGTTTAAACAATTAATAAATTTGGTCATTATTTAATGAATTATTATTAGATTTTAATAATATTTATGTATTATCTTAAAATACAAAATTGTTACAATATTTACAATAATGTTTATAATAATATTTACATACATATTTACAATTTACAAAAATCCATAACACTGTTTATAACAATATTTATAAAATTTATCCCCCGCCCCCTTGATTACGGTCTAGATGCACCACCGATCCCCATCTCCATCATCAGATTCACTTATTTATTTGTCATCCTCACGTATCTCTCTCCGTGTTAAATCCATCCCTTTGTCCGCACCACTATCCTCCACCCCCTCTCCACACCGCTTTCGCCCTCCGCTTCCTCCTTCGTTACGTGGCGACTGCTTAATTAGAGCCGTGATTGTCAGAGCTCCAAGCGCGCGGCTGCGTTATGTTGACACCGTGATGAGTCGCTACCTCCCTCCACCCCACCACCGCCACCATCAGCCCTCTCTGTAGAAACCCCACCTCCAACAGCCGATACCTCTACCATGAAGGCTACGACCCGTCTCGTTACCAAGTTTACCCAATAGAGCTCTCTACTGTTCCCAGCATACCGCGCGCGCTCTGTGGTGTGTTTGAGAGTGATTCCCCGCCGTGCTTTCCTTCCTCGTCTTCGAGTCACGTGTCTTTTACTGCGCAGATGTTCTGGTGTGACCTTCCTTGTAGCGCAACAGGGTTGGTGTTTACGAAATTTCGCTTTTCTCAGGTTTTCTCGAAGGGTTTGGTACTTGATTGTCTCTGTTTAAGGAACACCACAGGAAATTCCGAGGGTTCAATGAAACCGAATCTTGGGAAGGGGACAGTGGGGGCATTATTCCAAAAAATGGGATTCTTAGGGGAACTCCAAGATTGATACATGAATAACTTATTTACCTCCAAATCCATAAAAATTGAAATGATTTATGGGAAACTATTATTCATTTGTCAGTTTAATTTTGCTCGCAGAAAGATCCCTACACGGAAAAAAATATTATTGTATCCATAAATATTTAAATTTATTATTGTATATATAAATATTTATTCACCTGACGATGACCCAAATATCGGTCATTCTTCTGATTAAATGAAAAGCTCTGCCTACTTAAAATATGTCGCATAGTATTACTAGGATAGTAGACTATATTGTCAATAAATAGTCTTTGTAATTATTTAGAGTTCTATTGATTTTCGATTTAGAGCTACGACTCCTCACTATACGCCTGACACGTGACCTTTCACGGGTTGACAAGTAGCAAATGAACAATATTCTTAAAATTTTTAATTTTATCGACCATTTTATTGACTATTAAACTCTATATCTAACAGCGTAACGTTTTTTCATGTGTTCAATTAAATTTTAGATTTCATCAGGTGGTCACATAAATAAGACAGTACCCTCGTTACATTATATGAATGAAATAGTAAATGTTGATAATACTCAACATTAGAAAAAAACAGAAACCATTTATAAAATTATCATAATATTGATAGACGGAAAAATCCTTATCTTTAAAAAGGATAAAATACTTCAATAAAACGTAAACGTGAGGCAAAGCTAAGTAGAGGCAGTCGTGTCAGATCACTTGCGGCCAAAGGTTAGTGATCACGGAGATAACACCTGCTGTGTGTACGCTCAGTGTATGGACATCGGACGTCATCCCTTGATCTCTAACCGATGGCTCAAGAGCACTGACTCGGATGCATTGACTTAGCTATGCCTGGGGTATAATGAAGGAATTTGAGAGGGGTGAGGACATCTGCAGCTCCTCCCTGGCTACGCGCCTGATAAGAAATTATAATTGTGATCGTCACGTGTAGATGTCATCTGAAATTTTGGCTTGCAGTTCGTCGTGGCTGCTGATGTACAGTTGAAGATTCGTGATACCCTCTCCCCCCCCCACAAAACCTTCTGTCATGTGTCGCTCGTTTCTCCTTTCTGGCGATACGTGACGTAACGCTGTCTTTCATCGTCTGACGCGCTCTCAAGCAGTCGTTCCCTCGCTCACTGGCCCAGCAGCCCTTTCCGCAGTCGGCACCTCCGCGTAGCAGTGATAAAGTGCCCTTTTTCGTCCCTGTAATTAGGACGCGCGTTCGGGATCCTCTGCCCGTTTGCATTCCTGCCGCTAACGAGCTCCCGGATCTCCCTCGTCACCACCCTCCTCACCATCATTGCAGTTCGGGTTGCGGCCTCCCCTTTTGCTTCTTGCAAAGGTCGTCCGGATCCGTTTGATTCCTGTGCCCTTTAAACCGTTGCTTCGTCATTCGCACCTGCCTTTGCGTTTCTTCGTTCTTTCAAGTGTTTCTATCACTTCAACACGCCAGCTTTCACATACAACCTGACTTCAGGTACTATGAGCGTGCCGTAGTACGGTAGGCAAGCTCATAACCATTAATGGTATTTTCAAACATGCTATCTATTCTGTTTCTCATAATAACAGTAATTTATGAATTATGGTGTATTAAAAACTGTGAATCATTAATTATATCGGTTAAATTGAAACTTGTAAATTAAGCTGTAGTCCCAAATTGAATAATGTTATTTACCGAATAACAATGGCTACCAGTTTCCAATTTCACTGCGTTTTGTTACAGTCTTTTTTTTCTTTCAATTCTTAAAATGTTTTTCAGTTACCCCGTACGATGTTTTTGTATTTATTTATTCTACATTAAATTTTTGACACTTGTGATAATTAACTACGTAGGAATTTATTTTTGAAATCTTCTGAGGTTTTACGGTTAACAAGATGGCCAGTCAAGAGCAATCCTCAAACTACAAATATCGTAAATAGTAAAACAAATTTTTCGAACTCTGTTAAAATATTTTAGTAAAATTATTTCTATATCAACGTTTTGTTAATCTATTCTCGTAAAACCCCAGTATACATCAAGAATTTAATACAGACCTTCAAAATATCATGACGTGTGAACCCGCTGATAAAGGAGAGTTCGTCTCCTAACACGATAAAGTTTATTGAGCAAAGTTCCAACAATATATTTGAGAAGTCATTCGTCAGTCTTAGGCAAAATCCCAATTAATATTTATAGGTTTACATTGACTTCCGATCCTATACTTCTTTCTAGGCAGGCAAAGATATTAAGGAGCATTAAGATGTAAAATTTTCTACGTAAACGAGTTCGAGTTCCTATCTTAGATTTTGTTGGAAGTTCAAATAATATCAAACCACATTATCGTGCATAGTTTAAGAGATAATGTGTGTGTTTTTGTCCACTGTTTCAGAAAAAAAATATTTGAGCTTTTTAAACTAAATTTTAAACTATTTAGGTAGTATGTTTAATTTAATGAACTTACAACTATCATAGTGTTTTTATGTAAATATAATTGTATACATATGATAGTATTTTTTATGTAAATGAAGTATTTAAACCCGCAAACGTGTGAGCTCTAGTAAGTTTATTATATTGATATCAAGGACCTGGTGAGTACGTATTTATTCTTCATACACTCACAAATTTAAAAGGTATAATAAAACTTCTGACATGTTTATCCTTTGATACACGGTTTACCAATTATTTAAATGATCCTTGATATTGGAAAGGAGAGTCACCCATTGTCATCCTCGGGGTAATATTAATTTTAACCACTCTGGGACAGATTATATATTGAAAGTTATTTTTCCATAATAAAAGGGTATAACACAGAAGCGTAACGCAATCAACACAGGTCCATCTATGTCGTCTTACTCCCTAAATCTCCAAACACGCCAGTACGACAGGGGAGCGCGCTTTTTCAACGTCCCTTTTCCGACCACTAAGTCTCTGACGGAATACTACAAGAACTCCCGAAAAGCTTTGCAGTCTTGGTGGGATGTGTGTTTTGGAAAGTGGACCAACCGTCCCCTTTCACTTCGTCGTCCCTTTACGTCCTCTTTTCTCCCTCTTCTCCTCTCTCCATCGTATCCCTTAGTGAGGGATGAGTCGCCTTTTCGGTTGGAGCTCCTTGCTCTTGGTGCATCTCCAACGAAGAAGCCTCTTCAGACGTTTATTGACTTTCTGTGTTCCTCGTCGTTTCGTCCTTTCGCTTCTAGTTTTGTTGTAGACTCAGCGCACGGGACTGGCTGTACGAATGCGTCCAATGTTCCCAGAGTATTGCCACTATTTCTATCATGGGCCGTGTCGTTTAATAGTTCGGTTGAAAATATTCCACATAATGCTTATAATATTACACGCAACAATGTATAAATTCGATTAGCCGATTGTTAATAAATCGATTGTTATGGGTTACATGAATGTATAAAAAAGGCGTCATTGTCGACACTTATTTGAGAGTAGGTGCACTGCTTCGTGAAAGCAGTCAGTGATTATCCACCATATTGTTTTAATAATAAGTGAACGTAACAAAATAAACGATAAACATAATTGTATTAATAAAAATATTTATTTATTTAATGTCAAATTGAGTATAAATAGATAAATAAGGATAATTATTATAGGATCTTTACAATTGTTATGAAGTGCTAGTAGTACGTCTTAAGTAATTATTGTCTTTCTTTGGCTCTATAGTCTAAATTCCATTTCAACCTTTAAATTTAAAACAGTTTTTTAAATAAATGGAGATTATTCAGAATGCTAGAAAGTTATATTTGCAGTGACTTCTTATTTTTGGCAATTTGTTACGTACGATGCAAGAGAAAATAATAGTTACAAAAAGTGACCATGTAGTTTAATAAATTTATTGACAGATAATACAAATTTCTCCCTGAAGAAGAAAGTGCCATTATGTTTCTTTGTCAAGGTATTTATTTCTATATGAAGTTTCTTACCTCTTGGGAAGTGTACATTATTTATAAACATGTTTTCAATGTTCTTCATTCAAAATATTATGTCTATTCGAGTACAGTATCGACTTAATTAAAATTAGTCAAATGGCAAGACATTTTCTACATTTAACATTCTACTAGTAGTAACAGTAGACAAGGATTTTCTGTATCAGAAGAAGATGATATTGATGAAAGTTGGATGCTGGTAAAGCCACTTGCACTTCAAATCCAAAATTTATTTCTCGTATATCAAACTACCCGTAAATAATGTTACACAAAAATTAAAATTTTCAAATATCTTTTCTTCCTAACGCACCTGCAACGAAACCTCTTACTTCCCCCCGTACACACACAAAATTGTTGATCTCGGAAAATATGGTGACAATCTTTGGTACACTGACATTTATTTTTTCTTCATTGCTTTGTGTTCTCATTCAGCGGTTGATTGCAAGGATTACTGTGACTATTTAAAGTTAAACGTTATATAGTTCTTGACCACTGTTTGTTTAATGGGGCTTTAAGGCTCGCCAACATCAAGGTCATTAGAGCACTTCTAGACCACTGGTATTACATGAGTATATTACATTGAGGAATTAGTCAAAAGAAAGAACAAAAAAAATCACTACTTAACTCTCCAACGTTTCAGTTCTATATGTGACTGAGTAATGTTGATGTTGTAGAAATAGTGTAACAAACCCTGAGGGTGGATAAATTATTTCTGAAACGTTGGCGAGTTATGTAGTGTTCTTCTTTTCTTTTGACCAATTCCTCAACATAACACTCATTTCAAGTTCAAAGTGCCCTATAAAAGAAACCCTTTAAAACGTAACGTTACGTAACATGAAGACTATACGTAACGATAACATAATTTCCTTTCCCCCAGGGAGGGTTACGTAAATGGATGGACCCCTAAGCTCGTCTGCTCTTATTGCAAAACACGGAATATATGATTTATTATCATCGGACCTATAAAATATTGCACAAGTATTCTCTTTCTGAGCAAATACACGAGCCATAACTTGAATGTCGCGGCTCGCGGTAGCCTAGCGTGCTTTACAGCCATCACTTGCGGAGTCCCTCACAGCTACCTCGAGGAGCGCTGCATTGTACGACTTTATTAGTCGGCCGCCTGCTGAGCCTATGCGCGAACCTTGTGGTTTGCCTTGGACAGAAAATCTTAGAGGGAAGACGACGATCTACCTAATGTTAGGTATGCAAGTGTTTGGAAAAAGAGATTTAATGTTAAGTAAATTTTAAATGTTGCTTATCTCAAGTGACTAAAGATTTAAATGGACAAAAATATGCTTTAAATTTTACTGGACTAGACGTTCATAATTAATACGACTACTTTAGGTTGATGGGTTGGTGGACTAATTGATGCGTTGGTAGCGGTGGTAAGCAGATTGCGTCTAGAGAGAGTGTGGTCGATGCGTGTCCAGGTTTCCACCGTTTTTCCGTGAAGTTGGAAATGTATTATGACATGCATGAAGTGTCATAATACTTTTGCTTGTATTTTCAAATCAAGCTACAAATAATTAATCATTTCATAACAGAGTCTTCTTATGTATATTTGATAACGCGTCAGTTTGACGAAAAAATGGAGGCATTTAGTGATTGGTCACACACTTAATACACCCATTCTGGGGTAAGGATGAAGCAGTGGTTCTCTGAGATAGTTGGTCTTGAACTAGTGGTGTGATCGAAAGACAGCGATTCATTGTTTAACATCTACAATGGGTCTCTGACAAGTCATATCGCATTTTTCACGATATCGCCATTGTTTCTCGTAATTATTACGAAGATATATTCATTGTCGCGTCATACTTGAACAAAAATCTGTCGTGTAAGTCGTATCTGTCGTGTAGTTTGCCCATAATTTCTGCAATTGTTACGTATGAGTATATTTTCTATGACACCTAAGTATTTTTTAAATTGATTCTGAGTCGCTTTTCTCCTTTAAAAATGCAAAAATTACCATAGTCGTTTTACGAACGTCTAGTCTTCCCCGCCGTTCTAAGTACGTCTAGAATCTAGAGTTAGGTTAGGTTTGCAACTCACGACTCTTCTTCTCAACAGGAGGCATCGAACAATTACGACAAAAATCAGAAATTATTCTCAATACTTCATTTTCCTATTCCTAACGCATTTTATTCTGCGGTAACGCGAGGTATCTTAACTGTATCTGTCCGTAATCCATCTATTTTAAAGTGTTTAGTGACTACAACACAGGCTAACAGATCGTAACTTGACAAGATACTTCAACATTCAGTACTAATAGGCAAAACTGTTAGAATTTTGTTTATTTACTTGCTTACTTTAATCACGATAAAATCAATTCATAAGTTATATTCTGTAAATACTTTTTATTCCTAACGTTTACTTCATTCAAGTCCAAAATGTAAAATTATTTATGAAAACTTTTGAACGTACTTAACCTCAGTATCTTGTGTTTTAAATTTTGTATTTCTATGACCTTATTAAGTATTAGTAGTTTTAGAATTTGTTATCCAAAACTGTAAAAATTGAATGTCCCGATTTATGGTTTGTGAATGGACCTACAATTTTGTTTACACTATTTTTTATGTATTATTTTTACAAACAATTCCTAGTCTTAGACCAACTATCTATTTTATCTTAATCTAACAGTCTTAAATGACATAAACAAACAGGTATCACACAATCACACAATTGGCACTTTCGTTCGTATCACACGAGTCACTTAAATGTTCAGAAATTGAGCTCAAATGGTTTCACTCTCTTTAACCGTCGCACTAAGCCATAATTATCAAGTAGATAACCCCGGTTTTCAGATATTTGTGGAGTTTTTCTTCGTCCTGGTGAACTTTGTAGATTCTTGATTTAAAATGTATTTTCTTAGATCTCCGTGGAGACAGTAGACATTACTGAACGCCTTCTTTTTCATTCTGTAATAACTCAATATTATATCGTTCTATTTACACCACCCAACACCACCTTCGATCCGACTCTGTGACCTCCACCGCGTAGAATCACAACCATCACCATTTGGTGACATTTAACACCACATAAATTTGCCGCTTCCGTTCGTCATCTTCCTTGGAGCGGTGTGGTGACCGCCAGTCGACATCGTTTATCCATTAGGCGACCGCTGGCATCACGGCCCCGAAGCCATCGTCAGGGCCGCGTCGCCCTTATTGGCCGTTAGTGCCTCTGAAAACACGTGCCGTGAGCCTGTAACAAGAGCACTTGCGCCGACCGCTCTTTACGGCTACCCCCACCCCAACCCCCAACCCCTCGCTCCAGAACTTTGTTATGGTCTACTCTCCTTTCATCACCACACGTTGACCACCATTCCTTCACTGGGGATATTTTTATACTTTTTTGCAAAAGAAAATTCGAATTGACTTATATTTTTAAAATTATGGTTAATTTTTATTTATTTAATGTCTTATGGCGAGACTTAGGGGCCTTTCCGCCTAACCATGATTTGGGTGAGAGAATTGAGAAGGAGAGATGTTGGGTTACTGGGGAACTTAGGGTACGAAACCAACATTTGTCTCGAGGATGTGAGGGAAACCCCAGATGAAAACCTCACCTTCTTCGACCGATCAGAATTTGAACCGACACTCTACCCGCAATATCGTGTAAGAAAAGACGCTATTACTATATCACCTCTCTCGGTATTTTTATCTATTTTCATCGCCACCGTAATGGCATAAAGGAGTCAGATACTTATGCATCGTTGACAAATTTAGCATGAGTTCTTACGTAGCCTCGGCAGTCACCTCCCACTCTCGGGTAACGTTTAGAAACGACTTGCTTCTGATTCACACTAGAAATAGTTGTTCACTCGGAAAACTACGTCCCTGATTTTCTTACACAAATCTTGCCTTTACCCCTGTCTTTCGAAAATAATGACGCACCCTCGAACAACTGTTTATAATTATATCACTGAAGAAATCTAAATATCTAAGGAATTAGTCAATAGTCAAATGCTGACTGTGACGCGTAAGAAAGGAATGACGCTATTCGCTGTTCACGGTCACGTGTTTTTCCTAGAACTACTGCGCATCCGAAGCCACATGCTATCATCCATGACAACTGTTACACTGGACAGATACTGGATTAGTGCACGGAACAGTTAAATTATACAAGTATATAGATGGGAAACTGTTTAAATCTTCTAAATCAGTTAATTAAGGGAGATTTTTGGCACTATTCACTGTTCGCAGTAACGTGTTTTTCCCAGAACTATTGCGCATACGAAGTCACATGCCTTCGTCCGTGGCGATTGCTTCAATCCATCTCAAACATCTAAAGGTCAAGGAAGTATGTTGGACTGTACATTGAGGGTGAAGGAAGTATGTTGGGTTGTACGGAATCAATTGTACTGAGCTGACGTAAGTCTCGCGTAGTTGAAACTTCAGAAAATTCATTCGTTTAGTTTGGTCGAGCAAGGGATCAAACGCTTCCGATCCCATCACTCTGAGGAACAGAAGAGAGTCGAGTCGACACTACCGCAGAGGAATCGCAGAAACTATATTAACCTTCCAAAAATTCAATTTCGTTGAATGCTCGGTTTTAGCTCAAAAATAACATTTTTTAAATGTTGTGTGTAGGAGATCCAACATGTTGATTTATAAACGCTTTTTACTCAACCAAAAACCCCGTTTCTCTTTTTAATAACATGTAAATCTATGAACATTTTAGGGACTCTTTCCAAACCGAAGAAACACTTTAAGGTCTTTCAAAAATTAAGCAAAACCTTAGTCTATTGTAAAGAATTTACAAACTTTTGTTCATTGTAAATACATTTGGTTTCTTGAACAAGTAAAAAATTTCTCCGGTTTAAATACCAATCACGACAAGAAAAAGTAAAATATTGTACTGCAACAAAACAATAATGCAGACTACTGAATAATTAGGATTCATTTATTGCACACACCATTCATGAAACATTATAGCAACAGTTAGACATGTATAGGCGGGCAATCACCCGTTTTATAGCTTATTTCATTTAACTTTTGAATGTTTTTTTACATGACTACTGACATTAATAAACACATTTCCCGACAAATGTCTAACTTTCATCACTATTAATAAATAATACATTAAAAAAATTTTAAGAAATATTCCATTGAATATAGCCCATGTCATTACATGTGGTCTTATGGGTTCCTTATTTTCCTCTATCTTTGGTTTAATCTTGGTACGGACACATTAACAATTATCAATTATGTTTCCTCACCATGAAAGCATTGTTAGCTGTTCTTGTGCCCATCATTAATGCAATCTTGGGGTTTACGTACATTATAGATATTACTTAAACTATTAAAGATTTTTTTGTGTATTCATATATAACTATTTTTAATTTAATCAGACGGAAAATAAAGTGAAACTAACTTTCTATACGATAAATAGAGCATGATAAATTAAATGGCGTTTCTATGTTGCTCATTGTTAATTTATTTAATCTATCACGCCATTTAATTTATCATGCTTTGATAATGTTGCTAAAGCTCCACAATTACCAAGGATAAATAGAGCGTTTACTTATAGTTTATAACACTATTTCATTTAGTTGGATAATATGGGATACTATTTTCCTCCAGTTGTAAGCAAATTTCTGTCGGTTTCATACTTAGCATTAGTCAACAGGACATCAGAAGAGATATGAATAGTATAATGAAATGCACAATGGAAGATCATTTAACTCATGTACAATTCCCTACGAATAGTTTTCATTTCTTTCTAGACGCGTCAGAGTTGTCAATTGTCAGGACTCAAGGAGTCAAAACCCTTTTCGAATATACGAGTCAAGTAGCTTGTTTTCTTGGTGTAACTCTTAAATACTGGTACATAGAAAATTTAAAAGTGAAAGATAAAATAATACGAAATTGCGTACACATTTTTAAAGCTCTAAATGTACGATACTTTATTTCGGTTTGTTACTCAGAAAAGGAGCTAAAAATTTCGGGGACTTTTGTATATCATTGTATACTGGCTGATGAACCGGGGTTGCCCGAGATTTTTCTTAGACTTACCTACTTTTACTCAATTAATATCGATATTATAATATAAGATCAAAATTCTTTTGCTTTCTCGTATATAAAAACATGTATACATCCTAATTTTAGAAATTCATTATAATACAAATTTGATTCAAAACCTGACTGTATACACCAACTCGAGGGAACCGCGCTGCACTGGTAGAATTTTCGTATTCGAGGCATGGCGCGGCTGCACCATTTCATGACAATTCTTCTAAAATCTAAACTATTAGTCGAAATTTTATGAATTAAAAAGGATTCTACCCTTGATAATTGCAGAAAACAAATAACCCATTATCTTTGAATATGATTATATTCCTTCTTAAATCACTCTCTTAAATTGAAGTATTTTAACACTTTGTATAACTTAAAAAACGTTTTATCAATAATTTGGGTTACTTTTTGTAGATAGACATGTGCTGTCGCGTACATTTTTATAGAACTCTTTGACGCAAACAATTTCACTATTCATAGTTGGCACCTATTTGTAACCGTTCAGGCAGCGTAATATAACTCTTTTTTTTTTCGATTTTATCGACATTTATTTTCAAATCATTTCTATCTCTCTTACCATATATTTTCAAAATGAAATTCAGCCTATGTTCATTCTGAATATCTGAACTATATCCTTGTCAAATTTCATCACAATTGGTGCAGTGATCTAGTGGCAAACAGACCGACAGTTTTTCGCCTGACGCTTTTATATATTAGTATGGATGATGATTTTAAAGAACTAAGAGTAGTTTTAACATCCGTATATTTAATTTTGAGAAAGAAAATTATGAAAAAGAATTTAATCAGAGTTACGAGATAATAACGAGCTGGTTTATTTTTCTTGTTTTTTTCTGTAAGTCTGAGTGAAGCAGCATTACGACGTCCTGAGGATCCTCTCTCGTGGCGATCGATTTCAAAACGGTAGTGCCCTCCGACCCTTCGCCCTCTCGCCACCCCCCACTCCCCCCAACCCATTTCCTTCCTTCCCTTTAGTTCCAATTGCAACCTGTTCCAATCTTTGACCCAAGTTCATGGAGCGGACGTCAGACTTTCAACAATGGCGTACTACGGTAGAAGGTCAAATTATAAAATCAATAAGATTCCAGGATGTCGACTAACTAGGTGGTTCCACCAGCATTTAACTGGTTTACCTTAAGGCCAGTATTGAGAGGTTATTTCAGGTTCGAGACTCAATAAATGATGAAAATGTTTTAATCCCATCATAACATTGTTTTCGTTTTCCAATATCTATAGTAATTATCGAATTAAAATACAAAATAATTAATTTTTCGGAATGACAGATTGTCTCTGAAATAGTTTTATAAATGGGACATCAACGGCAGATTAACAAATGCGTGGGTTTATTTTAATACAACATAAATATCTCAATCCGACGAGTTAACGCATAATTGAAAAACATAATTCTGTTTAAATATTTTTCGCAGAACACATGAAGAATGTGCTGTTGATATATAAACTCCACAATTTAAGCAATTATGTCAATAACATGTCGAAACGAATGCTTACCTTTAAAATGTTCGTTGATGAGTTTTCGTAATTTGCAAATTTTCTAAATCATCCGCAAATGTTCTGAGATTAATTGCTAGTGAGTGAAAACTGAATCTTGTATATCAAATTTTGGGGAACCGTCATATATGATATATTTTAGTTACTTATTTCGATTTTAACCCCATAGTTTTTTGGACGTCGATTTTTTTACTCCTACTTTCATTATGTACAAGAAGTCGTGAGGGATAGACTATTTCATTCGAGATTTATGATACCGGATCAGAATTTAAAACTGTAATTGAAACTTACATTGAATAAGGAAGCTGAATCAAATTTGCTTCTGTTTTATGAACGAGCATGCTATCCCTAAATCATACTTGTGTTGCTGAAGAAGTTTCAAATGATTGATCGGCTTCTTCCGAAACTCTGTTTTGGATTGGCTATAAACAATGAAAGGTAACTCTGTGTAGTTTGAATAGACTGGTATCATGAAACAACGCGTGAGAGGAAGCAATACATTCTTCTTTGTTTGGTGATATTTCTTGAATTCTAGAAATTCACACAAAATTGTTTCACGCTGTCTTGGGTGAATGTTCAAAATGTAGGCATAGTGGGTACATTTTACTCCGTTCAGAAAAAACAAAAAATGGGTCTAATTCTGTTCTAATTTTATTTCTTTTTTGTAGGTTAGGCTACTTTTAAAATTAATCAGTTTCATAAGTGTCTGTACAGGATGCACTTTCTTTGTATGCGTATGTATGGCTCTGCGGGTGTAGAATTTTTTAATTATTTATTTTAACAATCTTTATTTATATTCAAAATATTTACTTGTTATTGAGTTTCTGTGGTGAACAAATACTCGTATGCAATAGAGGGCTAAGAGGATTTCCAGAGATCAATACATATCACTTCATTGTTTGATGAAGTGTATGTAAAATTGGAGGAAATTGAGGGGAATGATTAACTAATGATGGAAATAAATAATAAAAATAAAATAATTGCAAAGTATTTCATTTTGTCGAAAATACAACAGATTTTTCAGAAATACAGAAAGAAAATAATGGAATAAAAACAAGCTAGGCGTCACTTGTTGCTTTATAAATGTTATGTTCAAGTCAATTGGACAGCATCCAATTTTATATAAGCTAAAAAGTTTATTGTACATAATTTTAATTGCGAATAAAGGATGTTATACCAAGTTACAAGAATGTGAAAAAAGTATTCACATTTTTCGGAAGCCATTTCCTACGATTTGAAGAAATACCGAACTCTTTTTTGGTACTAAAATTATTACACGAACCTTCCTAATGTTATGCATCAACCAAGAATATGGATGAAATTTTTTTTATGTGCGAGCAGTTTATAAGTAAAAGTTTATATCTACCAAAACAATGTAAGTCATAATCTCATGACTTTTATTATACTGTTTTCTTATGATTTATTAACACTTTAACGAATGGACAATATGCATCCTCAATATCTTATTCATTACGAGCTCTTTACTGATGTTCGAATATGAGGTTGGATCAAAATGAGAGGTGATGAAAGTTTTCAACCAAATGATCGAAAGTGCTGTTGAGGCCAAAGAACCAACCCTAAATGCGCCTCTGTACCACTAAAATAAATTGAAGGATTTCAGTTCCATATGCGTTTGCATCCGAGAAAGTGAAAC
The DNA here is from genome assembly GCA_002313205.1 of Laupala kohalensis. NCBI lineage: Eukaryota > Metazoa > Arthropoda > Insecta > Orthoptera > Trigonidiidae > Laupala > Laupala kohalensis. The sequence goes on from NNCF01125922.1 coordinate 593,663, forward strand.
ATTGATTAATGGTAATAAAGTATTGAGTTTAAAATTAGCATGCGTCTGCTGGATTCAGCTAGTGATAAATCACATCTCAATCCTTTATAATGATTCTAGTTTCAGTACGACGAAAATAATTATTGTATTATGTCGTAGAAGCAAGCTATTTAAACCACATTTTTGCTTCATGAAGTGCAGTGAAGTGAATGGAGCCTAAGGGTAGGGAAAATGCTCAGAGTGAAGAGTAGTGATGTGTTGTAAAGTGTGCATGTATCTTGAAGCATGTTCGTATATATGTGTGTTTGTATATGTTTGGAATAGAAAATGTGTTTGTGTTTGTATGTGAATATACACACATATGGGTCTCATGAAAATAATTAATTTATTTAATGTAATTTCCTTCTCGTTTTTATCTTCGGTACTAATTTTCTAACCATTTTATACCGCGTTTGTGTATGTGATTTATAGATATTTCGTTGCTGGATTTGTTATTTAACTTCTTATTGTGTAGACTTTTATTTTACTTTTTTCTCTGCTACTGAGCATTGCTCACTGGTAGAGTTATAAAATATTATTTTTATTAAACAATTTGTATGATTTTTATAACATTTTTTAATATCTCTGACCTAGTAGAATGAATCCAATCATTTATAACTAACTATGAGACCATTCCTTTTTGAAGTGACTGTTTCAGCACTTGTATTACTTCCTTCAAACAGTTGTGTGTTAACAAAATTCGAGTTGTGATATCAAGACGATCGTACAGCAGACATTAAAGTCAAGACATTTTAGTAATAAAACGTATATAACTCCAGAGTTTTTAGGACCAATACTACTGTGAAGTTATTGTTTGTACACACACATACACACACATAATAGTATTTTTCGTCTTCTTCTATATGTAGTCATTTTGATTTGAGTTATTGATGTGCATTTTTTATTTGAGCTCAGTTAGTGAACATCTAAATGAGAGATAAGTATTAGGTTGTAATGTGAGACGTGAGACTTCATATGTATTCCTATACTTTTTCCTTTTTTTCGTTTGGGGTAAGCGTAAAATCTTTAGCTCCTGTATACAAGCGAATAATACAAATCATTTTGAGGAAGCATTGGAAGAGGTTTTAGGTTAGGTACCAAAATATTTACATGGTCCGATAAAACAGAAGTTCATCATTTTCATACTATTGGTTAATCTCAGTTTAAAAGAATAGATTAAAACACCACAGTGAACACAGCCCTCTTAAGGTGAAGAAAAAAATTTATTCATAGGCATAAATTCCAATATTTCTCTTCACACAAACGTTTAACACATTGCGAAAAAGGCATTGTTTGTGATGCAATGTTTAAAATGTTTGTGATAAGTGAAATGGTTTTCTTTGCCTTACAGAAGCGAAATGTTAATGATGGGATGTTAATTTGAATTTGAATACCATTTATTCTTTTGAGAAGTAATGGTTCCACAAGTATTAAAACTATTATATCTATAGTTCGATAATAACTTACATGTAATTTTTTACTTAAAATTACAAACATATTGACATTCTATTAGTATTATAACTCGCAGCTAACTTTTTATCTTATCTAGGAATTTTTGCTGAATTTTTTGAATCCGCCTCTGCCTTAGGGCCCTTGATCGGAATTGATGGGATGGTTCCTTGCTTGCTTCCGGAGAGTAAATTAGTTTTTTTTCCCTCCACGTGGTCATACGCAGTTTGTACTGTTTTTTGACAATAAATTTATTTATTTATTAAAATTATAATATATTCTCGTAACAACCATTTCACCTTTAAATATAATAACACACATCCATTAGGACTTGACTGAAATCGACGAGCAACTTATTAACTTGTGCTCACATCCAAATATATCTGTACAACAAATAAATTCATGTGAAACTCCTGCAAACCGTAATTACTTCTGCAACTCCCACTCCATAACGCGGTCCAATTCTCGTTTATGCATCGCTTCTTTTGCTCCATGGTACTACACCGAACTCTGCAGCGGCGTAAGCGCAGACTGTGGTTTGCTCGCCGAGCGACTCTGGCACTGCCAAGCGGCGAAGCTGCAATTTAATTTGGGTTTTGCGTTAACATTGCAGAGAGCAATAACGGTTGTGAGTGGGGTCTGCTTCGATGCTCTTTCTTACACGCAGTCAATAATGTAAGGTTCAATTACAAGCGACGAGGAGTGAAAATTTCGTGGTGGAATTGAGTACACTGGGGGAAAAAAAGGGGAGTATGGGAAGGATATATATTGAGAGGTCAAGGTTCACCCACTGACCTTTTATTCGAGTTTTTTTATTAGCCAGACTTAACCAATCATCTTCCGCATTATGGTCGAATCTTCAATTTTTCTGTTATATTTCTTTGTACGGTTCTTGAATTAATGGATTAATAGGACGGTCTCTTGCTGAAACTCAGTACTGGTATGAGTCTTGGCTGTCCGGAAATCGCAGTATCGACGTGTTGAAAACCGAGCCATCTTGCTCTCGTCTTCTTCAAGGCACTAATGCTTCGGCCGTTATGCTTCGGGGTTGCTACTTTTAGGTTATGTACTTCAAAACTATTTTTCACAGCCTTTATACAATATTTCTTCTACGATTCGGTCACGTACATTATATAAGTGAGTTGTCCATCTCACGTAATGCAATCTAACACTGGCGGACACATTAGTAAGCTTCGTGATCAACAATAATGCGAGGGTAGATTCGCATCTACTGATTAGCAGCAAGTTTTCTTTGTCTTCTCCTGTAATTCATCAATATAAACCATACTTTAAATCATGTATTTAATTTCAGTAACTCTAAAGATGTGTCCTTTGAAATTTCAAACGAATTCATCGATGTTTTTTTTCCGATTTCCATGCAACAGACATTCCAAATATTTCACTTTTGTTAGTATCGATTTACGTCTTACAGAAAATGCTACTGAATACTCTATTGAATGAACACTATGGCTTGAACTATTTTATTTTTATTTTTCGAGAAGAAAAAATACCTCGCTTCTCAGTCACCATTAACAGTCGCTTTAAAGGGGTTTGTTGTTGGATGAGGGATGGATGTATCAACTTTATAGGTGCTGATTTTCTCTCCTCGCGTTCCCCAAGTTCGACGGGGCATCGTGAACCAAATCACGGACAGTCCCGCTTGAACCGATTGTTCGACCTCCTGGGACCCACCCCTTGTAACTTTCTCCAACGACCACGAAGCATGGAGGCTGAGTAGAAAGTATTTAACCATTAACCCAACCTCTTAATTCTTCTTCCAGTCCATGTCTCGTAGATCTCAGACCTGAGAGCACTTTCAAGACAAAGCGTAGGATTTTTCACAATAGTCCATGAAGTGGTTTGATTTCAATGGTGTGAAGTAGGCACCCCCATTTTGTTATAAATGGTGTTAGGAACAGAATTATTTTTGCGCACACAATGAGTGTATAAGTAGCACAAAATTATAGTATAGAAGTTACTGTCCAAAGTCTGATTTTTCTATAGGTCGGGGTGCTGGATCAACGTTCCGCTAGCACCTCCACTTTTCTTTTCTATTTTTCTCTGGTTCTTGAATTAGCGCAAAACTATTCATTAGCGGACGAAATATGCACCCAATTAGCTCAAAATTATAGAACAATTTATTTCCGTTTATCACGATGAACGGTGCCAACTTCACAGACGTTATGATTCTACTATTGGATGTGCAAATTCGTAAATTTTGCCGAAGATCAGAAACTTTGAGCGCACTGTACTTTATATTCCTGGGACGAGTAGCACGACATTCCATGTTTCTGCTGTTATTTTAATATGTTAACATTTCTGTCAACACGTTTCGAATAATTTCCTCCTGAATCTGCAACAAAATCACTGTTCCAATCCATTATGTGATCGTTATTTACCGTGAGTAAGTTATTAGGCTGCGATCTGAAGCAGTGGCGGCAATTGGGAATCCAAAAGTGGTGGGGAGGGGCAAAAAATGTTGGCAATTATCATTAACGTTACATTTTTTAATTATTTCCACTAGATATTATTGAAATAAATCAAAGGAAAGACAATAGGTGATTACCACATCAAGGTTGGTGTAATATTTTGTATTATTCCCAGTTTTAGACGGTTAAGATGAAATTTATATATTTCCTTTAAAAAAGTCCCGCTCCCCTACTCGTTACCACTGTTCTGAAGGAGAAGTAATATTTTTTTGGTGTTGAGTTGTTTTTGGGAGCAAGTAGGTCTCAATTCATCATTCTTTTATGTTAAGGCTTAAAAGATAATGAAGGAATTTGTAAGCGCTCGAGTTCTTTATCCGTAGCACTTGGGATGGCAGCGCCCGAGGCAAGTAATTGATTTTATCGGTTCATTACACGAACGGGCAAGAAATGTGATCATCTCTTGCCGTCTGGATGCTCCTAAATACGGTCAATTACGCGCATGTGAGATTTTTCCCTCGACCTGATGTGGGTGGTAACATCTCAAGCATGTCATATGACATCGGGGCAGAAAAAATAAACTGGGTATTAATATCCAATTACCGCATGAAAAAATAATTTTTAGAGAAAATACGAAAACGACTAAAAAGAAATGTGTATGTCACCACATTTTATTTATTTTTAAATATTTTGAAGAGTCCTCATGTACCTTTAAATGGGATCTGACACCTCTTGGGTGTACAAACTTTTATCACCTATGTAACTCAAACATTGGTTAGAGCAATAAAGGCATTAAAAAACAATAACTTAGTTCAAAGAAATAATCAAAAACCGTCTTTTATCTGAAAGTATGAATGACATGCATAGAATGATAAACAAGGAACTCATTTGTTATCTCTACTTTTAAAATATTGATGTATCGTAAGAATTTGAACATTGAAGGGATAATTATGACAATGCTTCTCGGAAGTAAGGCTAAGACAATCAAGAACTCCAACAAAAGCTACTAGCATGACAATACAAAATCAAACTGAAGTGTCAAGAGAGACTGGAAGAGCTGGTCAAAGATGGATCTACTGTAGGGAATAATAGAATAATAATCATATGAGTTCGTGTCAATATCCAGATAGGAAGAAAGATATTTCTAGAGACGAAAGGAGATGGAAAATAACAACTTATAGTAAAATTCTAAACAGAAAAGAAAATGTAAGAGGGTTCGAGGAGTTAAGTGGAGAAAGACACCAAGAGCTAAAAACATGAGAGAAAATAAGGGTGTGGAGGATAAAAACTGGTGGGTAACATTGCAAAATTGTAGAGAACTGTTTTATAATGTGAGAAAGATCCAATAAAGTTCTAAATTCGTCTGTACAATACAAATCACAAGCAATCGGAAAGGTGAAAGTATGAAAGGTGAGGGGAATGATAAGAAAATAATTCTTATCTCTTCTTTTTAAATTCTGATTCTTGTAAAAATTTGAACATCGGAGGGTTCTCCTTTCGGACGCAGAAACGCCTACTTCACTTCGGAGACTATGGGGTAAGGCGTAGCCAAGAAATGGCTAATAAATCTGCGTATTAAATGGTGCGAGCTCTGCCTTATTCAAATATCTGCACTTGCCACCCAACGTCTTCAGGTTCTCGAATTCTCTTTATGGACGCCCTTATGGATCAGATTATGGCGAAGCGTTATGATGAGATCCAAAGGGAAGGTGTTAGAAGATCTTTGCAGGAGATGAATGAGGCAAGGAACGAGATTTGCGTATTTTATTGTCCCCCTTTGATGCTTCAAGTTATGGCAGGAGTGTGGATACGCTGGCGTTGTCTTTTATCGAGCGTTTAGTTTCACGATTCAACTGTTTTGAAAACAAAGAAAAAGAGAATTTACGTCAAGACAATATTATAATGAAATGAAGGTAAATTAGAAAAATGTTTTGGTTGGAATTATTTACTGACATTGAACTTCAAACAGTGTATATATTTGCCAAATTAGTGTGAATTATTATCTGGGAAAACATATCTCTACATGTCGCTACAAAATGATCCATTAAGGTTCATGTTACTTGAAGAAAAACTCCGAAGCCATATAATTTCCGATTAATAGTGATAAGAGATATTAGTTATGTCAAATTATATGAAAATAAAATGGATTAAACTAAATTGTTTCGTAAAATTTAATACCAATGCTAGCAATATCGTGGAAATTGAATTAGAATAATATTTAAATGGAGGTATTTAGGTCAATCAATTTCCAAACCCGAATAAATATTTTCATCTTTTGCAATATTTATATTACATTCTACTAGTGGTAATTTAATAATCTAAATTACTTTCGTAATTTTACGACGATACCGTTCAGATAATTTAACACATAAAAAGACTTGAAAGATATGTAAAAATGTATACATTTTTCTGTCACATCTAAGACCGTTGCTATATTAATAGTTTTATGTAAACTCGTGAACTGATATTTTGCTTTCGTTCGCAAGGTGGGGTTGTGTAATATGTTTGGCAATAAAGAATTCCACGCACGAAGCTCGTACTCATAAGCCAAATGCACAAATGGCGAAACGAAATTTCGAACGGGATGATCCGCCTCTTAAGTATTTTATGTGAGATTCTAATGTTCGCACAACCACTGCGGTTTCGAACAGGGGACGGTCTGCGGGTTGTAAGCGTATCCTCCGAGGATTGGCCGAGACGCTAAGTACCCTTTTACGCCGCTGCAGCGCCACTAGCGGTTGGCGAGAGGTAGTGCCGGCTCGACCGGGGGGTTAAACGAAGGGTTGGATGGAGAGAAATTGGGGGTGGGACGTGGAGAGGGTTGCGGGCGTCGGTGATACGTGCGCGGCTTCTCGATGAGATGCGAAGGAATGAGGTCCTGGGATCGAGGCTTTGCTAGTTAAAGTGGGGTTCTAGTCGGAATTTCTTTTTCTATTTTTTTGTGCAGTTTTTTCGTGCTGGTGTTTTTCCGCTTAAAAAACAGAACTATTGAAGCGGGAAGTTTTAAAATAGAACTCGGTTTCAAATATTTACTTTTCCAATTTGAATGTATATAATTGGAAAAGTACCTTTTTCAATTATTAGAAGTAACGTATGATTGGAATCTACATCATGGACTGAGGGAAAGACTATCCATAGTGTGATGTAAATACATGAATAAATTTATTCTTAAAAAAGCCGAGAATTGACATTAATCTTTCTACTCGTGCTCATACTTATATTAAATATGGGAATAATACTTAACCTGTGTTCTGTGTGGATCCACGATACTGACTTTGTTCATTAAAGAAATTGCTTCGTGTTTTTATTTCTGCAACGCGTACTTCATTACTTATCTATATACATTTCTAAGATTTCTAAGTCCAATTATGGAAAATGTTTTGTGTTACCATTGTGAACATTCGATTTTAGTCGATAAGAAAACATTGAACACATTCTTTGAATCCATTTATACCATTGTTTTGGTAATAGTAGACAATTGTAGCTTCATTTATACCTAGTGTCACTTCTGGAGAAGAATCGAACACTTAGAAAGAAATACTATTCAGAGCGATTCACACATACTAAAACTATATTTTCTTCAAAAGCATTACATCTGCAACGAGTCTGTATCTTTATTATCATATTAATACGAATGCAACGGACATAATTTAAACTCATCAACTTTTGAGACGCAAATGTTTTAGTTCTGATGTGTCTGGTGTTTCAAAAATAAACTTTTTTAATTTTGGAATAATTTCGCTGTGAATTGGAAAAATCTGGAAATAAGTATTTGTAGATAATACCCATGTATTATTTTATTGAAAAATCCGAAAAATCAATTTCCATTATTATCTTATTGGAACCTTAATAATACGCAAAATGTTGAACTAGGGAAAATAAGCGGTACTAAGGAAAATAAGGGATAAGGTTAATCACTATTCTGTGATTAATGAAATGTACTTGTATTTAGAACAGTGCTATTACAGTTCTATCTTTCAATATTTGACTTTTAAATATACAGTGATTTGGAAAAGTTTAATAAAATACATTTAATAAAATTTAAAGAAATTTCAAAATGCAAAATGGGCATAATCTTTGAGTTTTTTGATTATACACTTACTATGCAAGCCCGTACAAAACAGTAATGATATTTTATTGTTATCAAATCAAAATTATTTGGAAAATTTTACTAATAAATCCTAACTAATAAAATAACTCAAAATTTCAAATAAATGAATAATAATAATAACCGGATGAATAATAAGAAACCGTCGAACGCATGGCTCAGGCGAGGGGAACTTTTTCCTGAAACAGAAGGGTTTGTTATGATCATCCTGGATCAGTTGATTCCCACTAGGAACTATAAGAAATATATTATGTAGGATCTCCATATAGAAAATGATAAGTACAGGAAATGTGGAACTGCTTCTGAAACAATTCAACATATAACCGGAGCTTGTAATATGTTGGCACAAATTGATTTTTTACATCGCCATAACCAGGTGGCTGACATAATTCACCAAGCATTAGCTTTAAAGTATTGTCTTATAGAAAATAGCACAAATATGAGTCGGCTGACAATTTAGAATCAACAAACTTCAAATTATATTATGACAGGTCAATAATCACGGACCGTACAATTCATAACAACAGACGAGACATAGTGCTAAAAGATGAAGTAACAAAGACAATCTATTTGATAGACATAGCTGTGCCGAATACTCACAACGAAGGAAAAATATCAGAAATACAGTGATCTTGAAGCAGAAATACAAAGGTTGGAACATGGAGAGAGTTTACATAGTACCGATAGTAATGTCCCCTACAGGAATCATCCCTACCTCCCTCCACAATAGTATTAGCATGTTAAAATTGCGTAAGACCTTTTATGTACAACTTCAGAAAGCTGTTTTAACAAGAATAGTTAGAAAATTTTTGGATCATCCAGAATGAGTGTGCTTGATGTAGCCCGTACCTTACTACGACGAGCAGAAAAAGCCGAGATCCTAAACGGAATAAAATAATAATAATAATAATATGACATAAATAAATATGACGATGAGAGTAATCCCAATAATACTGTCAAACATGGGAGTAGTACCCAAGAACCTGTTCAAATCGTTGCAAGAACTGGAAAACTCAAGCCACAAAACTTCCAACTCGTGCAAAAATCAGTAATCCTAAACACATCCCGCCTAGCTCGGCGTTTCTTATACATGTGATGTTTGATGATAACTTGATGTTTCAAACAGAATTATCATAAATGCGGTTAAGACGAGTCTCTGACTTCTCCAACCACAAGAAACCGACTGTAAGTATTGAACAAGATGGAAATAATAATAATAATAGTATTAACGAAACTACCGGCTCTGAGAGTCTCTATATAAAATACGCCTCCGCCCTAAGAAAAACCGTAGAAAACCCGGTCCAGGATAGTATAAATATAATCCAAATCAATTCTAGTGTCTTCCGCTGCAATATCGTGAATCCTAGGTCACCTCACCCTATCCCACCCTCGCGTTCCGCGTTGGGTAGCAGACTGCTCCGGCGCAGGCTCCGTTGCGCACAGGTGCGACGTGCTCCGGTTTCCGATCGGAGATTCTTCTCCCGCCCTCTCTTTTCCGGGTCACGAGGTTGCGACGAGAGACGGTAATCGCCGACAGGGAAATGACCTGGACGCTTGGACCTTCTGCAGCACGGACGGGTATGTCGTCACACCGCTCACCTCTTCCATATTACCATCATTATGTTTCTTCGTTGGATTTGTATGTACACAAAATTAACTAAGGAAGAGAATAAGGAGAGGAGAGACAGTATTAATTAATGGAAGGTACTTGAAGGGGTCAACATAAGAGCAGACGAGAAACATTACTGAAGAGTGAATTCGAGATTGGCAAATACGGCGTGACAAGCTTATTAACGGAAGGATAACGCATAGCCGTATAACAGAGGTAAACTTTGCAGAGAAGAACATAAAATGGTTCACCGTAATTCCAAATGTCACGGAATCCATGTCATGAAACAACATGGAAATTTTATGACGTATTTGAAGAGAAGAGAAGGCGGAATGCAAATGTGGAAAAGGAGAGGAGACAGCGGGGCATGAAGGAAAAAGGAATATGGAATGGAAAAGGGAAGAAAGAATTGATAAACAACCGAGAAAAGTATGAGAAATATAAGGAAAATGTGACAGAAGTAGGAGTGATCAAGGATTTAATAAATACGGAAGATTGAAGAGAAGAAAATGTGAGACAATCAGAAGTGAGTCATAAAAACAAGAGGACGAACAGGACTTGATAGATGACAATGGACATGATACGAGATGGATACGAGGAAACTAGGAATAAAATAAAATTTGCAATGATATTGTTGAAGGCAAGGTGACCAAGGATCAATGGCCAACAGAAAAGTAGTACAGAATGGATGCAAAACTTGGAATAGAGTTAATTTTTAATATTTCTTAATTGTTAATGTACCGACTAATTTCCAAAGGCTTCCCAACAAAAAATTTCTCTGCCGGCGCCACCATCTTGAAAAGAAAAACATTTTATTTTCGTTTCTTTATGTTCCTACAAAATCTGCAAAATTATGCCTCTGACGAAACTCGTGTTCCGATACTTTTTCAAAGCACACTAATTTTTTTAAAAGAGGAGCTCATTTTTTTATATTTCTGTCTTGAATAGTATCCGAGTTACAGCGTTTCAAAATTTAACGTTTTCTATCAAGATACAAAAATTGTAATTGTACTTTATTGTCAGGTTTTTACTCAGTAGCATTTAAATTTTGAATCATACAGCAACAAAATGTTATAATGTCCAAAGTACACTCAATTTGCTTCTATTTGACCACAAACTCTTTCACTACGTGACGTAGATATTTGAGATATAATGTTTTGAATAATACCATGTAATATTCGAAAATTCACCATTTTACTCATCTTTATTGGAGTGGCAATAGCAACATTGAAAATTAATTAAATGCAACGTCATAATATTTATTATATGGAAATACAGAATAAAAATTTACAAATATCTGTAGAAGAAAAATCTTTGGATTTTATTGACGATCTTTGTTGCTTAGAATAATCTGAGTGGTTCATTTTGGGAATTTCAATATCTTTGTTCGCTGGTGTACTAATCCTGAATACATTTAGCAATTGAATATCATTGTCTCCATCGACGGTCACACCCAGCACGTCAATGGGTTCTGAAGCGTCGCCCTTCGAGTCACAGTTTGCAATAATTGTTCTGTTTTGTCGTTTTTCGTCACCCACATACTTTTAAACAGCATTTCTTGCTTGAAGAGAAGATTGTCCGAAAGATCGAGTCTGCGTCCATTCGATAATTTTGATGATAATTTGACTGGTTTAATAATTTCAACGAATCATGGTTAGAGATGTTCTTTAAAATATCACCGCAAGAAATTCTGACCGGAGACCCTCCCATTTCATTTTGTGTCTTTCAGTAAAAATGAGGAGGCAGGCGTTTCCGCGAATGCGGCATGATGCAAGAATCGCGTGGATTTCTCCCCGGTTCCAAAAGGGGAAATCATCAATTCCGTCAAGACAAGGATGCTGAGGGAATGATTGGTCGGCTGTTGAAGGGAATAATCTCCGACTTATCTAGTCCTCTGTTAAGTCACGGAGCAGTTCTCGTAGGTCACCTAGGCGAGAGGTTATACTGACCCGCCTGCGCTTAGGACATTGTCCTCCCATTCATAGATATTTCGTACAACTTGATCAACCCGAATGTGACGAGTGTGCTTCTTTTTTGTCACCTATAAAATTTTCTAATTTTAAATTTATATATATTTTAGGAGTTGCTACTTGGCTTTAGAATTTTAAAATTTTGAGATAGAAGTCTTATTTTAAGACATAAAACACAACGAGAGGGGGGCCCGTTCATATTTTTAAAGTTAATTTTTAAGAACCACCCTAATCTTGGAAGTGTGTAATTTTTTAGACACAAGTACTCGATAGAAAAAAATACGAAATCTGTTATAATTCTGTACACGATACATTTACTGAACTGTGTCATTTGAAAATTCGCCAGTGCGTAAAAACCAAAGCTTGATAGGTGCATATATGCTGTCCGTTTAACTGTTCCTTAACATCCTTGTATTTTTATATATGTGCGAACTAAAAAGGTAATTTCTGTGATAGGAATATGCTTAATTTATTTTTCATTATTATATTCAATATTTTCATGCACAAAAGTCACTCGTATTTTAGCGAGTTCCTAGAAAAGTTCTGATAAAAATCTGAGAATATTGTACCTGATGTTAAATTTGTGTTTAATGTTTGCTATGCTGTATCAAGTCCTCAAAATTTATTAATCTTTATATCAGCGAGTATACTTCTTTATGCGTACAGGCATTAATTTGATATGCAATAAAAAAAATTTATCCGCCCATAAAGTGATAAATTTGGAGGGTAGTGTTCTTTCCTTAAATGGGCTTCACCACTTCAATTTTAGAGCCTAGTTAAATTATTATGCATAGTTTGCATTTTGTTGCTGATATATTAATGAAGCAATTACAATTTTTAATATTTTCATCTGCATAGGTTAAAAATGAAATGTATATCAATAAAGTGCGTTGAACAGTTTTATGTGGATATTTTAACCAAATGAGAAGTACTCGTCGTAAACCCGTTTATTATAATATGGATGTTTTTCACTCTGTCCACAAGAAATCAAATTTTCAAAATATTTTAAATTTAAAATTGGGATAATCAGTCAAAAGTCGGGTATAAAAACGTTTTAAATTATGTCTTATATATGAAGAGATGCAGTTTACATTACATGAGAACCAATTTATTTTGAAGTAGTAAAATAAAGAAATAAGTGAGCTAACATAACGTTTGAACTGAGTTCTTTGAAAGTTTGAATAGAATACTTTAAATGTGCTTTATTTTTTGTGGTTCATCACCACCTGATATTTTTTCAGGAGTGGCTCTTAAGATTTTCATGAAATTCACAGTATTGGGTTATGTTGGGTTGAAAAAAATATGTCATATTTCCAAATAGAATAGTTTTTTTCATACTTTACGTAATACTATAAAATAGATTTGTGAATTTATACCGTATTGCAAAGCAATAGAACTACCCGACGCTGCCCGGGATTTGAAAAAAAAAAACTTGAAACAATCAATACTGGACATTCTAGTTTTAAAACAACTGTCAACAGGTCTAAATTTGTTTGGTTCATTTGGCACGGAGTTACCGTTTTACATTTCAAAATATAACTATATATTATTGAGAATGAATGAAAGATGTGGTGGTGTCTAGTAGTAAAATATTTATTCAGAAAGTAATAGTATATTTTACTAGTAGACATCACCTCATCTTTCATTCATTGTGAAAAATGAATACTAGTATCGCCTCCCTGATATCCGCCTATACCGATGTATGTTAAAATCCGGGCAGAAGGAAAATAGACTTAACACAAAATTCTTAATAAACAAAGCGCGTAGTTAAGATGTACGAATTCTTTTGTTTTTATTTCACGTTTAGGTTATGTACTTGAAACCATTGTTCTTCTAAGCTTTCGTATAATTTTCTTTCTGCGATTCGTAGATTATTTGTTCTGTGGATTGTCCGCCACGCGTAGCGCAAGCGAACTCAGGGGGACACATTAGTAAGCTTTACGGTCAACAAATTTAATTGTTTTACTGCTCTTGTAATTCGTCAATATTAATCATACTTCACATTTTGGTTGCAATAATCTTTAGTTCTTTGAAATTTCAAATAATTTCATCGGTTACTTTTTTCTTATATCCATACCACAGACATACCGATTAATTATATTTTATTAGTAAAGATGATAGTGCTACAGTAGTGTGGCAAGCGTGTAGATAGCAACCACCATTGCTTGAGTCCTACTTTGTATGTTTAATTTTTTGAAATAATTTTTGTCAACATTATAATATCCCTTGTTATACATAGAAGTGTTTTTGTGATTTTTACGCAAAATATACTACGGCTATCAGGATTCGATTTCGCTGAGTGAAATTATTTTTTCATAGGGTGGTGTACATGTTTACCTCATATAGCTCATTGGTTTTGATTGAGTGCTTTACGTAATCGGAAATTGATTTAAGTTCACTTTACATAAACTCCATACACAAGAAAGGGACAGATCGTTATAAGAAATATACTGCTCAACGTTTAAATAATTATCTACCCTCCACCCTTCCAAACTGAATATATGCACGAAGAAAGGGAGGCGAGAGTTGAACCGCGCTGGTATAGTGCTTCACATAAATTTACGTTTTAGTGCCCTCTTCTTTTACAGTCAGTGAGCATGTGAAAGATGGCACTTGGGTGGCGGGCACACATCGTTGCATGTGTATGAGGTACTTCCGCGCAGTACGAGCATTGACCGCGCGGAGCGCTCGCTCACCACGTTCTGGGCACCAACTTAACTTCGTCCTCATCCCCACCATCTCGGAATGGTTCTGTTCTTCTTGCCATGTGTTGGAGATGTACATGCGACGCGTGGTCAGGACGATGTGCGCTGTGAGAATACCCTGAAGAGTCGTTTACTTCATTCCTATGATCCATTTCTTCTGCGCAACGAAGCTCGTGCTTCTCTCTCTCCGTCTCGGGATTGCCATTTCTCTCTATGTCTCTGGTTTTCCATTTCCTTTTTTGGCGCAGGTTCCCCATTTCTCTCTTCGTCACAGGTTTTCCATTACTCTATGTTTTCCAGTTCTATCTCCTTGTCTCGGGTTTCCCATTTATCCCTTCGTCTCAGGTTTTCCATTTCCTTTTATTTCCTAGATTCCCCATTTCTCTCATTATCTCTGGTTTTCCATTTCCTTTTTTTGTCTTAGGTTCCCCATTTCTCTCTTCGTCTCAGGTTTTCCATTTCTCGCTGTGATTTCTATTTCCCTCTTTTTTCATTTCTCTCTCTTCGTATCTGGTTTTCCATTCTCTGTTTGTTCAGATTTTCCATTTCTCATTTTGTTTTAGAATTGAAAAAAAGTAGCGATAATAGTAAAACTATATACGTCGTATCATAATAATCTTTTATAAAATTTATTAGTTTATAAAATTTACTAACCTTTAACTGACAAATTACTCCATTCAATCACACTTTTCAACTATGATTTCAATCATGAATTTTAATTAGTCTCTTTCCAGCCGTTTGGCACAAAGGCGAAGTTTGATGAAAATAATATTAGTATCTGCTATATTTCCAACCACAAATCGAATAAAATTATTTGTCATCCGTATAGAAGCAAACCAGACAACCCGTCTTCCTTAGCTACGTCCATGCTCATCTTTTCCCAGATACTGAAACAAAACGATTTGGTTGAAGCAGTTTCGCACTAAAACAAAAATACTGACACAAAACTTTCACGGTCGTATTCTTAAGGTTTGGAAATTGTCACTGAGTAAGATTCTTTATGATACACTAGATGTTGTAAATCGAATTATGGAATATGTTGTAATTAAAATATCGGAGAGGATAGTAGTTTTTTATTACAGTATCGTAATTCTCTGACTTTTGTTATATTGATAACTTTCATGAATGGCGACGATCCGGGTACCGAACCCTGTACCGGGGCCCTACTCCTCCATTTATCTCAGGGATGTTAACCACTACACCACCAGTTCGTCTTCCACAAATGTATAGCACTTCCATTCAGACCTAAACCCCGGAAGACCTGAGAGAGATCCCCACGCAGGAGATAAGTGAACCAGGCAGCACACTATGCTGCATGCGGTCAAGTACCCGTTTCACACTTGCCTACGTGTTATGGTTGGTTATGCACACACGCGGAGAAGATATGTGATAGCTTTCAGTTAGGTGAACATGGCGACGAGCCAAGAAACAATAAAAAAATATTTATTAATGCTTTTGATTCTTGTAGCCATAATTAACAAATGATAATTTATTAACTTTTGATTTTCCCCCGTAGAATTGTCGAATTTGTAAAATGCGAACAAAATAAAAAACTTAAAGAGTCCGCAAAAGCATTTAAACGCCGCTGACGTGCGATTTTCGCCTTTCTTCTTTAAAGCGTGTTCTTTTCGACTTCCCTTCACATTTCCGATCCCAGGAGGAACGAAAGTAGGCTAATGGATTAACAGTAACAGGTACCAGAGAGATTCCGAACCAACGTCCTCGGCTACAATGGGGCAGCTCCAGGTCGTCCCGAGGAAGAAACAATTGAAATCTGAAATGGCGTCCCCGCCGGGGGAGCCCCTCGGGCTGGCGGCTGGGGAAACTGAGACGGAACAATTGAAAAGAGCCAGGCGCAAACTTTTGTCGTCCTCGTCGTCTTGGTAGTTTGAGGAAGTGCCGGCGGCAGCGCTGGTGAGACTGCTGTAGAACGGAGGTTAACGGTACACTTCGAAGAATAGAAGATCGAAAGACTGAGATGGGAAATCAATTGATGTCCAAACATTTATCCTTTCGTCTTGCAAAATCATTATGTTGAATTTATCAAACTTGCTGATCATTAACTAAAGGAAGTCACGATTTATTGAAGCATTGCTGATATAAATGTCTCAACCTGATTATGAGTCACGGTGATAAAGTGTTTTAATCATTTGGTGGAGTGAAAAATTAAAGAAAAAATGCGAAATACCTATTTCTCGTCAAATACTGCTTGGTTATTTTCTAAGATGTTAACGTCGGTATATTTTTGAATGTGTTTGCACCTGACAAATGGTTTTTACGTCCAGTACACGATTTATGGAAGAGAAACCTAGAACACATGCAAATAAAATGGTAATGTTATGCGATTTTTTTTTCTTTGACGGTTTTTATATTCCAAAAGATTGTAAAGTTATGTAGGAATATTTTGAATCCTTAAAAATGTATTCTAACCTCAATAACGCCACCAATTTTCTTACTTCAAGTTTTTTTGGGGTCAAAAATTTTGAAACTTATCATCTCCGTCTTCCACGTGAAATTCTATAGGTCATTATTAACACCACCTTCCCTTCCATAACGCACCAAAAACGATATCTCTTCACCCCCCCCAAAAAAAAAATTACATAAATCTATTCTTCCCTCCTTACCTTTCTTAAGAAACGCTTTTGTTGCTTTGCGGAAAATGTCGGAACATTTTTCGATACATTGACTTAATTGCTCTTTCTTCATTGCTCTGTGCTTTCACATAGTGGTTGAGCACATTGATGTCAGCGGCAAACGTAAAGGCCAAAAGAACCTTATAAAACAAGGTACAAAAATTAGCTGTGCGTAACACCAAGGATAATATCCCGTTTCACGCTGTAAAGCAGTGTACCGGTGTCATAACCCCGCCCTTCCCCAGGGTGCGTTGCTAATGTTATATACGGCCCCCAAAGAAATGATGAAACCCACTAATTCAAATAATTCTCCATCAATTTTATTTTTTTATTAAAAACTGCAACATATTACGGATTATTAATCTACAGTGCAAAATAAATTCCAGTTTGGTTATTTTGAATTTTTGTGTAACGTTAGAGAAAATTTAGTATTGCACACTTACTTCTTTGGCTTTGAAGTGTCATGACGTTTTGAGAAATCTTGATAGTCGCAATAGTTATAAATCTCACAGAACGCGGTTAAACACTCAACCCCTAGAGGACAAAACTCGGGCGCGAAAGAGACAGAGGAAGGAAATAAATTGAGTGGATGACAAGGGTCTAGGGAAGGGTTGAAGATCCCATGGGTGCCCGTCACAGAGAACTTGTCTGCGTCCTAAGAGGAGACCTTATATGGAAGTGCCTCCGGACACGGAGAAAGCACACTCCAGCTGCCAAGTGTTGGAGGCTGAATGTATATCTTGATATCAATAGCACAAAAGTAAGTATTCATTGATCTCCGTTTTAAGGTGCGCATACTCATCAAGAAAAATAATGGTAGGTTTAAAAAACTATTACGCGTGAAAACAATTTATTGTATGAATTATGTTTAGTTCTATGTGAGATTCCTCCATTAATTATTTCTAAATCTAGTACGGTTTTTATGCATTAAAATTATAATTCATGAAATATTTTTATTCACATTTCTTATATTAGCTATAATTTAAAACTTCAGCTTTATTTCAAAATGTTTTCCAGATGAGCGAATTTTTTTTTCCTCATGATTTGAATCGAGTAAACGTATAGGCATACGAGTTAACTTATTATTATTGAGATTAAAAAGTATAGCATTTGCTTAGAGAAAAATGATTCTTCAGTAACCCTCATCTAAAAGTGGTTTGTGGCCTTTTACATTGCGAGATGTTAAGAACAACTACTTTTTTACGTTTTCAATTACCTAGTATTCATTTTTACCGTAAATTATTTTTAAACTTATTCCTTTTTTAAGTGTACTTTCAATCTAAATGTTGTAATTGAATTTGCTATTCTAACTGCTAAATGAAATTGATTTATGAGCATGAAATAGATTTTAAATTTATTATTATTAATAACGGTGTGAGAAAAGTGGAGGAGCTACTTGAGTGTAGAAAGCGATGCAGCCATCCGTGTATTGAACATTCGTACAAAGTTAGAAATCAAAGTGTAAACTACATCCAACCCCGTAGATAATACTTCTAAGTGTTTCGTTAATTTCTGCGTGTCCTTAGATATCGTACAGTACAACTTGTCTTGGAGGATTTTATCGAACGATATAGTTTCGGAACTCATGGAATAAAATGAATAAATATGATGATTTGATGGATTGAAGAGTTAGTAGATCTAGGTTATAAAATTACTTTTCGTAGATTTGTACAGGTGTAATATACAGAAATTTTCCGTCTGTGATCCACGGTATTCGGAAAAACAGGAGTATTTTTTTAAATTTTGTACGTAAAATTTATTATTCGTGCAGAAACTACAACTTGGATTATGGAACTGATGTAGATATAGTAAAATTAAAAATGTCGATCCTCTTCACAAGTAACAGTAAAATCTGAAATATCTCCTTTACCTGACTTGCCGAGCGATATATAACGATAGAAAGAACGGTGAAATATAATTATTTAAGAATATGTAATATATTTAAATTGTAAAATTACAATAGTGTTGTAAATTACAACTACATACTTATATCGGTTTATCTTGTCTTTCATTATACATTTCCAATTGATAGGATACGCATTTAATTCTTTATCCTCCAGATTTTTACTTGGAAGTTTTAACTAGTCTTTGATATTTGATAATAGTTCTCTTAACATGCTTAATTAAGATTATAAAAGAGAATACCAAAAGATTGTAAAGTTATGTATGCCCCACTTAACTTTTCTATTATAACTGTGACAAAAAAGCAGTAAAAATAGTACATTGCTTAAAAATATAATTTATAGATAAGAAAAACAAACATATTAAAATAATGAAACACGGCAACAAATTAAACAGTTCAATAAGATTTAAAAATATATGTCCCCAAACTTCACCAAGTGTGTGTTACCTATACATCTGCAAATACAAAAATCTTCCTTGAACTCTTTGCAATTCAGTCATTGGCCAATATGAACAAGGTATTTCCAAGAAATTTTATTTTTGACCGATTACAATACTTCCCTTACACATGTATAATTGGAAAGTAAAAATGCTACGCTTGAGTTTATTTTAGAGACACTCATATTTTCAAGCGAAACTTATGCTTGGATTAAAAACATAGGTTGTATATAAAGACGATTGTTTAGCGTCCCATATCGGCGAAGTGCACCGTAGAGGTCGGTTCTTGTTCGACGTGACCCGTTCTCCCGGCGATTTGGTTCCCGCGTCGTTATTCTTGCGGTGGCGCGCACCGGTTGTAAAATTGGCGACCGTGGCGTCAGGTGGCTGGTTACCGATCTCGTGACCCGTGGCTATGGACCACAATGCAGATGGTATCACCTGTAAAATTCAGAGTTATTTCATTAAATTATGCATGGGGCCTGAATTATCGTTCTCTCTACCATAATTTGGTATGTATAAATGTACTGGGGATATCTTAACTTTTTCTGCCACGGGTTATTTCTACGAATATTTGATTATTCCAAATAAAGATGTAGAAGCTGTAGGATAAGGATTTGAGGCCTAGAACATCTCGAAACGTGTGATAGTACGTTCAGAATACTTAGGAGAATCATCCTATTTTTGAGTGCTTCTATATTGATAATTTATGTCGTCGATATTATTATGTCATTAAATTAAAAATTATTATATATTATAATCTTAAATAATTATAATCTTGAACGTTAAGTGGTGTTGACCCTTTTGTTTCTATTAATTTTCCGAAACAAACAATGAGTATATTTTTTTAATAATCGATTTAAAAATCTTATCTTTTTACTGAAATTCGAGTGTATGATAAGTTACTGATTACTAATGCCCTTTGTTATATGTTTAACTCTTTCATTTAATTAAAACCGTTAAATATATTACGAAATTAATAAAAAATAGCCTTGAAAATATGTTTTGGAGAAAAAGTAATTTAAGTAATAATTTCCATCTTTTCCTTGCGGAATTACAACTTCATGAAGTAAATAAAAATTCAATAAATTCCTCCTAATTTTATTTTGCTCTCCCGTATTTCTTTTCATTTGTTTTCGATACAGATTTCATTGACCTAGTGGTGATAACATCATAGAGCAACCGAAAGGTTTTCTAATTTTTGGAGATAGTGTGGGGTCACCTTACCTGATTTCCCATTAACCATTGTTGTAGGTTCTATTTTCTAATTTAAGATGTGAGTTTAAATCATCACTGTATTTATCATAGAATCATATCCCTTTAGAGAGTGTGAAATAAAATTGTTCGGTATCTTAAGTACTAGGTCTGTTTTTCTGGTGGCTGCGTTGTTAAGTTGTACAATGTAGACAATAAATGCTGAATATTATATAATAAATAACTAGAAAAAAATCATTTATTTAGTGATGATATAGGCTTTTATGCCTCGTTTTGAAACAAAGCATATTTTCTACCCCGTTCAAAGTAGATTAGCAATTATTGCGATCATCATATCGTATTCTTTCATTGAATTCCTGTTGGGTATGCCATGTGCGATGGTCTACACACGTGGTCATGAGAAAAAGCACGCAAACAAAGTTATGTTCCTCCGCGCGCCCAAACATCTAAATGGCGATAACTTGGGGTTTCACAAATTCTTTCCTCGTTACCTGCAACCTCGCATCACACTGGATTCTTCACAGTGAAACTAACGAGGTTAATGTAGCATTAAAGAAAATTTCTGAAGACATATTAGTTTCAGTAATTAATATATTCCAATTCGGTATATAAAAATATAATATCATAACAGAGAAACTATTCAATATGACCAATTGTTTCAAACACTAAACATAATGCACTTCCTCCGCATTTATCACAGAAAGTCAAAGGTTCACTCGCTCTAATATTTCCCGTACACCCTTTTCCATTCCACGATGATAAAGTCTACTGGCCAACCCTGTTTCAAGTCTGTTTGCACAGGTGATGGACTTGCCGAACTCTCCATCTCTTACGTGCTTCCGTTGACATCTGATCTACATATTTTTTTACTGTACTATTTGTAAATGGGAAAATGTAGCGAGCTATTGAAGCTTATCCACATAAAGCGATAAGAGGTAGGAGGTGGATGAAAGTATTGTAATTGTATTGTTAGTCGGTGGGCCGCTTAGATGGATTTACCAACAAATTGGCCCACGTGGAGGGGTTAGTAGGAGTTAGTAATAGTTATTGATACTAGGAGGAGATGGATAGAGGAAAGTGGGTTCGCTTTTCAGTAGTCACAGCTGAATGATCTGGGAAATTAATGTGAAAAGTGCTAGATAAACAGGGACAAATTTTTTCTTACCCCATCACGCATTGATCCGGGCGATTAGCTAGGACGCTACCACCTGAGCGACAAAGGGGCCGTATTTCGCCCTACTCACATTCGCCTCACTCTGAAGATCGCGATTTAATTTATATTTGGGTTGCTAACGTAAAGATTCGAACTCACAACCCCTCCCAAGCCCTATCGATCCACAGCCAAGTTACTTTCGTAAATACTACTCCAGTTGGAAAGTAATTTTCCACAAGGGAAGCCATTTTCTGACGCGTCCGATTTTAATATCTGGATCTCGATTTTAAATGCGGCTTGTCATGTAAAAAGTTCACTGGGCACCGCGCTTCAGAAGTTTTATTAAAATTGACTTTTTTAATTTCCGAAGTTGCATGAATTTTAAAGCGAATGAAATACGTCTTTTCCTCTTCCATCCTTGTCTGCCAGCATTCAGTTTTTACTAAAGGTATTTTTCTTCAGGCTTAAAACCTGATTTGTGAAGTTTACTCTCTTCCCCACCGGCTGTTTATCATTCGTTGGAGAACATATATCCATGATTTGTCGCCAGGCTTATGGTAAATCAAATTAATTGCCTTCTAACTGAATTTGTAGAAGAAGTGAATTGTGATACCAGAGGGGTTTATGGAATGGTTTGGTGGTGTGAGGAATTCTGAAGTGGCATAATGGTATTTTCTGAGTCTTTTTTCGAAACTTCCTCGTTTTAGATTTTTTTAGTTCGTCGATCTAAATTAACAATATTTCTATTACATTCCTGAGTAGACACCCGGAAATTCTGAAATTCAGAATTATTTTGCATTATATTTAACCTGTCAAACTAATTGCACATCTTCATACTATGTACATTCTATATTACTCCTGTATACATATAATAAGAAGTTTTATTTATTCCATTTCATATTTACAATGAATATATACATAAATTTATAGAAATAACACTGGATCCCTTATCATGTGGTGGGAATAGTACAAAATAATAATGTCTTTAAACTTGCAAAATAGTCATTCATTTTGCTGATACGGTAACGTGCATGGCGGCCTGTAGTGTGACGTCCTCATATGGTTAGCCGAACATTTACCATTAATGAAAGAAACAAAAATTTACTTCTTTTCTCAACAAATACATTTTTACTTCTAATTAATTATTTAAATTACACTTACGTAAATATGTGAACAAAATAAAACCTATTACATACATATATCCTAATTATATAGTTCCATACAGCACGCATATAAAATAATATTACTCTATTTAAATAAAACCGAGACAAAAAGATTAAAAAATTGAGAACCTTAAAGAAAATTACAAATAATGTTTCAAAAATAATGCATTGTTCATAAATATATACATACTTACAAGAACATCATTGTGAAAATATTAAAAATTATGACAAATTTTCTACATTTTCTTAGTTATTAACTAACATACATAAACATAATTATATAGTTAAATCAAGATATTTCAGAAATGAGCACACAAGATCTAAATAAGTACTTTGAGCATATCCTCAATACTAGCTTGTTTTAATAACCATATTTTTAGTTTTATTTGCAAAGAGTTTTCTATTTTTGATATCAAGTGATAAACAGTTGTAGCATATTGGACCTAAGAATACAAAACTTGTTCTAAAAATGGTTTTATATACCTTAGGTCGCACTAGTTGCCCTTGAGTACCTGCTCGGATTCTGTTGTACTGTCTGTCCGTATGTCTATGGACCTTGTAAACAAACAAATGTTTCAGTGGCAAAATGTTAAGATCAGTGGAAAGTGGAAAGATTGATTCTCTTTTCGGGTTTCTTGTTATTAACCGTATATAATGGTTTTGTGTGACGGAGAGTGGTGTGAGTATGTTTTTTGTGGTTGAGCCCCATAATTCACTACCACAAGCTAATCTTGAGTTTATCAAGACAAAATACAAAGTCGTGAGAAATCAGGACTCAAAAAAATTCTTAAAAAGTAAAATTTGCTAATGTTATTTCTTAACTGTATTAAAAGAGGTTGCATGGTTTTTTCAACTTATTTTGTCACCAATTTGGATTCCCAGATATTTGATACTATTTACCTGATCAATTTTTAGATAGCTGTAGTTTAAATCTCAGTTACAATGGATTTTATGAAATGTTAAAGTATTTTCAAAACAATATCATTTTAAGTCAAATTTAATGTACTTCGGGTTGGTTCACATGCCCGTCGATCGCCGGCGTTCGTGGTAGCCAAAAATCGCAGACACTCGGTTCCATATCGCATTCTATCGCAGCGCGAACGCAGCACACTCGAACATTGTTGTGCTTTATGGGAGTGGTGCAGTCTGCTTCACATGGTGATGCGATTCGTAGAAGCGTTTTTCCTATCGCAGTGCATCGCACTACCGCCTAGCTTGACTCCGTTTGCTTGCAACGAGCCCAGTCACGAAGTTTATTTAGAAGAGTTTCGCTTGCGGTTATTTTAGTTTGAATGTTTATTTACTGACGTTTAATTGTTCACTGTTTGTTTGTTGAAGTTTTATTGTTTGTAGTTACATTTTTATTGTTTGTCAGGTTTTTTTTTTGTTGTTATTTATTTTCATTAACAATGGTTCGAAATGACGGATTTTGACACGGAGTGATTCATTATCGAGGTGGAAATCAGACTTGCGCAATGGGATTCAGAATCCCCAGCCTATAATAATAAATTTATTGTCAAAAAACAGTACAAACTGCGTATGACCACGTGGAGGGAAAAAAACTAATTTACTCTCCGGAAGCAAGCAAGGGACCATCCCATCAATTCCGATCAAGGGCCCTAAGGCAGAGGCGGATTCAAAAAATTCAGCAAAAATTCCTAGATAAGATAAAAAGTTAGCTGCGAGTTATAATACTAATAGAATGTCAATATGTTTGTAATTTTAAGCAAAAATTTACATATAGTATTCGTCCGTCAAAAGGTCGTAAATCTATAGTAACCAATACAAGAAAAACAACGCACGGGTCGAAGTTTGTGAGCTGATGTTCCCGGAATACGCTCTGAATAAAACCTCTGAAAGTTTGGATAAATTTAAGTATGTATTTCAGTATAAGTATTACATTATATTTTAGTTACTGTATGAACAACTGTATTAAATGCTAAAGTGAATCACATTTTAGCTCCTCCAAACATCCTAGTTCAATTAAAAGAAAATTTATTTCATAAAACCACCAGCATTCTACGAGACAAATATAAATCTTGTAATTCAATTAAACTTTGTAAATGTGGAGCGTTAGCAACATTATCAAAGAATGATAAATTATGGCAATAAGCTAAATATATAGTACCGTTCATAAATAATGTATCAGCATTGTAAGCAGCATGATTGTCTAATAAGAGTTTGTGAGATATTTTTATATTGTTTTGTCACGAAGTTTATATATTCGTATTAAAATTCAGGTTGATTAGATCATCGTAGGCGGGTATAATTTGAATTGCGAAATTTTCTTACATTAATACGTACAAACATAGTAACAATTAAAGCTTAAAAAAATGGGGTGAGTACGGTCCCGTTTTGGCACGAGACGATATGTTTAGAAAACTAATAATAATAATAATTTAAAAAAACTACTGACTTAAAAAGAAATACTTTTGTCATCATTATATTGAGTCTGAAAATACTTAGGAACAGATTTTAACATTTTAGTGATCAATTAAAAACTACATGATCATTTCATTATAGACGTACATCATTGTCATCCGAATTATTAGCAAGGTCTTCAAGGTATCATTTCTTTATTATGAAAATGACTTAATATATTTTGATACGGTGATATTCATTATTTAGAATACCATGTATCTAATACCCCTCCTTTGGCGCAGGGGTTAGCTTGCTTGCTTGCTCACCACCAAGTCACTCCGGGTTCAATTTCGGGCAGGGTAAAAAAAATTGTATCTTTTCACATCCACGTCCCAGTTCATATAGATGTGAATATTGAAAAACGAACCCTCATTCTAACCTCCTACTACTACTCCTACTAACTCCACACGGGCCAAGTTGTTGGTAAACCCAGCTAAGCGGCCCATTTATTGACAATAGCCCTACCACCAAACTCCTACCTCTTATCGCTCCATGATAAGCTTCAATAGCACGCTACATTTCCCATTTACAAATACTACATAAAAATAAATGTATATAACGGTTGTTAGGAATATATTGTCATGACGAAGATTGACTTAAAATTACTCTAAGTTAGGAACAGATAATTCTCCCAACTTTCATTCAGCAGTGTATTGCACAAAATATTAAAACACCGCATTTGCGGTAAATTTAATAGAATAACTCTGTGCGCATCCGCGCTGAATTATTGGAACAGGAATTTCTGGAAACTTCTGTTGGCGGTTTCTCACCCTCCGCTCCACTCGGAGGAAGTCTTCAACACTCCTCGTCATTCCTTTGGGCGCTTCTATAATTTCTCTCTCTCCCTCTATCTCCCCATCTTTCTCCCTCTCTCTGTCTCTGTCTCTCTCTCCTCTTCTACTTACTCCCTCTCTCAATCCTTCCTTCAAGTAGCTTCAAGTCTCTATACATTAGTTCCCTGCCTTCGATCTTTCCTCAACAAAAGCTTATAACTCGTGCAGGAGTTCGGTCGGAACTAAACGCTTTCGTATTCAACTTGCAGCACAGTCTGATCTTCCACAGATGGTAGCACAGATTACATGAGTTTTCTTTTTTTTTCACTCTACTTTTCAATCGGCGGAACTCCCACGGCAGTTTGTTTTTTAAGACTAATTTTTTCTGGAATTGATTTTTGTGCTGTGGGATTGTTTAAGTTTTGTGTTTCCTTCCCTTCCTCCGATTGTTTTTGTTGAATGTTTTAATATCCTCTGAGGCTCCTAGTTTTTAAGTCATGAAAGATCTTTTAACTCACTAACTAAATCTGTCTCAGTTATTTTGTAATTTATTGAAATATATCTCATTTAACGTACTTCAGTTTGATAAGTAATTAAAGACTTACGATCTTAAATGGAGGTATACTATTATATTATTTATTTAATTTAATTATATAATGGACTTAAATTGTTGTAGGATACGTCAGTTCTAAGTACGACATTTCATTATAGAGATCTTGTCTTATCCTTCTCAGTTAATATCGTTTAATTGTGTGGATGAGGAATTTTAATAAGAAGATTATAGACACCGATGAAGGTTGGTCAAATGTAGTACCTTCCCTTTCAACAGCAGAGCAGAAGCTCTCGAGTTCAATCCCATTTAGTGCAACAGGTGAGATTTTCAACAAATATTTGCCTCACCTGCTTCCGAGAAACGTATATTTGGTTCCTTCTAATTCATGTGTAATAATGATTATGTGTTTAAAATTATTTAACAAAAAGTAAGACACATTTTGATGCGTAACTTTGAATTGAACATCAATAAATGAAAGTATTTGGCAAAATAGTTTTTAATGATAAAATTCTTTTTTCTTTTGTCAAACTTATAGATTCATAATATTTTCAAAAATGTTTAATCGCGATATTTAATTCAATGTAGTATATTAATATCATTATATTATTGTTGTTGTTATTTGAAATTCTTCTTAGCATATCTTGTCGGTATTTTGGAATGCGTCCAAGGAAGTTCCACTTCCCTTAGGCTGTCTCTTCTTGATAAATTTTAGTTGCTTTTTTTCGAATTACATAAACCGTCTCAAAAATGACTATTCTTTAAACCTCAGAACATTGTTCTTTCCAGGAATTTTTTAAGGTAGTTTTCTATATATGCTCACTGTTCCTGTGACTCTGATAACAATAAAGCATACTTTTGTCTTCATTCTCCACATTTATCGGCATTCAGTGGCCAGGTTTGTTTTTATTTGAGCAGTTTTTATGCCTCTTTGCTCACCACATTGATATCGTTGGGATCAGAAACATCAGTAAGGAGACACAACTTACTCTCTTTATCCCTCAGAACAATGTCAGGCATATTTGCATTGCTCCCAGAGAATTGTGGTTTTCTCATTGAAGTTCTTATTATTGATGTTATTATATTATTATTATTATTATTATTATTATTATTATTATTATTATTATTATTATTATTATCGTGTAGAGATGTTCACTTCACAGCTCTAAAGGTGTTCTAGTTGGTACAACTTTCTAATTCCAGATTGCTACCCGTTCTCTAAAGGATTAGATGCACTCTCTTAAAATGTTGTCTGTGCCAAAAAGAGCGATCTCTTGTATTTCCCATTCTCTTGGTTTGCCTGGTATGGAATCCAAATGCTTCTTTAAATTTACAGACAGCGCGCCAAGGGAACCTACAATGACAGGGATAATCTTTGTTTTAACTCCCCACATCCTATTAATTTCGATAGCCAAATCTTTGAATTTCAGCAGCTTCTCTGCTTCTTTCTGCGCTAGATTTTTATCAGTTAGCACTACTACGTCAATCAGCAAGCAGGTTCTGTTTTTCAGGTCCTTCATTACAATATCCGGTTTATTGAAAGGGATGCATCTGCCATTGTGGATTTATTGATTGAAAAGTATCGCGATTTTGTCTGGGGTTGATACTTCCTTTGGCTCGTATTTATACCAAACTTCTGAGGTTGGCAAACCTAGATTTCTGCACTTCTTCCAGTAAGTGTAAATACAAACTTTGTCATGTCTCTTTATGTATTCATGCTTTGCTAGCTGAGGGCATCCAGAAACTATATGGTCAATAGTTTCTGAGTAAGTCTGACATAATCTACATTTGTCTTCAGCTGCGATTTTCAATACATGTTTCTCAAAATGCCTGGTTCTAAGAGCTTGATCTTCCACTTCAATGATCAGTGCTTTGGTCTCTGGTTTCAAGTTCCCTCGTCTCAGCCATCCATAAGTTCCTTTCGTATCTACATTGGGTTAATTTATTCACTTTAGATATTTTCCACGTAGCTTCTTGTCACTCCAACACTTTTTCAAGTTTTCTTGATAAAGTTTCTTCATATCAGCTTTAACCATTTGTTCTTCTGTATTCAGGGAGATTTTCTCTAGTTGACTATTTTGCAATTAATGCATATTTCTCATAGCATTTTGTATTACTCCTCCAACCTTTCTTTGGACTTGTAGCACTTGCTTAAATAGTGGATCACCTTTATTTTCTACAACTTACTTAACCATATTTTGGATGGAGTTCTGATATGACGCATAGATTTTCTTTAAGCTCCTGCTTCAATCTTTGCGATGTACATAAATTCTGTCTACATCTGATTTAGGGTGGAGTATTCCATTAGCTGTTAGCATCTTCCTCGTTTTCCGATCTAGCGCCCTGATTTCTTCCTTCTTCCATCCAACTATGCCAAAACTGTACTCCAGTATTATTATTATTATTATTATTATTATTATTATTATTGGGGCTTTAGTTAGTATTAATTATGCTATTCCTATTCATCTGATATTATGTAATTCATCTGATTTTAAAAAATATTACATTTCAATGGCATTTTCCCTCATAATTATTCTGTGTAACTTTAATATGGTTGTTGACAATGTATCAAGGTATTTGATACACATGTACGTCCACAGTAAAAAGAGTTAATGTACAATACAGAAATACAGAAAGTTTGAAGAGTTTGGGTCAACAATTATAAATATATTATCAAAATATGTTTTCCCAACTGTTTATTCTCGATTCGCTGCAAGTTCACTTTAACTCAATAGCGAATCACAATTTGGAGAACCAGCGTTGCGCATATTTCCGCACCACGGTCCTCTCAGTCGCTAAAGTGTAAAGTAAAATGAAAAAGGATAAAATGATATTAAAAAAATACCACGCAATTCCACTCTACACGCTCCACGTGGCAAGTAATCAATGCTCTAGCATATTTTCTCTGGCGTATTCTTTGTTTTTTAGTTTTTTTATTTGTTCTTAGTATATAAATCACTCGTAATCCCGGGAACGAGCACAATTATATTAGCAATACAAGTTCCATCCAAACTTTTTATTTTTATTTTCACTTTTCATTTCTCTTTGAATCTTTTTAAAGAATTGCCCTTCAATATATCATCCCTAAATATATGTAATATATTATCGAACTTCGTCTTGTGGAACAGAAATATATAAAATACCTACGTTTTTTAAGAGCTGCTCAACCAAATTAGAAGCTTGCATTGTGACAAAAGTTGAATGTGTACGGTATTTTGTCAATAGTAACTATACAAGTCAAGTATTTTGCACAAAATTAAATTATATGAATTGTTCTCATATTTATTAATCTTACCTATAGCTCTTGTTTACTGTTGATGTTTATGGACGAATTTTGCTCAGGAACACGCAAACCAATGAATCAATAAATAGATCTTCGAAAAATAAAAATTCTGGACAATTAAGCTTGTTTAGCTTAGGAAGATGTCTGTTAAAATTTGGCAAGTTTAAGCACTTTTCCTGATTATTATAGTAGTTACGATATAACCGAACCGATAACCGATATATACGAGTTGATTCGAGTTTTTCTTTGTTCAAATCCTTAGGAAAGTTGTATGGTATTTCATGAATGGTCATGAACTCATTACATAAATAGTTCATTACAGTTTATTAGAAAGAATGTATGCAATTTTATCCTAATAACACTGATTCATATCAAGCAATATTACGACAAATAATTTTCCTTGGCTTCCTTTACTTTTTACCCTAAAAAATGTGCTATTAAAATATATTTATAGCTTCAGAATAACTATTGGTCACTTGATTTTAAAACTGCCCTCCTGTGCTTAGTCGTGGAGAATTATGAGTTTGTGTGTGGTATTAAATCATAAATCAGTTGTTGAATGAATTTATAACTCATTATGTATTCTGACACATTTCATATTCGTCTGGAAAATGTGTATTCAAAACAAAATATTTTCGATTAAAGTTCCTCTCAAAATATTATGAATAAATTCCCCGTGAAGCGAACGAAATGTTTTTATATTAAAATATTACGCCACGCGAATCCAAAATATGCAGAATATTACTCATATAACCCCTATGTAACCTGTAGAACCATCACGAATACTGTAAATTTGTAATATACGTATCAAAAAAGAATCTGAGGAAGGAATATAGTATACGTTATACACTGCAAACCAAAACTTTTCTCCTCGAACTCGCACCCATGTTTCAACTAAGAGATGACAAAGCCTTCTCCCCTGCCATCATTTCCACCTTTGTCTATCGACGCTTGAATTGCCAATGCAAAGCGTCAGCGCACGCTGTCGCGGGAATCGTCATAGCAACGCTTGGAACAGTCGACGAGTAAATCACTCTTTCAAAACGCTTCAAATCCTACTTCATCTACCTCATTCCCGCGAATACTCATCCGTTATGGTCACTACAAAAAAAAAGTTCCTCTTCCCTCTCCATTTTCAAACAAATTCTAGAGAGAGAGAGAGAGAAAAAAGAAAGAATATTGGGGGAGTAGAGGAGAATTCGTTACGACGCAAAAATGTCGACACGTATGACATACCGCGCTCACAAAACGCGAATCGTGGAAACCCACCATAACTCTACACGTTTGTTGGTCGTGTGATGACGTTGTGGAAAGGTAGTTGTAACGTACGTTATGTTCCCTCGGCGACTCGCGAGTTACGATGCTCACCACTGGTCCGCCAGGGGCGCCACCGGTCGGGCGCGGTGGGTTCGCTCGCTTTTGTTGAGACAATATCGAAGCGTGTAATTGTTGCGCCAATAAAAATACATCCGTACGACGCGGTCTTAAAAGTTACGCGCGGCCTTTCGTGTGGATTCGAGGAAGATAGAAGATGAATTGTGATGCTGTAATATGTCGAAAAGGGTGGGTGTTAAACGTTGGCTTCAGAATGGCTGACCCCTTTCGAGACGAGGGTTGTAAAATTTGTTTTAGTGGAGTGGAAGAGGAAAATGTAGGTGAAACGGATGGTAATTATTTTGAAAGATTCCGTTATAAAAGACTACGCGCAGAACTGCAGAAATTGGTTTTTCAGATAATTGCTTTTATTTTCGAGGGACAAACTGAATTTTATGAATTTCTCCCCGAATCTGAAATTTATATGTTGCTGTCTTGCAAAGCGGCGGAGAGTAAAGCTATCACACAGTAGTGTGCTCTGAATATCAACAAACATTTCCTATAAACCTTTGCCGATCACGACGATTGGAAATTGCTTTTCGTAAATTCACTAAATGACTTTTCTTTCAGAAATATTAAGTTACAAATAACGACAATACTAAACGTACTTGATACAAATATGTCACACATTTGATTTTCATGGGATCTAGAGTAAGTGTTAACATTTCAATTGTCATCCAATAACAAAATCATAAAATACAAATGTTCACAATGTATCTACATATTGCTTTAGTATAATAGATTTCACACACGATGTGGTTTCACGAATGTGGTATACAAGTTGTATTGGTATAAGATACTTGTGAATATTTACTGCTTACGCTTTTCTATACTTATAAGTGTAGCTATGTAATTTATCCCTGAAGAATGCATCCGAAATTTACGCAAGTTCAAAATTGTTTATTTCGTTCAAGGTCTATATCTGAAAACATCCCTATCCTAGTTATTGTGTGAAAATCAGGAATAAATTGACCATATGTGTTTCCATAACTCCTTTTCCCTTCTGTAGTAGGGGCGGAGATGGAGGATGGAATGGTGCCTCTTTTGATATGACAGGGGAATTTCAAGGGTTCCGGATGCCCTTCTTGACGGACCTTCATGAATGAATGACGTGAGGATGAGTGAATGTTGTGGTGGAATGATAGACAGGGGAAGCGGGAGAGTCCCCGAGAAAACTGCCGCGAATTCTACAGGATTTGAACCAATGTCACCAGATGTGGAAAGCGAATACGCTGGGCACTACGCCACGGGCCACCCCAATAAAGTGACCATGTTCAGTTTCAATTTCCATGGAACAATTTGAGTGTTTGTTTTGAATGTTATGATGTAATGTATTGTGTCGTTCTTTCGTTGCAGGTGGGATGGTCCTGAAAGGCAACCCGTGGCAATGCGACTGCGGCCTGGTGTGGTTAGGCCACTGGCTGCGTCGCTGGCTGCGGGAAACCCTGCAAATCCACACCACTGTGCTGGAAGGCGCGCAGCAGATGCAAGCCCTGGCACGCGAGGCCACTTGCTCCGATCCTCGCACCGGCCAGCAAACACCCCTCGTCGATCTTTACCCTGAAGACTTGAGCTGCCACGCGAGCGCGTTGTCTCGCGGTGGCTCCCAGCGTCTGAGCGGAGCCGTGTCTCACACGCATCTCGCCGCTCTGCTCGCGCTCTGCTGGGGATGTTGGTGGCGCTGGAGTCTCTGGTGATGATGGCGACCGCCTTTCGTCGGTGGACGTCGCGACACGGCGTCTGCCGCCATCCCCGTGTGTGCAGGTGGCGAGTCTCACCTCCACGGATCGTTCCTGTGATTCATGCGTTTGTTTGTGCGGTTTTTGGTTTCTATTTTGCGAACTTTCGTCGAGTTAGGTTTTATGGGCCTCTGGGCCGGATACGAGGAGTCAGATCATAAAATTTCTGCTCCTCGGAAATCACGATTTTTATCATCGGAAACAGGATTACTATTCTCCAGACCGCGTCAGGACTTATAATCATCTATACCTTAAACCCAGTTATATAATTTCCATAATACGTGAAAAATCATCATTACTTTTCTTCAGGTATAAATTTGGAGAACGCGTATTTTTTTTTATTATTTCGTGTTTTAGTGAATTTAATTTATTCTGAAAAAAAACCCGTATCTTACTGTATAATTATAAAACTCTCCTGGAAAGTTTCACTATATTGGTAAACCATGACATTTTTCTTAACTAGTTCTCATCAAATAATTGGTTGTTCAAACTTTTTATCAATATTTTACAATCAGTTCATCGTTTCATGTGTTTAATATCATTCAAGAAATTTGTTGGAGTATCTAATAGGGATTTCGTAGACAAAACAGTTTCAAAATGTATACAGAGAAATCATTCCAATTCTCCAGCTTTCATCCGTGAAAAGCACATATTTCCGTTTTTCTTTTACAATGTTCTCCAAACTTTCTCGAAGAAAAATGAAGATCAGATATGTCAATTTTATCTACCGAAGGAAATCTTCCTAAAATATTGAAATATTGAATACGATTTAGAATAAAATATATTGAACTGATTAAAATATTCGAAACAGTGCGGTATTAGAGAATGGTGCTTGGAAAAAAACAAGACTTTCAAGATGTGAAGAGATGGAATAAGCTGATGCGGTGCTGAAATCGAAGACATGTGGTGAGCAACTTTCGCTTTTTAGGATCGTGTGTTGCGAGGTCGACAGTTTTTAAGTTAAATGAATTTCGTAAACATTGTGGCAAATACCTTGATTCACTTGATCTATTCCTCTGCTTTAAGTCAGGTAGTGTGATTGAAATTGAATTCACGCTCTGGAAGATTGGGAGAAAATTATTCTATTGGGAATGGCGTAGAGGAATGCCATTGAAATAGATCATTCGTTTTGTGTTATTATAGACTTGATATGAAGATTATGTTATTGAGGAAACATGCTACCGAACGCAAAGAAATTGAAGATTTCACTCACAAGAGATGAAGGAAGGTTCAAACTACTATCTATATAAGATGTTAGAATAAACGCTCAACGCGTTGTAACCACTTAACGTAACATCGATAATACAGAAGGGATAGGTATCGACCATTTATCGACGATTCCTGAATACGCTTCTGGCAACAGTCATAAAAGAGGAGCGACTTGTCTGGAGCGTTGTGAGCTCTTTAACGACTTGGCTCAAGTGTTGCCCTTCTCTTCTCTCTTTCTTCGCAATGTCTACCATCTCGTGCTTCTTCCAACGTGGAGAACGACACTTTACCTTCTATGGAAACACCCTTCTCGTCTTTTATCTAAAAATCTTTTTACACTCCTATTTTCCCTTGTTGTTACTCTACCCCGATCAGTGTTTTGATGGTGTCGTCATCTAGGAGTTCTTTTCAATATCGACATACTCTAGTGCGTTGAAATAGGGTTTGTTGAACTTTTGTCACTTAACCTCAACTTTTGCGGGGTTTCACCATAGCAGAGTGAGCGCGCTTCGTCTGTAGTTCCCACGGTTCCCGCTAGTAGCGCTGGTGGTCATCCCCTCCGGAAAGTTGCTCCCGTTAGGAGGATGCGACTACTGCGTGGTCCAACAGCGTCGCTGGCCCGAAGTGAACGCAGCAGCTACAGCAGGAACGTGGCAATCCCGCCCCCAGCTCCGGACGGTTGCGCGGCCTTTCGAAGCGTATCAAAGTGTAACGAAGCGTATTCGTCGAAAATGGAGGAGAATCGTTCGTAGAGGGATAATCGACGCCCGAAACCGTGTGAATTCATACTGTCGGCCGAGTGAGTGTTTTCGCCACCACGTGTTTAAAATGTACATAATTATTTTTTACAGAGACAAAGAGTGTAAAAGCTTTGCGTATAGACGTGTATAAAACAAGATTTCCTAAAGCTATCGTGTACGAATGGGAAAGAGTGATGTTGATATGTTTGTGTTTAAGTAATAGGATTTTTTTTGTGCCGTTTATTTTTTGCTTTGTTGATGCGTTTCTCATGTAGTGTGTCGAAAATGGCTCTTTCATCGAAAAGAGTTTAGAGGGATGGAATTAATTATATATTGAGGCTTTAACTGTGCATGATTTGTGAGCTGCCAGATACGTCTCAATTATTTACTACTTCTAAAAAAAACAATTTTTTTTTTCAAAACGAGTTATTTTAGAATCTATTTGAAAAATGTAGTAGAAGAGTCAGTCATGGGCAAATACACACGACTTCTACTGTAAACGTTTACTTACATCTGCGAAAAATCATTTCTTCCTCTAACGTTTGAGAAACGCTTAGTGAATTAGTTTCTTTGAATTATGGTGCTTGATGTTATATGTTGCATATATATTTAGTTAATTTTTTATCACATTTATTTGTGATTTTGTGTAGTTATACTGTTAAATGAGTGTCCTTGTTGAAATATGGTAGCTTGTTATTTTTTTTCCTATGTGTGCGGTTATAATTTTCTTCCTAACATTATATACATAGGAAACGTCCTCTTACTCCATCACTCGTGGATTGCAAGAAAGACCTCTCTAAGACATTTTATTATTTATATCGAACCTCAGGCGCGTCATGATTCTACAGAAAAGTAGAAAATTTTTGCGCTATCTTGTCTGGAAGTTTCTTTCTTCGTGTGTGATATTCGGATATCTCACAGGGTAATCTTAACACCATTGGCAAAAGGGAGAAATCTCTTATTAAAAAAAACAAAAAACAATATTGATGCTGGCAGCACACAATCCATTCTTACGACGTGGGCAAATGAATAGCTCTAAACAAAGTAGTGGATTTTTCTCGTATTTTCTTAATACAGGGTCATCACATTTTGTTAAGGGCCTATATGTATTGAGACATTAATGTTTTGTCTTTTTTTGTGTGTGTGAATTTTGTCATACGAATACATTTTGTCAATACATATTTTCCTTCGGTGATTGGAGTATGGAATATGAACACTGCAGCAATAATGGGCATATATCAGTTGTCTGTCATGTGATGAAGTTGAAGTTTTAAAAAACAAAACAGTTTCCTGCGAAGTGATACATCAGTGTTTTGTTGCTATGAANGTTTTAAAAAACAAAACAGTTTCCTGCGAAGTGATACATCAGTGTTTTGTTGCTATGAAGTGTTTGGAACAATTTTATGGTCGTAGGTCCAAATACAAATATCAATGTGCCAAGATATAAAATCAATGTAAATTAAATTCTCTTTCTAACTTTTTCCTTCTGTGTTTCTGGATGTTTTGGTGTTCTTCGAATGGCTTTTTGATCGGTAGCTGCCATTAAACGTTTACTTTGGTTCATTGGCTCACCCCAATTTTTTTGCTAAAATTGTTTTTGGAAGATCTTTTCGATAAAAACTTAGTTGAGTCATATTAAAACTGATGATTTAGTTTCTTATTTTATGTCATTCTTGTCATGTTGCATTTTTAATAGATAAGTATTATTTTTGTATGCACATGTCCAAAGTAAACGTCAAGAATTCTGCACATTGTATGAGATCTCAAATGTATATACGTTTTTTTCTGTTACAGTATAGAGTTCAGAATGTTGTAAATCCCAACTGTTTGAAAGCAAAAATTATTTTATGTATGAAATATTAAAGTATGTACGCCATGAAGATGAGTAGTGTAATGTGTAGGAGTGGTTAAGACCGTGAATCGTAAAAAATGTTCTGCTTCATTTTTCACACTGTATATCTATATATCACACTTCATTTCTATATTTTAAACCTCTGAAATTATGCTTAGTTATGTCTTTCATAATTTCAGTTCAACTGAGTCATTAACAGTTGGTAAGATTGGTGATTTACAGCATTCATTTTGAAACGATAACTGCTATGGCATAGCTGTTATTGTAACGTTTATTGAAAATGGCCCGATACAGTACATTCAAATCAACTGTAAACCAATTTTATACATAATTGTAAATAAATCTATAAAAAAGGTTAAAGCCCAGCCAAAGGTCTCTTGCAATCCTAACTCTAGTGCCTTATTACATTAACGTTACTACTTGTCTTGCCACGTCATGGCTGCAACATATATGTAGATATGAAGTTCTTTGACGCGGAAGCTGTAACGTGTGAATTGTAATTATATTAAGTTTCTATGGCTCGTTACAGAGCAATGAAGACTTACATATAAAAGATTTATTGGAAAAAATTAAAGTAATTGTTTAAGAAAATATGAATCAATATTTGTAGTTACGACAGGCAACTGCAGTGCGATCGGTTACGTTTTGTGTGATTGAATTGTGTTAGAAGAACATAATCTTGTATGTCATGTTTCTTGTAGTATACTACATTACAGATTTGCTCTATCTACTCGGTTTTCTCAAAACGTGGTGTCTTCAGCTTCTAACACAATGTTGTACTTCAAATTCTGTTGTTTTAATATTTTACATTGATGTCCTGTAATTAATGTGTGCATTATAGAGCAACAAAAAAGCATCGAGAAGGATCTGTTGCTTTCATATCACTGTAATAGTGTGCTCCTAATAATACTGTGATACTAACTCACACTTTCGACTTTAGGTTGCGAGAATATTTCTCCATCCTTCTGTTCAGACACAATTTGTTGTCACATCCGAAAATGGTTGTGACACACAGTATGATAAGAAATCTGTTTTCATGCACGTTGTTAGTTGGATGCACCGAATTGTGTGTTTTTATCTTTACCTAAACATGAAATATGAGATGATTTTAACTTCTTTCTTATTACGTGTGTCTGTTAAATTCGTAAGAAAACGCGTGAAAGTAAAGTACAACTACGATTCTGCTGGTATTTTAAAATATTTCTGTCTTGTTCGTAAATGATTGTTTGTTATTTGTGAATGTCCAATGTGCAAATGTTTGCCGAGCACTGCAGATGCTTCGTTCGAGTACAAGCATCTCAAGTATTCTTCACCTAAACCACCTGGTTACAACTTGGTCAGGAAATCATGCTTCCTTACGGTAACACACTTAATTTTTAGAAAAAAATTCTTGGGATTTTAGGTATCGCCAATGTTCTAGTTGTTGGCGAACCCTAAAGCCCAAAAAATAGAAAAACAACCTTCTATTTTTATCTACATTCAACAATTCAAAATTAAGGAGCATTTAAAGATAATTTTTTTAATATTTTAGATAATTTCAAATCTTAAGAAAGAAAATAAACATTTTTTAATGATTTGATGACTCGTGTGGTAGAAAGAGAGTAACACAACAAATAAGAAATTTCTATTCGTGTGAAACAAAGCTACAATTACAAACTGAATGTAAATTTCGTATGAAATTTTTTTTTTCACTTAGGTCAATCTATTTATTTTATGTAATATTTTCACCGCATGTGTGCATGGCGCACGGTACGAAATGATCCATTTTTTGTGAATTTATGATTGTGAAATTTTCTGTCGATAAACATTAAACTTATTCCACTCCTCGTGCTAAGTTAAAAATCTTTTCTCGAGCTCTTCGGAATAAATTATTAGGATATTCTTGGAATTTGGTCCGTTACAAGATTTAAAGCTGTACATGTTTCAGCCACTTTATTAAGTGTGTTATAATTACATCTGCGAATATATTCTTTTGCATACTCTTCGAACTTCTTCCAAACGAATGCTATCTTCCAAACTTTACTCTTTAAACAATTCCATTAACTGTTCTAAGGGATTCAAGGACATGTTTCAGTATTGCCTTAGATGTAAATCATACGTATATCAAATTTACTGCAAGAGAAGACGTATATGAGTGGATGAAATTGTACCAGTCTTGATAAAATTACAAAAGAATTCGAAACTTCATGTGAGGCTAACTAAAACTCACGAATTATGTTATAGTAAAAGTTAGCAAAAGTTTGTTACCAAAAGGAAACTGTACGTTGCAATGTTTGAGTATTGAAACTCTTAATCAAGGTGGCTTAGTGTGTGAAATGCCAAGAGATGCCTTTACAGTATGTTCCCCTTGCGTTTAATCATTGTACGCCTGTAGAAACTGCATAATCCAATACTCCTGGAAATAATTCTTCGAACGTTTTGTAGAAACAAGTATACGTCACATTTTCTGTGTCTTCTTCGCTGTTATTTGTGATTGTAAACTCTTCTGATACAGTTCATCTTTTTCTCTCTTACGCACACCGCTATTTGCTCAAAAACGAAATGAACTAGCATGCTAGTCTCTTGGCTATCTGGTCTCGAGACTGATGTAGAAACTCTCATACTTGATGTTTCCAGATTATTCCATTTCATTATTTCGATCATGGTATTGGTTTAGAATTTTCGCTCTTTTCAACTATCAATACTGTACGTGTATATTCGTTGTAAGTGTTACATTAAAGCTCTTTCGCATTGTTGACGTGTTTCTGATGTTTCTGTGTAAGTGTATTTCCGGGAGTGAAAACAAAAGCCTAATTATAAGGAGCACATACACGGGGCTAGTGAATGCCGCTTTTCAGTAAATCCATTAAAATTTGGTGAATTGTGGTGAAAAATCATTTTTAAGTATATAAACAAATGTTATGTCCATATTCACGATGAGAAAATTTATATAGAGCTTCATTTAAATTGTTTATATTGATTTGATACATAACCACTCGAATCAAAAATACATTTAACTTAACATGACGTTTATAAACATATAAATTATAATTGGCCATAATTCATCAAATTCACGGGATAACATTCTTTTGGCCAGGTTTCGCCACAATATACTCCACTGTGTGGCTTCACGAAGCGGTGTTGAAAAGCGGTGTTCACTAGCCCATTGTACATCCTCCTAAATGCAATTTCGACAGGCGTGTTCTTCTCGTGTTTTCTCTCATCTATGGTCTTCGTCCAATTTTTTTCTTTTTTTTTAATGTGTGTGTGTGTGCACACTTATGGAGAAAATCAGCACAATCTTTAAAACTGTTCTATTTGTGGGGAAAAAAATAATGTAGTCATAATTTTGTTCGTTTATTTTCAGATAATGTAACTGCTGAAAACAGACTCAGATAAATTGAAGTTAGAGACTATAAAATAAGTCATTACTTTCTTAAAAATTCTTGTAGTGTTTTGTGGTGACAAAACATTGCTAAATATTAGAAAATGTAAAATGAGTTGCTTTCTTTGAGAAATGATTAAATGGCTTTTCACTTTACTATCGTATGGTAGTAAAAAAAGAGGAATTTTTGTACATGACTCTGATTTGTGTAAAATATGATGTATTAACGTAGAATGCATAATTTACTCACGAGATGAGGTAATAAAGAGAAGTTGAGTTTTTCTTCCTGTGTATCTACATTTCCCCAGCACTCGCCTCTTTACTTATTGTTTAAAATGATTTTTATTTTAATATGGCGACGTTCAGATGATGAGACTTATTCCTCCGCCAAGTGATTTAAAAAGGAGAGAAGTTGAGTCACCGGGTAAGTTAGGTATCAGTCCGGCATTGGTCTGGAGTAGGAGAGGGGAAAAGTCAAGAAAATTAAAACCCCATCCAGATCGACCTAACGGGGGATCGAACCATTAACTATCTGCTCAACCATGTGTTCGGAGCGAAAATATTATTATAAGTACTTTATTTTTTGTTGATTACAATTTTATGATGCTGTAAAATATAACCAATTATATGGAGTATCAAAAGCTACCTAATTTTAGATAGACAGAAAAAAGTACATATATACCGTAACCATACTTTTCCTGTACTAGTTTACACTTAAATATCAGAGTCGTAAGTGAAAGGATAAATTTGATGATTGCGCTACGATGTATGTCGCTTAAACAGAACTAAATATTCTCGGTACCAATGCAAATTTTGAATTATCCACAGTGAAATGAAGGTTTGTATAAAAAAAAAACAATATCACAACATTTATTAACCAAAATAAACTATTTTGAAAAAGAAGAAACATTTATTCTGAAATCGCTTTTTCCTAGTATGAATCAAACTATCAAAATTTATGTTACCTTTCTTTCTCATAACTACTGTAGAAATGCTAGATATTTTTTTAAGTCTTTCATCGCAATCGAACGATCAATCTAGAAATTTGGAAAGAATAAACATTTTCACTTAACTTCTGATCCAAACTGAGAAAATTATTTTCTTCTACATAACTAAAAGGTATACAAAACTATGGGAAAGTCTTTGAAGGCAATTAAATCTAATTCAGTCGACTTGTTCCTTGAAATCGTTACGAAATATTCTATCTTGATTTCTAGGTAGAAATTTACAAGATACACATTTTCAATGCGATGTCTTGCTCGCCTCTGTAATGTTCCGCATATTGGCTGACCTTCAACACCAGCTGTGTTCCGGTTCCGCGCGACCGCTCTGAACTTCCTTAAAATACGAAGAAAGTAAGAACAATTCGATTATACCTGTCCGCTGACCTACTTCAAACCAGCTCGTTCTCTCCCAGTTTCCAGTCGTAAAATCTTACGTATTTGAATACTTGTTAACTTTCGTAAGAACCTACGAAACAATTCAACTAAATTTATCTAAGTGACAATAAAAAAGTGCAATTATTTAACCCTCAGACAAAGTTTCTCGACAAGATTCTTGGTTCAGTGTATAATCTTTCCAACTTTCTCAAATTTGTAAATATAGCATCAAACATTATACTTTTTTAAATTCTTTGTAAGGAAACGTGAATTTATTTTCAAAAATGCCTGAAAAATTGTGACAAACGTTTCAGTGGGGCACTTTCATAAGCGCTCACAAAAACGTATCTCAACAGGAAAACAAAGAGAGGCTATTGAGAAGATGAAGCAAGAGAAGTTATAAACGACACGGATAGGCGAGGAAGAATACAATTGGTGATATTCTTGTCGTTTGAAGATTAAATGATCGCACGGATTCACGTCTGCGGTTTTCAGGTTTGAACATAATTTGAACGCAGCTTAACGTAGCAAGTATTCAATTTGTAGTGGTTTTACTCCAATGACAGGAATTTTAAATTTAAATGATTACAATAACTATTTAATAAAGGCAATTTTTAATTTTATTACTATTGCATTTATAAGTTCTTATGACGGCAATTCACTTGGCGTTGCGTATTTGTGTATTTACCAACACGGCCAAGTGTAGATGAGCTATTTGCCTGTATTCGATGTATTTGCTCTACGTAGCAAATACGCGAACACCTTCGTCCGTCCTCTAGTCGGTTTTTAGTCGCACATCAAAGGACTCAAATATGGCAAATATTTGCTTGAACCGTCCACACTTTGTTTGCCGTGTTTCGCTTAGGAGAGCGCGCGTGATCGAGATTTGTTGATATTCTGGTTCTTAAACTTTTTTTTTTATCGTTTCGTGTTCTACAATTTCTGTAATATGGACTGGAACATTTACATGGGCTGGGAAAACGAAACAGTATAAATACTGCTTGAATTATATCAAATACATCCCGTCCATCATTGGCATAAGAAAACATAAGTGGCATTATTGAGTTATTAGAGTGTTCCGAACATGTTAGGATAGAATGTTTGTGATATTTGTGAATACGTCGAATATTTAGCCAAATACAGCGAATACGCTACACAAATATCGCAACGACAAGTGCAGTGCCAGCATTAGCTGTAGGCTGAATAAGAAGGAATACCGAACACATGCCAAGCACTCCCTTCTATGGTAAAAACATTTTTAAACATATTTGGATAGTTGGAAACTTTTGAAGAATGACAGCTTTTAGCGTAAGTAGTAATATAATGTCGTAAGTAGTAATATAATAAGGGCAAGTTCACTGTGCTCTTGAAGAGGTCTGTGAAGATACGAGAGATTATCATTACTATCATTATTATTTAAGAATTTTCCAGTAATACACGAGAACAACGAGCTTGCTACTCGTCGTGTATGCGCTCTGTCCTTGAACAGGTCTTTCTTCCACTAGGTTAAAGTGTCGTCGTTCGGACTCCATGGTGGCATCACCTTTCGGCGCAAACCTCTATTTCAATATTCTGCTGAAGGTTTGCAAAGCGTATCTGATTCAGATTTTACGAACTTCCGAAGTTACTATGATGTATAACTCTTTATAGATTACGTCGTGTGCGTTGTTTAACTCTCATGAATAAGGGTTGTCTGTAAAATAATGTAGTTTTTTCCCCTCATTCCATTGGATAATGTCGCTTTCAGTCGTGCAATTGTTCGTTCATTTTCGTGTAAAACCCGTAGACACTCCTCGAACAAATTATTCTATTTTGCGAGGACAATACCGTCCCAATATTTACTGTGAGAGCAATTTCACGATATTCAAAAGAAACATTTTAAAATATGATTTAAGGTCCTTTTTTTTTAGATAAATGGATTTTTACCTTTAACTCGGCACGTAAATGTATTTCGCATAATTTCAAAATGAAATCTCTGCTTTAAAATTAACTTGAGGAGAAGGTGAAGTT
This sequence comes from Laupala kohalensis, assembly GCA_002313205.1. Taxonomy (NCBI): domain Eukaryota; kingdom Metazoa; phylum Arthropoda; class Insecta; order Orthoptera; family Trigonidiidae; genus Laupala; species Laupala kohalensis. The sequence goes on from NNCF01125922.1 coordinate 637,146, forward strand.
CATAGAACATATTTTCAATGGCAAACGCTATATTATATTCCGACGTGCGCAATTGAAGGTTCGAGTGTGTAAAAGATGGTAAGTTGAACTTTATCTGAATTTGAGTTAGCTGTAAGGATCAAACCTGTAAGTGGCGTTCTATTTAGAATACTGATCAGTATTGTCCGATTGCTATAAATGGCTAAACATGTAACCTCTTAAATTTTGCCACGATACATCTATTTTGTTAAACACGTACCTATAGAACATAGCCTCAAAATTCAGTTTTCCTTTAAATAAATTAACTTTATTGTCAAAAAAGCAGTTACAAACTGCATCTGACCAAGTGGAGGACAATAAACTAATTTACACTCCGGAAGCAAGGAAGGGACCACCGCATCAATTCCCATCAAGGATCCTAAGAAAGAGGCGGAAATATTATTTCAACATACTCCTAACGATAAAAATAGATGAATTTTTTAAATGTATTATTGTGACTTATTTCTTTTTAAAATAGAGAACAAATTCAATGTAAAACTTTTTCCGTTTGAGTTTAAAATTACAAAATGTTACTATCACCTTCATTCACTTAACCCGTACTTCTATAAAAGACGATGTTCCAAAGGGACGATAGCTTCGTGTAGTTTCTTTGTTTCGCCGCCGCCCGCGCTGCTTTAGATTTAGTGAGAGGATTGCCGCCGGGAGTTAAAGCGAAGACAGCATTCTGCTAGAGGTTATAGTAGTGATAATATGAGCCGTGTGGAAGGATCCAGGATCGATCGTGGGTCAAATTGACCTTCGCTTCTCCACGGAACAACGCTTGTGACTGGTATCTCTTGGTGGAACACATGTGCGTGTAAGTTGGTGAACTGGTGTGTAGTACTCAATCCCGAGAGAAACATTGTGGGAAAATTATAGGTAAGTACATAATTGTGATTAGAAAATAAAACTCACGGTGATGGATTTCAAACCTGGTTATACGGGAACAGAAAAGAGGCGAGGACAGTTTCCAGTGGCGTGGATTGTGGACCCGCAGGGCCTGTGACACGGGGGGTCGGGGTTCTAAGGGCAATACCGTGTTAAGAAAATTGAAATAAAATAAAAGATAAAAATTAACAAATTTCTAAAGATTCTCGACTTGATAGAAAATGAAAAACAATTTAATTATTGTCGTAAATGTATTTCTTCAACAACAAACTGAGTAGAAACTAATTTTCATAACCAGTTTTGTATTGAACATATGATTTAATTTAAATAAGATATACATTTTTACAATTTTTGGTACTAATATTTTTGTAAGTCAGACAGGAAGTCAAGTTTAGTGGGTATGCGTAGATTGGATTGTTCGGTACTCCAGCTCAGCGCATCGCAACAGAAGCGTTGGAAACATTCAGGTAGGAATTCTAAGAATTCTCTTTTGTGTATTTGTTACCGGCAAAGTCAGAAATCGGGCAATGTAGAAAAGGAAATTACAGTGAGATATATCAAAATAAACGATAAAGACAAAAAGATGATCGAGAGAAATTATAAATAGTTACAATAAGTAGTAATGCAAATAATGTTTTATACGGATTGTAAATTAGTAGTTCATTTAGTGTATACGTGATAATTTGATATACACGAGACAATTTTTTAAGAGGTGTGGGGCCCCGTGAAAAATCTTGCGGGGGAGGAGGGGAATTCGAATCCTAACCACCGCCACGAAAAATTCCATTGCATCCTTGAATACAGCGCAAAAAGAATGTCTCTCTTTGTATGAACTACTGAAAAACTACCATTTGTTGAATTGTTTGTTCTTGTTTCCTTTAACACAGATATTGGAATTGATCTTTACGGTTTAGTAACGTGGAATTGATTATTAGCATCCGTTTCTTAAATTCATTTATCAATTGTAAATTTCGCTTTGTTCTTTTCATAAGGCATTTCTGGGTTGTTGGTCGCGTCAATAAATCGCAGCAATCAATACAATTTTAATAAAAAAGTAAATATATGATACAACCACTTCTCAGAAAATTACGTTACT
>NNCF01125922.1:639842-668556 GCA_002313205.1 Laupala kohalensis
TATATATATATATATATATATATATATATATATATATATATATATATATATATATATATTTGCATTCGCCTTTAGTTCGCATCATAGGCAGTTTTTAATTGTTCTCTTCCCAATTTATTATTTATTTAATTATTGCCAGTATAACTGACTTGGTGTTGGTACAGCTCATGTACACACTGTAGTCTATGCTCGCCATCGTCCATGACGGTAATGGTAAGTGTACCTCATGTTATGTTGGCAGTGCTTTCGAATTTAATTAAACTGAAATCTATCGGCCATCAATCCAATTCTGTTTGCACTTATGGCGCAATTCTGTTCTTTCTGCATCGATCATGTGGAACGAGTTACCTTGTGTCTTAGTTTTGTTGTGGTATTTTTTTAAATAGAAAATAGTTGCTTTTGTGACTACTATTAATTTTTATTCGGCTATTACTCAAATTCGTAGAGGTTGGCAATTCGTGTTCGGCAGCCATACTGCATTTTTTTTTCAGTAAAGTTACATGACATTGTATTACTAACGCCTGCACTTCACTTGGCGTCGCGTATTTCTTTTTGTTTTTTTCAACACGGCCAAGTGTAGATGAGCTATTTATCTTTATTCGATATATTTTCTCTGCTGTGGCAAATACGCAAACACCCGTATCCGTCCTCTTGTCGGTCTTTAGTCGCACATCAAAGGACCCAAAGTAGGCTAATATTTGCGTGAACCTTCGTCCACACTTGGTTTGCCGTGTTTCGCTTAGGAAAGCGCGCGTGATCGAGATTTGTTGGTATTCTGGTTCTTTAACCTATGTTTTCACTTTTATTCTACAATTTCTTTAATATTGCCTGGGAAAACGAAACAGTATAAATATTACTTGAATTATATCAAATACATCCCGTCCATCAATGGTATAAGAAAACATGTGCGGAATTATAGTGTTTTTTGCGTATTCGGTCCATGTTAGAATGGAATGTTTGTGAGCTCGTCAAATATTTAGCCAAATACAACGAATACGCTACACATATACCGCAACGCCAAGTGAAGTGCCAGCAGCGAAATACGTAGCAATTTCTTTTCCCTCTTCCCTATCGCTTCACGTGTCCTCGCCTGCGATCTCCGAGCAACTAGGTCCAGTCAGCAAGTAAACATACGTTGTTCCAAGTGGACCCGACTGCAGAAAAGGAGGAAGGAAGTTGTGGGGTCGGTGTTTTTCGTAGCACGCGCCGGTCGTAATTCCTGCTTAAGGCTTTTGTGGCCCTGAGCCTTCCGACTGGCCCTACCTGAGAGCGCTGACGTTGCTGGAATCAGCGGCGTCGATTGGGATCAGTTAAGGTTAAGTGGACATTTCGGCTGCAGTGACGCTTGGCGGAGTGCAAGTTATGGTCGAGGTGGTAGCTATGAGGGATGGTTTAGATGGTGTGGAGGTTAAGAGGATGGAGCTTAGGACGTTTTAAAGGTGAAGTTTCTAATGGCTCTACTTGTGAATTTGGTGACATTCCAAGTATTTCCATTAGGGGGTGATCAGAAATAAAACCTACTTAAGATTTATTTTAGTGGCATTTACATATCTATTTTTTTCTAATGGTAATATTATTCTTATAGAATATCGGCATTGGAGAGAAGATTACGTTAAAGGTAATATAATTCACATAATAAAGACTGTAATATTTGCCAATGCTTGAAAAAAATCCTTTAGTGGTAGCTGGATCCTCACGAGAAATATCATTCAAAAGATGAAATTGATGTAGAAATTTATTTATTTTTACAGAAATTGTGGCAATACTTTGTTATTCTCTTAAGAAATGATCACTTATATCTTACTGCATTTTTGATAGTTGCAGACGGTTGGGATTGAATCTTTCTCCTGTTATCTTCGGTTAGAAGCGGATTTTATATACTGGCTCTCTTGGCCCTTCCATAGGTGCGGTGATGTATTGTAATAATTAGGCTGGAATTGAAAATTATTTAAATAATGATTTAAAAACAATACATTCCGAATAATAATACGTGCATACAATCGTTCGATAACAGTACCTATTTGTTAAATAACTTTTTTTGTATTCTGTAAAATATAAATTTGTTGTCATTCTGTTGATATAATAACACATAGCTAACTATGTTTATTGTTATCATAGTGGGGTGCAGAATTGAAAAATCCTCCTCTGTCTTCAGGACCCTTGATCGGAATTGATGGGATGGTCCATTGCTTGCTTCCGGAGAGTAAATTAGTTTATTGTCCTCCACGTGGTCATACACAGTTTGTAATTATTTTTTATAATACATTTATTTATTTATTTATTAATAAACATCCCATGAAACACTTATCTCGTCCGCGCAATTCCAGTTGCTCTAATTCAGAAGATGAAGTGGATACGATTACATTTCAAAATAATGAAATCAGGTCTTGCACCCTTTTTATAATATGAGTCAGTTTGGAGAGAGTTAGAGTTATTTTGAATTCCGCGCCATAACTGGTTTCATAGTTTCTCTTGGATTACTTTAACTGTGTAAGAAAAGCTCCACGCTCCAGTATTTAACTTAATCAGTATTACACAGTGCCTTGTTTGAAGCAAAACATTTCCTAGACTAACAAATTTAAGAGGTACTTAGTTAATTAGATGTGGAATATTGTTTGGTGGAGATTAAATAACGTAATCGTCCAGAAAAATGACATTATCTTTTATATATATCGCTGCAATGAACAGGATCAGTAATAGCTACGGATGTCAACAAATTGCTCTTTTAAAATTATTTATAGCAGGGTAGATTTCTAACCTCAGAATAAATTGTATCAGAGACTCCAATCTCATTTATAAGTGGTACTTTGTGAGTGGTTATATTATAATTATTTATGTAAATTCTCAAAACCTGTTTCTTTGTTCGTTTGTGAACGAATGTCATAAATGATGTGATTACGAGGAAACACTTTAATTTCTCTGAACCAAATAATTACATTCTACGATGTTAAAGGTATATTTGTGTTTTGTTTCAAAATATAAAAGTTTTTCATCGAAAATTATGTTATCTATAATTTGTTAATCAAAAGGCCGTAGATTGTGTGTAAATATCTCATATTCACTGAACAGAAACTGGAATATAGATTTCAAATGAAAGGGTTAAAAATCTGCGTGGGAATATCGCACTATTTTACAAGTCAGTTGATAATATTTTTAATAATCACTTTTGATTAATATGCGGTTTCTTAAGTTCTCGAACTTAAAGTAGATATTGCGAAATGGAAAAGGTAATTGAGTGCATTTTTTTGTAATGTCAAAATATTCAAAAATTATTTCATACTTACAATACTTAACCATTTTTTTCTGTGAGATATGGAATTAAGAAGATCGATTCATACAGCATATGAGAATTTATTCTGTTATCTCTGGAATCAATCAATAAACACTACCAATATTTCATCCAAATATCATCAACAGCAGATTCCCTTTATCGTGGTGGGTAAATAGTGCTACTATGATTTTCATTGAAATAACCACTACTTTTAAAATAGTTCTAGCTCACCCGTTTGGGTGTCGCTCGAGAAATTTTGTTTTAATGGTACGGTTAGCCGTTTGTTTTAACTTTTTTGACAAAAATGTCCAAATTAATTACATAAAACAACAAGATAATTTGATTAGTCATGTTTATATACAAAACCGAGATGAAACTTGATTGAGTTCGTGCTAAAAAATTCTTAAAATTTGTAATAATAAAAAATTAATGTCAAAAACGTAGTTTAAAAGCGTATGTGCACGTGGAGGACAATAAACTAATTTACTCTCCGGAAGCTAGCAAGGGACTGTCCCACCAATACCGATGAAGGGCCCTAAGACAGAGGTGAATTAAACATTTCAGCTCACTCCTAAGAATAAAAATAGTCTGGTACATAATATAATATTAACATAATACCAACGAATATGTTTTTTAATAAAACACAAAAAAGTTATGAAGAACGTGTAATTATCATACTATAGATTATTCGGAAAATATTATTTATAAACCATTGCTACTAAAATAATTCTAAATTCGGGGTTTATTGTTTCAAAAGACATATAACAAGTTTCACTTTAATTCACCCCTTTTCTAATCCGATATTCGTAAAATCATACATAATTCATATGCAACATCCAGTTAAAATTTGAAGTGCCGATCACAAAGTTTTTTTTCTGCGCTCAAGAGTGAATGAGTCACTCAGGACAATATAATTTATATAAAGAAATTAAATAAGAATATTTTAATGACGTTAAACAATGAATATAAATAAACGGGAAAAGAAGTTTTTATGGAATGGATGAAAAAGCGGCACTGGTCTCAGCGAAGGAGTTCTGGGGTGCGTTTTCAGATTGAAGTCTACACTCCGGATCCCGCTCAGAGCAGCCATTCAAGATGCATAAGCCTCGTGTCTTTACCCTCTCTCTGGCTTCACTGGGGGTGGAAACCACCCTAAGTCGATTCCTCCCATCCTTACTCAATCCCTGCAAAAGCAAATTTAATAAATCATTTCGAGAGAGGAAGAAAAGTATCCACTTTTGTCGTTGGACTAAGTAATGTTAATACCATGACGTTTCACATTTAGAAAAATTAAGCAAAGTTTTTATCAATTTCCAACAGATTTTAAAACAGAAAGGTAAAGGATAAAAAGTTTTATGAGGACAGAACATCCTGGTACTGAATTGAAACATCCGTAAAATTAAGTTTTATCACTAAAATATTTAAGTACATTTATTTCATTTACTTAGAATTTCAGTACTCTCTTTTTCGTTTATTGCGAGTTCATTTTGAATGTGAGTGCATAATTTTAAATGTTAATATATGTGTTCATGGTTATTCCAAATAAATGTCTCTCATCCACAAATGATTTTAAAAAACGATTCATGGAGACAGAGCGTTATGGTATTACTTATGGTATTACATTAAAACATCCTCAAAATGAAATTTTATCAATAAAATATTTAAATAAAATTATTTCATTTCATTAGAATTTCAATATTCGTTTATTTATATTAATATATTTTTTTCGATATGTTTTTTCACATAAACATCTATCATCGTTAAAAGTAATCATTATTTTCCCTTGAAAACTATGAAATCAATGTTTCATGAGTATCCTCTTATGAAATATACATACGAAAGGAGACTAACTTCATAAAATGTTATTCTTTTTCACCTTAGCAAATTTCGTCGAAGCGAGACAAAGTTTTCATTTACACATTGTTACATAATTTGTTGCGTACTTATAAATATTTACTAATTGATTACCCGGCATTGCCCCGGTTTTTTCTTAGACTTATCTTCCTTTACTCAGGAAAAAATAAAATCTAGCTATATTGTAAGCTCAAAGTACTTTTCATTACTGGTTTTTAAAAACATGTACAGCATCTTAATTTTTCAAACCCTTGATTACGTAAATTAAATACAAATACGTGATGTATACACCTTCTCGCGGGAACCGCGCCGGTTGAATTTTTGCGGTTGCACTATTTTATTAAAATTCTTGTAAAGTCAAAACTAGACGATTTGAAGACGTAATGTATCTCTGCCAAATGCACAATACTAATAACATATTAAATTTGATGATGATTGATTTTTTCCTTCTTAAATTATTCTCTTAAATTAAAGTACTTTAACACTATTTTTAAGAACGTTTTGTCAATAATTTAGGTTAATTTTTGTAGGTAGACATATGCTGTCGCGAACTTTTATCATATGGGGATCTTTATTTTATGTCAATGGTTAGTGAACGTATGTAGCATACATGTTAGTCCTGTAAATAATTTTGACGTAATAGAAAAAGTTACTAATATAAGTGAAGGTGAAGTAACAGTGTAAAATAATGAATGAAATGATTGTCTAAAATAGTGACACAGCTTGGCAGTGTAAGATGTTGAATTGTAAATTTATTTGTCAAATAAAGGGTATTGATGATATCCGTTTTCGAATCAAAGTGTTTCCTTCTTTCAAACTTGTTTAATTAAATTTGTTTCAGTACACGAATTGTTATAAATATTGTACTTCAACGAAAGTATTATTTCAATCGCTTATATTTCAAAATATAAATACTTCAAGCGATGCAAGTGATATGTATCCAAAAATTACTTCCCACATTCAAGAAAGAATATAATAATAATAATAATAATAATAATAATGTTGAAACTGGGGAATAATTGATGTTATACTTTCTAATTTTGATTATTGATCGTATTATTTTACATGATAAAAACGTTTCATTTTACTTCGTTATAAAAACGTGTAATTGGATTGGAGTGAAAATAATTTTCGACCCTCTCAATGATAATGTAATATCAATATAATAATTGTTCCTTAGTAAATAGAGATCTTAATTTAATGAGAAGCTCTTATAGAATTATGAGAGAAAGCACAAAGCCTGTAGAGCGCCGAAGGGATGCTAGTAAGTTTCCTACTTCTATAAAGTTTGCTGGAGAGTAAATCATACAGTGCTGACGACCTCTGTAGGAGAAGGCTGTCTCGTCAGTATATTACTCAGCCGAGAAACTTGGTTTACGTCTTATCAAATGCGTGGGCTTATCCATTAGGTCTGCCTCGTGTAAGACATAATGTGTTTCACTTCTTTGTACCTTCTCCCAACATGTTGTGAAATGTAATTTGATATTCGTGTATTATATGTTGTACCACAAGGACGTTACGATTATAAAGAATGTCCCACAAATTCACGCAAAAAAATTGGAGAGATGGTAGAAACGATAAAGTGGTGGATAAAATAATAGAGATAATAAAATAGAAAGAATAGAAGTCACTTTCAAAAATCCTTACAGTTAGTTAGTTATTCAAACAACCTATAAATTCATAACCAAAGAATTAATAATTTACCCTAGATGTCGTAATTCGGATTAGATTATTTATTCTTCACGAAACCGAGTTTTCTTCTTATCTCTTCCTTCCGTCAACACTTCTATCTACCCAGTTTTCCCCTCACCCTGGTAATGGTATCCAGCCTCATGATTTCCCCTTCATCTCATCAGCCTCCTGTGAGTTGATGGCCGAAAAGAGAACCGTGTCTCTCAAGAATGTATAAGGTGTTGATGCGTGGAGACGCGTTCACTGCTGTTGTACAGATTTGGACGTGTACACGACGAACAGAGGTACAGTCACTTCCCACCATGAAAGATGGACGCCCTCAAGTGTACGTATTTGATAGATTACAGATTGAGGCACACATCTATGATGATATGGAGATCTTTATTTTATGTCAATGCTTAGTGAACGTATGTTGCATACACGTTAGTCATAAAAATAATTTTGACGTAATGAAAAAAGTTACTAATATAAGTTAAGCAATTGATTTGTTATGTGTTTATTAATCTCGCACTTGTCCTACAAACATCATGTATCGTCCTCTAGTGAACAAAAATTTTGTCACATGGATTTCAATTGTATTACGTGATTTAAGAAATAGAGCTTTCTACATCAGTATTTCTCGATCCTTATTCATAGGAGAAATTAAATTTGTCTGTATTGAAAAGATATCATACAATATTTTTCTTAATATTAAACAAAAATAATCTAAATGCTATTCCAATGATTTGACAACAATCAAATGCGTTAACTCTAGAAAATAAAGCTGGAAACTTATAACTCAGGTACCATCTTAACAGAAAGTGTCCTTTGTTACCCTGTCCGGGAGTGACTAATCAAACCTGGCTGAACCTAGTGGAAATTGTTGAGATGGTCAACGTGCATCAGCTGCACATTTTTTCTGTATTCTCGCATTTTTTTTCTGCTTGTATATTCGTCCCCTCATCCACCCTTTCTTGCGAAAATCTGGGAGTAAGCGAGCATACGTCAATATTCAATTTTGAGTAATGATCAGAAATAATAATCGAAGAATATAACTTTATATGTGATTTATCAATTATTCGCTACAACAGATGTGTATTTTAATTTTTGATATTTTATGGTTTCTTCGGTCTGTATTTTCTGTACAATAGATGAAATCTCTTTTATCGTGTTCATTCAACTTAAACAATATAAGATGACTTATTTCATTCTATTGAAATCGAAAGTTTGAGGAGATAAAACCACAAAAATTAGAACCACCACGCCACCCGTTAGCCACTGCACCGCCCGTTCGCCTTCCACGACTGTACACCATAGTCTTGGTGAAAATTGTGGTGTAGTGGTTTTTAGCACCCCTCCGATCAAAGCACGAGTCCCGATTTGGTTCCCGGTTTGTCATCATTTTAACCTTGCTGAAAGCTATCTCATATCTTCTCCACGATTAGGTACACGGAATAAATTAATGCATAAAATATAGGAATAACCTCCAAGTATTTTCACATGAGGAACATGTATACGGAGGTGAATGTACAAGATAGTGCCCCGGCATCGAATGAAGCGTATGTCAAGGAGGAGATGCAGTTTGATGCTTAGCGTCGCGGTAACTAAAGCGAAAGCAGATGCTAGGAACGGTGACGCGGAATTTTCTCTGGAGACAAGGCTCATCTTACCCCTGCAATGATCGCGCTTACGAGTATTCTTAACCGTGAGTAGTCGCGCGAAAATTTAAATGAAAGAAACATTTTTTAAAACATTGTTACATAGTTAAATTATCTAAAAATAATTGCTTATTAATTTTTATATACGTACTTTGCTCGTTAAATAGTTTGCAACACTTAAAAGTACTTACGAAAATAGTCATTTCCAAACGTAGCCTCAGAGGTCGCGTCGTCCATTTTTTTTAAAGCAGCAATTTTAATGAATTCTAAATTTTTAAAATACAGCCACTTTCGAATGGAGCCTGAGAGATCTCGTGGGTGACATTTGTCGTCCATTTTTAAAGCCACAATTTTAATGAGCCCTTAATTTTTAAAATACTTTTTATGCTTGACCACCTAATTTACTGCTTATTTATAACATCATTTTTTATACTTTAGTGGTTCATGAAATTCACTTTTCAGCTATGTTAAAATGCTCATTGAATATGTCCAGTGGATGATTCGTTGTCATACCAAACTTATTGTGGCAGAATTCTGCAAAACCCCACGGTATAGGCAAGGGGATTAAGGATAGAAGCTCATTCCCGTCCTTTTCCTGTTAATCGCGAAAATAGTTCGTGTGACCCCCCTCGCAGCCCTTCAAGCGTTAATTACCAACATAATTTGAGATTGAAAATTATTTTTTCATAGTGTTGCTCCAGTTTATCTTAATCAATTGTAAAAACAATTGTTATTAGAAAGAAATTTGCATAACGTACACGTTACGTTGATGACGCTAACCGCGTGACGTACATGATGCAATCGATGCATTTTGCTTAGCGTACCTGTGAATCAAATCATAATAAAAATTGTAAACCCAAACAACTTCTATGCAAGCGTACAGAAGTGAACTGTTCTGTGAGTACACCAGCAAGTGCTCATACTGCACACACAACCAACAAATCTCTCGCATTCCCTCTCAGATATCAACATAACCTCAATCGCAGACCAGAATCCGCCATGACTTCTCTCACTAGCGATACCTGTAAAATCATACTCAAACAGAGGCGATGTAACGTACTACACTAGCAGCGTTAGTGTACAACTAACTTCTGAGCATGCGCAGAAATAACTTGCATGTGGATAGCGTATACGATAGGTCGCAGGTACCGATGCAAAAACTCCCTATTTTCAAAACCGGTAAAGTAAAATTAGTTCGAGAAAGAAGAGTTTTACAGCGAATGTAAAAACGACAAAGCAAATTTTCCTACGATCAGAAATTTATTTATTTATCACACTTGTAAGTAACTTATGTCCTATATTGATTTATTTCTTGGCGTTACTTTTAAATGTTTTGTTTTTTTCATTTCGTGGTTAGGTTAGTATTCAAATCAGTAATTAATTTTCAATATCAAGTTTCATGAATTATCCTATAATTAAGTTCTAAATTTATTTATTGTTTCATTCATATGTAAATGCAATTGTTCAATTTAAATTGCATTATTGGGAATTCCAATCCATTTTCTGTGAAATTTATTCTCCTCATTAAAATGCAAGAAGTATGAGTATTTACAGAATTAAAACACCATTGTATTGCATTAACCAGGTGATTCAACTATAAGATCGGGAATGCTCTTCCAAACATTTTTATTTGAATAGAAGTTAAAATTCGAAGAAAATTAGAAAGTAAACAATAGAAATTCGCGCGTCTAATCGAAATCTTCGAAATCTCAGTTAATGCTTCACACGCGCTGCGGAAGACGTCACATTAACCTTTTCCTCATGACGTCACGGATTCCAAAAAAAAAAAAAAAAAGCCCCAATGAGACCCTCTTTTGTATCTAGTCCTCTTGTGTCTTCGTATTAATCTAAACGCACGCTGTTGTTGCCATGACAACATTGAGAAAAAAAATAGACGAATGCTTCGCATGGATGACGATAAATAAACATTACCGAAACTTTTGCTTGTTATTAATTTGGAAGATTACGTCATTTTCTTTTTGACTGTCTTCCTCTTGTGAATTATCTTTAATGAAGTTTGAATCTTCATTAAAAATTTAAATCCTTAATGTTTATAATAGCAGCGCTGTAATTTTTTAAAGAGTGGCTAACTTGCATTCTATTGGTCGTAAAGTGATCTATTTGCCACAAAAAATTGTATTCTTAAATCAGTTTTTCAATGCTTTTTACTGAAAAGGTTAGCATTAAAAATGACGGACCAAATCTACCTTACGGTCCAACGCCGTAGAAAAATAACCTTATTCTTCGTATATCCTTCCGCGAGTGCTGCTACCTCCACCATCGCCTCCATCTTCACACATACAACATATTTTCTTAAAACTAAATCGCCGGGTGTAACAAACCTAACATCATTGTTCATGGCTAACCTAACATCATTGTTCATTATAATTGTTCATGGCTCGCGACAGCGTTCATATTATAATTAACATACCCCTAACATACTAACATAAACGGTGGCGGAGAGAAGAAAATAGTGCGGAACAATATTTCTTTATAACTACCGTAAATATGAAGAGCGAAGAATACGGCTTATATTTTCGGAACCGTAATAATATTTGTAGTATTATGACATTAATCATTTTTTCGAACCCTCTTTGGACCATATGCTATACTTTGGCCAAAATGACAAAGATATTTCATTTGTTTATAAGAAAAAATGGGTCAAATACTTTTAATATAGAATTTCAATGCCTTTTTAAAAATAAATCGTTTATTAATTTTCACCGATTGTTAGTTAGACTCTTTCTCTTTAAAATGCAATTGACCAAAACTTTTTTATTAACAATTGGTATCTATACAGTCCGTGTAAAGATAGCGGATTTCGCCCCCCGACAGGATAAATAAATAGGATTTTGCATAAACCTATTACACCTACAGCGTCCATCTTTTTCACACTTTTTAAGCATCACAAATCTTACGTCTTAAGGGGTGTTTAACATATTTTTATTCATCATTTGCGAAATTATAACAAAAACAAACAATGACTGAATTTCTTGTTTTGTTTGCAATACCTTTTTTATTTGTTGATCGATTTCAATTTACAAACTCTCAAATTGTAGGTAATTTTATTGCCCACAAATCATTTGTGCTTTACTTTCTCTACGACCGATAGTTTTTTCAATATATCGGAAAAACAACTTTTCCGTTTTTTTGTTTTGTTTTTGTTTTGTTTTTCTTGTAACGAAATAAAAGAAGGCTTGCAATTCTTTACGAAACTAAAGATGAGAGGTCTTTTCTATCAACGTTCGCAAGAAATTTGCACAATAACATCGCTACTTATTTGATTTTCGATTTCAAAACTACATATGTCATGGGCTATTAATCAAGGTGCGATGACCGCATTTCAGAGGACATTTCCTTTGTATCAGTCTGAGACTAATACAATTTCTGAAAGAAAATGCTGATTTTAATAAATAATTACTCCTACTTAATTGCACCAATAATTATTATTTTCTAATAAACTCTTGCGAACAATTCATTTATCAGGCGAGCATTCATTTCTCATAGTAAACTCGATTACGGAATTAAGTATTGGCGAAGAAATTACTCAACAAATATTGAGCCGTCAATTGTATTACAGAGATATTTTATGGCATGAATAATGAAAAAATCTTAATTCGAATCATCGAGACTATTCTTTTATTCTTTAGGGATAATACATATTTAAAATATGTTAGTTTCTGAAGTACTTAATATTTTTTATGAGTGGTGGTTATTAAAAATCTGTTGATACGTACTAAGGCAAATTGCGTAATGTAATTTTCCTTTGTATCTAACCCAGCAATACTTATTTCGCTAATATTTCAAGTTATGTAACAAAATATACTAAAATATTATTGTCCTCCCTATTGGAAAGAACCAAGGTATCCCAGAAAATTGTCGTTTTAAAAGAAAAGTTACTCCATATCAAAGAAAACATGTAATCATCCCATTGACTTCTAAATGTCCTTCTTTCACAATGAAATTGACGAACAACACTTTAATTAAACTTTTTACCCATATTAATTTCAATATATCTCTGTGGTTAAAAATATGCTGTATACCCCATTAATAATTGTTTATACATTTGGTACTAATATTTACCAATAATTGAATGGATTTAATTTGGTGTAACTAGTGTCTTAATCGTCCTCGTATATTTAAAAGGAATCGTTCCCCACAAAGCTGCAATTATACCTCAAGACCACAAAGCTCAAGACGCTCCCAGTTGGAGAATGTTTCTTAAAAACACGTATATCTTCTCCGCGCACTTGACAAGGCAAAAGTGACGTTTAAGCACAACCCCTAAATATGAGCTGTGCATCTCATAGGAGAACTGTACAGCGTTTATACCTTTTCTTCTGTCCGCCAGAGGCAAATGAAACTGGAGCTAAGTGGCTTGAGACAAGTAACTTGTAAAATCTCCTTAATAGTTTGCAGTCACGCGTAAAATTCCCCGTAAAACGTGACATTAATTTTTTGTTTCGTCCTATTTTCTGCTGAAATTCTGTCTGAAGTCTACGCGGCGAAAGAAAATTAACGAGATGTAACCAATGGAGTGAAAGCACGGTTTTGTCATCTCTCTGCTGCGAGGGTGGCTTAACAGAGCTGTACCCGAACGGCATGCCGCGGCACCCACACTAAGGCTGCTATAACCCGTGGGAAAGTTAACTTCAGGTTGTGTCCTTTCGGCCAAACCTTACAGATCAAGCCCTTTTTTCTGTCACAGTTGGCATATGAGTTACTGTCGGTACTACTAATCGGCTGATGTAGACGGAAGCATCTGGACGTAAACTCACTTAAGGTATTAAATCGTAAACCCTAACGAACTATTTCTATGCAAGCGTATACAAATAAACAGTACTGTGAGTACATCAGCACGTGCTCATACGGCACCCACAACCAACAAATCAGTCGTATACCCTCTTAGATGTCAACATAACCTCTAATCCACACCAGAATCCGCCATAACCTCTCTCACTAGCGTACCATTAACATCATATGCAAACAGGCGTAGTAACGTACTGCGCTCGGAGCGATAGTGTACCACTAACTTCTGAGCATGCGCAGAGGCAACTTGCATGGGGTAGCGTATGCGATAGCTCGCAGATACGTTATGCGAAAACTCCCTAATATAAAGTAGTAAAACGCGGTAAATTAAAGTATAACTTATAGGTACTATCTTGGGTATTCGTAAGTAAGAACCAGCCTATCGACGTGTCAAATCTGCCCTGGAAGTTTTTTTCTACATATATCAGGAACAAGTGACGACATGTTTAATTTATTGATGAATAGTTTGAAGATGTTTAATAATATTTTTTACCATTTTAAATATGTTAAGTTAATTAAATAATCTTACCTTCAAGAACTAGTGAACTACCAGCAGCTAATGCGGACCGCGGCAGTCGGCAGTACCAGCAAAATGGTACTTTAAGATTCTACTGACATAAGTAAGTCGCCCACGTGTCTACAGCGAGAGGAATTATCGAAAACCTTGCAATACTTGTAATGGCTCCTCAACTTTCACATGGTCTTCAGGCTCTCCCCTTATTACTTTTCTTTCACCTCGAGTACTTAAAGACATGTTTAGTCACAAGCCAAGTCAGCCGTCTCAGGGACCTTCTCCGTGAAGATAATGCCTCATCCTCTTTTACAACCGTCTTTATGACTAATATTGAGAACACTTAAAAATTTCAGTAGCATTGCACGAGGTATTTCTCCTTTTATGTCACCCGAATTTTTATACTACAGAACTTGACACTATTAAGGGAATTAAATTCAAACCAAAATATATTTTCATTGGATGTTTAAAATTTTCAAATTAAATGCAATAAAAAGCATATTAGGTATTAAAATCAACATTGAAATAGTAATTAATAAATATGTCTATTTAAACCGCAAAGGACTTCCTTTGATTATGAGTGAAGTCCAAACATGTTTCCAAGTGGCAACGATATTAAATTATATCTCACAATCATATCAACGTTTTTTGGACGATCGCAGTGTATTTTAATGTGTTTTACTACTACAGAACATCTGAACTCAGTCTGCAGTCAGGGCATGTGGGTCCATTGATGCAGAAGTAGTGCTCTCTATCAGAGAAACTAGGAACTTAATATTTTCAACTGTTTGTGACAGGAGCAGCCCTTGTCACGGCTGAAGGACCGAATGGAACTAATCAGAATATAAATACTATATCTTTTAAGCGGCAATCTCGATCTAATCACACTGCGCCGACGCGAGGACCCACCTCTATTCATCAGGTGATTGTCCGCTTCAAACTCTTTTGTTACCTTTATTTTCATGATCGTTGAGTCGTGTGTCTTGTTGGTTTTTCAAAACAGAATAATGGCGACTCTTCATTGTCGAGTCTTCATAAATAATTGAGGAGTGAAGATTCAAGAGATGAGAAACAGATTACTTTAAAAGGATTGCTTGAAGAATTCTAAAAAATGTGCAATAATTTTGCCACCATATTGTTTTATTTTGATTTTTTTTCATTTGGCGAGGTACTTATTCATAACATGACATAAATTCTTGTCTTATTTGGGGATCTCGAAAATTGATTTTACTTATAGATACACCAGACACGTGTCCAGAGCGCAAAAGTATGAGTGAAAAAAATCTTCCGTACTCAAAGTTTTTATACCGAATAAGAAAACTGTTACAAAACCGTTCCTACATAATAATGAAAAATATGAGAATCTTAAGAAAACAAAATTAAGCTCAGAAATAAAACTTCATCTCACAAAAACTCTCTTAAGTACATAAAGTAACACATTTTTATGAATAAAAAGTATACAAAATTGGAATAATTTATTTTTTAATTTCATATAAAGGTCGAAATAACTGAAAAGTATTTTCAGTTTATAAGAAAAGTTATCTATACCTTTTTCTTTGTGAAAATAGTTGTAGAATGCTTGACTCACATAGTTTTCAATAAACCAAGAAGAAAAGATTAAATCATGTTTTTGAGACGAAATACAATACAGGACAATATATTAAATTTTATGTATAAACTTATGGCTACTTTTGCTCAGCTAAACCTTCGATATTTTCAAAGTAGAGTTGGTTTTATTTTTGAAATACAAAAATGTAGCTACCGCCTCTTTATGCAAAAAGAATGTGTGTAGCAATAGGATACATTACAAAACTTAAGTCAAGATCGAAATTCTTCTAATATTTTGTTATTATGAATATTTTTTTATTTTTATTTTTGTTATCCGGGGTGCTCTGTGTCAGAAACGTAGCACAATAATCTCAATGAATGTGTTTGTCAAATATTTTCGTAATAACTACGAAACCTTTAATTGAGTTCAATTATTTTAACCAACAATTATAAAAGTAACGTATAGAGAAATAAGTTACTGCAGCCATACAGAGGTTCTTATGCACTTTTGTATTGATTATGTCTGACGTTCATGGGAAGTGTTCCTAGGGAAATATAAAACTACTAAAGTACTAAAATAGTTGTATTAGTTAAAAAATATTGTGGACGCGCTCAATTTTGAATGAACCGATCAATGTATATAATGATTATAATGTGAATTAATTTACTTGAGAAATCGGTTGACAGACGAAATACAAGAGATGAAACTTTGATTCTAACGAAATACACCAATGTTATCTACAGCTTTATTGGAGAGCAAGAAGGTTAAAACCGAGATTTGTCGTACGATACTATAAGGTGATGAAGGGTCGACTTACCTATAATCACGCTTGTATACTCTACGACAAGGATGAGAAATAGTAGAGACTATTAGACTAGTACAATATAGTAAATGAAAAATTAACCTTAAGCATCTAGTAGATAATTTCTATGTAACGTTGTAAATCTCCAGGTACCACAGTAAATAATCTCACCAGAGCACATGTCGAAATATTTCTCTGTCGAAGAACTAGAGTGTCGGAACAAGTAGTTGAATTGGTTCATCAAAGTAGAGATGTAGTATTCGGGACATATAATTCGACTCCTGCACAGAAATTTTATGAAAAGTTTGATTTTTTTTTTTTTTTTTTTTTTTTTTTTTTTTTTTTTTTTTTTTTTTTTTTTTTTTTTNCACGAACTTGATTTTTTATGTCCTCACGTAATGATCGGGAGATGGGTAGGAAGTCATTAAAGTAATACTCGTAAAACTACAATTTCAGGAAACATTAACCCAAAATTATGAAAGTAAAAATACGAATATATCCCCAGGAACCCACCTCTACCCATGTAGATTGACATATCAGGGACTGGCTGTGAAGTCCCAGGTAAGTGCTTCATATTCCGTATGCGGGCTGCGTCATCTCCTGGAGCCGCGACCCGCACGCTCTGCTCGTATGAGAGTCTTTGCGGTTTCATTCCGACGCGATTTCAGCGCGCTTTTACCTCTTACCCCACCAACCCTCGCACTGCAGTTGTCACCCCACCCGCAGCTGTCGGCGACTCTCGCTCATTAACGGTTCGCGAAAATTACCCTCCCTGACGACGATGGCTCACCCCCTCACCCTCACCCCCACCCCCACCACCCCATCCCACCCTGCGTCGTCACTACAACTGCAGAGGAATCTCGTTTGAGATGCAGTCCTTGAGGATTACGTACACCACTGCACTAGAAGCATCTCCTTCAATTAATGCTTTAGATGTCATCATTTATAAGGGATTAAATCACCGGGGTATTCTGCGCCAACGACTTTCGCGTCGGATATCAAACTCGGTTCTCACTATTTTAATCATTTTTATGTACGTTGTATAATTAATTCATCTTAGGAGGTTAATTATTTCGCTACTAGCTTTAGAGGCAACGAAAGCGAGGTTTTAAGATTAATTATAGAGAATATTCATGACTAGAAAACGTAATGAAGTATGCTAAGTAGTGCAGTACGATTTTTCTGTGGTGAAATAGCATAAACCGTACTACCCTTTAAGGTGGCTCTAGACGAATGCGTCATTCGGCGAATCCCGATCGGTTTCCTTCGATGTGCCCATAAGACCGACACGCATCGGGTAGGGCGAGCACCGGTATTCGTGACGCGGCAAAGAGCAAGCAAACCATCCACACTTCGGCGAGCGGTCGCTTGATATTTGCCGAATGACAAATGTCTGGAGCCGCCTTTAGGAGAGGGAGAATAGAAGATAGGAGAGACGGACAGGATCGGAACGGGGATCTCGCGCATGCGCTTCACGTCACTAGTGTACAGTTGGTGCCTTTTGAGTTTACGGAGCCGATAAGACTTCCGCTATTATCTTTCTGCGAACGTCGTCTCGTTGTCTGGAATTATTAAAAATATCTCCCTTTCCACGTGTTAGCTCGTCGGCTGAGCGTAGGCACTTCCACCACCAGGCATCGTGAAACCCGACAACTGCCTCAGCATATTTTCAGTTGTAGCTGCGAGTATTTCTTACTGTTGTCTTATAGGCACATTCCCTGGATGACGAGACAGAAAAAGAAAAAACTGAAGCTCAGAGGGAAAATAGCGTTCTCTGGAGTTGGTGTGAAAAGTACGCGATGCAATGTTTCCGGAAGTACTGACCTTATATCAGCCAAATAGGAAGGTTTAGAAGGGCGTCACCAAGTGCGAGCTGATAGTAAGATGATCTTTCTGTATGCGTTGTGAGACTGACATAGACGATGTCTTTTCGGTGGATAGAGCTCTCGAAATGAATAGATTGATCCGTTAAGTTACCGTGTAATTTGACGTCTTTTCATCACAGAACATATTTAAGGATTTCCTTTTATACTGTTTGAAATATTATTTAATTTCTATTTTATCCTAATGACTACCTTTTCAATATAGTTATGAGTTTCGTTTTGTAAATAATAAAATACTTTTTGTTTCCAAATTTTAATATTAACTTTAAAGAAATACGCTAAGCGAGAGGGAAATAACGCTAAATGATTTGGAAGGTAAAATACTAGAAATAGTGCTCAGTGCAAATTAAAACCCTGTTTATTATGAAAAACTTCAAAATTATATTTTCAATCTTCTAGATCTAATTATTGTGTCTCTTATTTCGAAGAAGTACATACGTTTAAATAAAAGCTCGTTTTTAAAGCCTAGAACAAATTTTATCACTTTCAATTTTTGAAAATAACGCACTTCCAAATTCCGACTCAAACAAGACCTGACCAATGGACTACAAAAATAACTTTTTGAAAATAAAAAAAAAGTAAAATAATAAACAATTAAGTATTGGCCTTTCCATGAAAGAATGCTAAATATTTGCAAAAGTACCGACTTAACATAGCGAAAAATACTACAAAAGCATAGCAAATGGAAAAAGGGGCGCCATGACGTTAAGATTTTCATTACTTAATAAGGAACATTTACTAGAACAATTCACCAAAAACTGGGGAAAATGTTTTAACGGAAGAGGCAGCCGTATCACGTGAGTGAAGACAATGCGACCCTTGTGAAAGAAAGGGTCAAATAACAATTTAAATTTATTATCAAGTTTTACAATCACAAAGTAATTGTCATTTTCCAACAGTAAAAATCAGTAGAATGAATCATTAATGAACCAAAACTTCTTTGGTAAATACTTCCAATTTTCGTGAATATGTTGACAACTTGACTTTAGTCAACACGGATATAATATCTTAATGGTGTGGCAGTAAGTTCCGTCATTATCGCTTAATTTCAAATTTCGGCGTCAAAAAGTATCGGTTGATTAACTGTCACGGATCGAGACTCACGGTACTATAAAACACATAAATCCCTTTCGATTGTACTACACTTTCGTCCTTAACTGCTTGTCGCCAACGATTTAGGGAATTCCTTCGTGTGAATTGGTCTAAGCATTTTTATGGCCTACATATGCGTTACATTTTCTGTGTACTTTTAACTAATACACTGCAACCAGTTACCAGGTTGTTCATATAAGAGTAACACCAAAGACACTGTAGTCTATGATTCTAGTGTTCCATATTTGGAAATCTAGAGTGAGTACTGAGTAAACGTTTGTTACAGAACAAAAGATCTGGCAAGTATGGAACAAAATTTACGACCAAATACAGATATTACCCCGGGGAGATTTTATAGAGATGAAAACCCGACTCTCAAAATCTGTAACCATCAAATCTGAAGCACTTGGATGAGCAAAATGAAAATCACAGCCTCCTAAATGGAAGGAAATCATGACGAACCATATACGACGTCGCTCTTCAACTCGGGTGCCATAACCTCAAATAAGTGGCCTCTTTCCCGTTTCTTCCCTCCCACTTTCCAGGTTTGCCAACCGATGCGCCACTCAACCAACCGCAGTGGAGAGATGCGCGATCATAAAATGCCGGAATTTCGCCTTCATCTTTCGAAGCATTTCATAGTCATCGCTAAAATGAATAATGAGACAATTGAATCTTAGAAAAGTGATTATTCGAACCTTCACATATAAATGAACCCAGACATGAGATTTTCGGAAAGATATTACGAGATGTATAGACGCCCCTGGGGGGAAATATAAAACCAGTCCCAAACCTGACTTAACATTCCTCACCCCTGTCTCAAGAGTATATGTAATGAATCGCTACGTTTAAATTCTTCCATCCCTTCCAATGAATAAATACAGCTATAAGAAAAGTTAATATTTATATGAAAGCGGAGAAAATAAAAATATTCACTGTTAAAATATATTGAATAATTTTCAATATTGAAAAGAATTTTGAATATAATTATTCATACTTCATAAACTTCAACTATCCAATTAATAAAATACCATATAATATTTGTTCTTACCGTGGTTATATTTACCTAAAGTACAAATGTTCCATTATTTTATAGAAAAAACATTTTAATAAATGTACTTTTCAGATTTCATACTAAAAGATTCATTCTTATTTACTGAATAATTAATAAGTTCTTTTAGTCCAAGAGAACCCAAGAAATATCACTGTGTGTAAATTCTTTTGACCGTCCTTAGCAGTTAATGTATACCCTCATGCACTAAGATTTCATATTTGCTGTCAAAAACCCTATGATTTTCTGTTCTCATAACTTCTCAGATTTCCACTCTCATGACTCAAAAATGATAAAAGACTAGCTGACCCGACACATGTTCTCCAGTCCAAATTTCAATAAATTTGTTTGTGATCGTTTTTCAATTTGAAAAAAGCTATTTTAAATGTGTAAACAAAGTAAAAATGAGAAAAAACCTATTTCTGAGTGATTATTGTATCTATTAAGATTGCGGAGATGGGCATTCAGTTAGGAGCAGTACATTCAGAAGTACGACAATGGGAAATTTTACACACAACTGCAAAACTGAAAATACAAAAGGAAAAAGAATCAACCAAATATGTCGTCCTATCGTCAGTTATTATCAAGAGTGCATACAAAAATTGTGATTTTTGCCGGGATTTTTCGTAATTTTCCGGCTTTCCTTTGTAATTGTCCCAATATTTTTTCCTGAATATTTTTCCAGGACCATAAAGAACAAAACAAAACAAAAAAGAATTACGCACATCCTTTGTTAGAATCGTGAGGTGTGGCCTTGAGTTCATACAAAAATCCCAAAGAAAAAAGCACTTTCACTTTTTCCCTAATTTTCCGGGCAACTTTTCCCATTTTCTTTTCCAAACTAATGCGGTCATTTTAAAAAATTAGCCAAATCGGTCCAGCCGTTCTCAAGTGACGCGGTTACCAACGAACAGCATTTAATTTTTGTTTATATAGATTATAATATTTGGCCCGGAATATATTATGTCAATGACAATCTGTGTCCTGAAACTCGACTCTTTTAAAATATTGGAGAGTGTTCGTTATAATCATCTCCCGGTTAATTATAGATATGTAATATGGGAATCATTGGGGTCTTAATTGTTATTACCTTTTTAATATATTAACGTATATTTTTACCTTTTTTAAGTATATCTTGTTGAATTGGTTTAAAACTTTTGAATTGAGTTAATTTGAATTATTTAAAATATTCAAAAAAAATTATTAACTACTTCTTTTAATGATTAATTTATTGTATCTATACATATTTTTTTAAGCCTTTATACAACATTGAATCGTTTTCATAAATATTTTAGATCAGAGGAGTAGCATTTTTTCTCGTTAGTCATCTTATGCGTAAAATATTGTTGTTTAAACTGCTTTTTTCAAATATGGAGCCATTTTATTTACTTGAACAACTTCAATAAAATAAATATAATACGAATATTTTTTTTAAAATAAAGGTTATAATAAACGTTTTCACGGATACCTTCTGACTTGCTCATATAAACCCTCATAATCTCTCTATATAAAGAAGAATGTTTGTATGTGTCATTTACACAAACCTGTTTTAATCCGGACACGCTGAAATTTTGACAACTTGAGATTAAAAACTTTGGAAAGAGCACAGTCAACTTGAGATTTCGAAAACCCACACACTTTCATTACTTTTTAATATTTTTTTCGGTGTATCACACAAACTCATGTATATATCTACTTGATTTTTGTACCTCAACATTGCTTATTTAAATATCTAGAAACGGGATTTCGGATTTTCGACATTTTGCTCTAGAGTAGAATCGATTTCACGTCTTCACGGAAGCCTTTGTTGCGTTTCACTCACTCATAAGTTCTATTCATTGTTGCGTAGAGGTGTTTATCGTATACTAATTGAAACGAGCATTGATTTCCCTAGCGTTTGTGTGAAAACAAAAAGAAACTTAACTATGTGTTTTGTTTATTAAGCTTTCTATTCTATGTAAATTTTATTTTCCTTCTTCCTGAATTTTAGAATAATGCATAATTACGTACATACAAGTATACAATACTGAGAACCCTGAGTATTTTTGTTGGTCTTCTGAGTGAGTATTTAGTTTTTTAAATTAACAAAAGTTAAAATTTAATATAACGAAACTAGAAAAATATGGGAACTAACATCAATTTTGAATATAATATAAGAACCCTAAGTAATACTGGGCAAAATCAGCTAAAAATTCCACACAGGTGTTTTAATACCGTAGTGTCCTGTAATTATTAAGTCTTTTTTTTTTTCAAATCCTGAGTAAAACCGGTTAGTTCTGCTAGTATAAAGTTCTAGTTTATTACCCGGCGTTGCCAGGGATTTTTCTTTTACTCTAACAGCCTTTTACTCGGGCAATAATGAAATATGTCTAAATTATATAATCAGTGTCTATACTATTTAAAAAAGACATGTACAGCTTGCTTATTTTCCAAATTCATTATAATACAAATTTAATACAAAACTTGTCTGCATACATTACACCATCTCCGCGCCGGTCGAATTTTCACTTCCGAGGCGTGACGCGGCTGCATCATTTCATTACAATTCTTGTTAAATGTAAACTATTACTCCAAATTTGACGATTTAAAGATTTTTTTCTTTGCTAAATGTACAAAACTACTAATCTATTAAATTTGATGATGTTTGATTATTTTTCCTTCTTAAATTACTCTCTTGTATTGAAGTATTTTAACTCTTCAATTTTTAGTAACGTTTTATCAATAATTTAGGTTAATTTTGTAGATAGACATATGCTGCCGCGGACGTTTTTGTAGAAATCTTTCAGGCAAACAATATTACCATTCATAGCTGTCACCTATCTCCAAACCGTGAGCTACTATCTCCTTTTTCACGATTTTATCAACATTTATTCTCAAAAACTATTTCTACCTTTTTATAACACATTTTAAAAATACAAGTTAGTCTATGTTCATCCTGGACATCTAAACTATCTCCTTGCCAAATTTTATACGATCGTTTCAGTGGTTTAGTCGTGATTATGTAGCAAACAGACACACTTTCACGTAACGCATTTTATATATATTAGTATGGATATAACATAGAAATGCGCTATTTTCTCTTTTGGTGCACTCCTAATTGCAACATGAACTCTGTGTTTTTGTATAATTTTATTTCTTTGCACTGTAGCTCATTCATAAAGATAATTAACGGGCAAAGCAAAAGCAGACTGTTCCTGAAGTCTAATAATGGGGCGCAGAAAGGATAACCGCAAAATATTATCTTTTGTGTTCCCTTCTAACTAATGTCGAAGTGTAATTAAACAAACGAGGAGCAATTAGCACATAGTGCATAGCATACCTCGAGTGCACATTTAGCATTCGGCAGTTTCGGGAATTGAACATTGTTCTCAAGTAAACATTCATATTTCATTTGAGCCATACCACGCCATTTTGTACCATCTTATAATTAAGATTTTTGACCTTAAGGATAATAATATTGGATTGAGGATTGGATATAGCGCTAAGGTAAAAAATGATAATTCCAATTTTTTCAACAGACCAACTTTTCGGCTATCTTTATTTTGGCATATTATTGAGGAAAATATAGTATCTTTTTCTGAACTATTTACTGCAACAAATGCAAAAAATAGTTTAGAAACAGACATTGTTTTCCTGAATATGAATTGAATTTTTCGTTTTCCTGAATATGAATTGTTTTCCTGAATATGAATTTTAGAACAGACATTGTTTT
Source organism: Laupala kohalensis (assembly GCA_002313205.1). Taxonomy (NCBI): domain Eukaryota; kingdom Metazoa; phylum Arthropoda; class Insecta; order Orthoptera; family Trigonidiidae; genus Laupala; species Laupala kohalensis. The sequence goes on from NNCF01125922.1 coordinate 663,706, forward strand.
CCTAAATGAAAATTCTTTCAATACCTCACCGTCACCTAATATATTTATTTTGGCCTTCATCAGGGCTACAACAAGATTTATGGATCTTACAACATGTTTTTATGAAATATTTAGTTTTACATTTTACGAATTCAAATTACTGACAAACACTCACCCAGTTACATTCGACAATTTTTTTTTCTTATGTGTCGCACCCAACCTGGCCATACATCACCTTGGCAAGGTTCAGGTCTCAGGAGTGATTCACTCATGGTTTGTAGCTTAACGGATTGCTGTGTTGTGAGTTCTGCAACTTGTTTACACGAAGAAGAAGAATTGTTTACACCCAAAAAATAATTTACAGAATTCTTTATACAAAAATAATTATATAATATCTAAATAATAATGCAATATCTAGCTATTTATGTATAAAGAATTCAGTAAATTATTTTTTCTCGCGTAAACAAGTGTTTTAAAGTACTCGTATTTGTTAAATATATGGTCTTTATTACTGAATCAGGGTTTTAACTTACATAATATTTTATTATATCTTTTAGTTTTTAAAAAACCATTTAACACTTTTTAATCATGGTTTTCACCTTTTTATCCGTACTTGCTTTTTAACTTTTAGTTTTTCGTAATCGGATTTCAATTTTTATTTTATATTTTTACATTTTAGTTCTCAGGGTTCATCCCCATAAAAGATATAAAATAGTACATTTCGACATTGGTAGTATATTTATTCACCTCAGAAACTCTCAATACCATGGATTCGACCCAAAATAATTAGTTTACAATTATTATTTTCCGTTATCCCTTACTTACCGCCTTTTAAGGATGCAAGGAATGTCTCATTCCCATATAAACTGAATTTACATTTAAACGATATTAATTATGCCATCATTCATCTCAGCAACGCCGAAAACTCAATTCATCTGAGATATACGTAACTTAAGAAATTTTTATATGCCAATTTCTACCATGGAAAGTATGGGGGAAAATCGTGAAGTTACGTGACATCGGAAGTGCCATTTTGTGTTCCAGCGGCACCGAAAACCGTAGTGTCAACTCAAATATCGGTCATTTTTGATTATTTTTTAATGTCGTCCCTTCCCACCCACCCCCTACCCCAAGTGTATATTTTTTCTCATGATTGTGAACATAAGTGAAAATATAAATGTTGGTGTTCCTTTAAACGACCTGTATTCAACATCAATATCAATCGATTTGCATATTTTTACGTGTTGTCTTATTCTCACACCCATAGGGATGTACTACATACGGATTGTGGACTTACGCAGCACCGGGGGTGTCACTATTTATCTCAGCGACTTCGAAAATTACGGTTTCAAAATTAATGTCAGGTTATTTATTTTTACTTCTCACCTTCTATTTACAGGTTGTTAAGGGTTTATTTGTGGGTGAGACACTATTCTTCTCTATGACCCTCAAAATCATGTTTTCAAATATTAATATCGGTCGTTTACGATCATTTTTCCATGTCATTCCTTCTCACTCCTCCCCTACAGATGCTAGGGGTGTCTTACCCCTATTGTGTTCCTCCATTGTGCCGTAAAGTCAGTTATGTGTGTACCAAATTTGGATAAAATTTATCCAGGCATTCTGTGATTATGGTGCACTATACTCAAGTACATACATTTTTATACATAGGGATTATGAACATTTTTTTGCAAAATAGTCGCTATGTTGAATTTATACAAATGTATTACATCCTATTACACTCGTGCAAGAAATATAAATCGATTGAAACTCCATTTATGAAAATCGGCCCAATACGGGTGACGCCACAGTGGAACACTATATTTACATTCACAGACTGTTAAATACATAATTCCTTCCTTGCCTTCACCATAGCAAGGTGAAAACTTGATTCTTGCACCTTATTTGAGACTATAGAAAATAGAATTCGTAAGATTTTACTGCAACATTATTGGAATTGAAAATCATAAAAATTCATAATAATGTTGGTGTAGAATTCTGTTGTACGAGGAAGAAAAATAGCTTTAACTGTAATTTCTTGTCGGTAGGTCACAAATGAAAAAATTAAAATTCTCTTCGAACTTGCCAAATTTTTGATATACATATAATACATAATACTATCAGAATAACTAATTTTGAAAATTTTCATCCATTCTCCAAGCACACATCATTGTTGACAAATCACTGCTACACCAAGACAATTCTTTTGTAAAATAGATTCTTCGATCTGATTCGTGTAGATTGAAAGAAGATAGAATTTCGAGAGTCATTATATTCCATCCGTTAGATGTATTGGAAGCAAGAATAAGAAAAATAAAAACTGCCTGTCTCACCTTGTGCGCATTGCCGCCCTCTCCTACCGCATCGCCGCCGGACGCCGGCGCGGGAGCGGGAGCGTTTTCCTTTGTGCCCCGCAATGAAATACGGCGTGGGACGCTGACCATCTGTCGCCATTGTTCGGTGCGAGGATTGGTTTCCCATCCGCTGGGCGTCGGTACTTCGTTCCTGCCTACGCCCTGCGCCCTTGTGTTTGAGCCCTCGCTTCTGCCCTTAGCGCCCAATGGAGGAGCACCTTGGGTTTGGTTGCCACGCGATACATCGTGTGAATCCATTGCGCGGGATGCGATCGTATGAACCATTCCACACACTCGCCAGAACATCCGAATTACCTTCGTGTAATTAGTTTAACAATATCCGGGTAACCGATCTTCATTCGGATTAAAATAATGCATAACACCTCTCAACATTGGCACGTTTGTGTACATAAATTCTGTAGCCCCATCCTGGCCCGGGTTTTTCTCCGGTTTTCCTTCGGGTAGAGGCGGATTTATCATACAGGTTCTCTAGGCTTTGTCTAGGGGCGGGTCTATTGTAACAATAAATCGTGAATTTAGTGTTATTTCAATTTTTAAGCACTATACTCAGAATAATCTATAGTTCGATAATAACTTACATGTAATTTTTTGCTTAAAATTACAAACATATTGACATTCTATTAGTATTATAACTCGCAGCTAACTTTTTATCTTATCTAGGAATTTTTGCTGAATTTTTTGAATCCGCCTCTGCCTTAGGGCCCTTGATCGGAATTGATGGGATGGTCCCTTGCTTGCTTCCGGAGAGTAAATTAGTTTTTTTTCCCTCCACGTGGTCATACGCAGTTTGTACTGTTTTTTGACAATAAATTTATTTATTTATTTATCATTAAATAAGTGTCTTTTCGTTGTTCTTCTTTCTCGACATGATGGCTATGATACGACTTGGAACTAATCTCGGGGAAGGAGTGTTTATCTTGTTTGTTTTATTTTATGTGTTTGAACCTTTTTAATGAAGTACGTACTGCGACGAAAAAATTATTTACAAAACTGATTAAATATTAGAATCTGAATAGGTGGCGCCTTCTACCTCTGGTGACGCTAGTTCAGACCCTGTCCGATCTAAGTATAATTCGCGATTGTGGACTAAGCGGTGCTCATGGCAGGTTTTTTCGGAATACTTCTGTTTCCTCTGCCGTTCATTCCACCTCAACATTCACTCATCATCATTCACCCACATGTCATTCATACATCACCCTCCTCGGGAAGGTGTGACAGGAAGGGCATCCGGCACCCTGGTAATTCCCCTGCGACATTGAAGAGAGAAGTACCATACCAGCCTCCATATCGGACCCCTACTAGACTAGGAAAAAAGGAGTTAAGGAAATACATACATCTCGACAGGCGCGGAGAGGTATAGAAGTTCGACGTGTTGCCTACGTGAACCTTAGTAAGGGATTACAACATGACAAAAAGGATTATCTCAGAGATCAGATCATGGTAGCGCTCTTAAAGTCATCCATTATAGGGGTATCGGTGAAGTACATCTTTCTTTAAAAACAACGCATTGAAATCATCATGGACGAAGTGAATAAGAAATGCGGCTGAGCGAAAGGAACGAATTAAGTGCAGAGAAGTTTAAATTAGCTGCTACCTCCTAAGACCCCCTTATTAGCTACGTTATGAACAAAATGTTTCTTATGTATTGAATATGAGTAATGTAATATATTATGTTAAATTTATTCACTGTAATATATTTGAGTTCTACTCAAAAGAACAAGAACAGTGAGCTTAAAGAATGCATTGTCAACTTATAGCAACATTGAGGCTCCGTTTGCAAAGAGGAAATTGACTCCACGATACTTATACTCTTAAGTCATCTTACTTTGCCCCGAGAAATTCATCTTAAGGGAAAAAAAACATGAACTAAAACGCACTACGTTTATTAGTTTATTGAATATTAGTCGAAGTAAATTACTTTGTTGTCCTCAACGTAGTCATATGCAGTTTGTAATAGCTCTCTCGACAACAAATTATTTACATATTTATTTATTGTCAGTCTAACTGGCTTGATTTGATAGAGAAATTGTACTCAATGTAGCAACATTTATTTCGCCATTGTTCATAAGAGTAACGATATTTGTACCTCGCGTTATGTTGGTAGGACATTCGAATTTCTCGAAGCTTAAGTCCATTTTCAATCCAATGCACTTACTCTTGTGGCCCTATTCTGATATTTCTGCATCGAGCGTGTGGAACGAATAGTACCTCGTGGTTTAGCTTTTTGTGATATCAACTTGTATTTCTTTACAGAATATCGTCGCTTTAGTGACTATTAATATGTATTTTGATGATAACTTTAAATCGTAGAAGTTGGCTATTCGTGTTGGGTGGCCATATTGCATAATTTTCGGCAAAGTATCATGACTTTGAGTATAACTGCATTGTTGAATGGGGATCAAGAAATGGAAGAAGAGTAAAGATATATATATATATATATATATATATATATATATATATATATATATATATATATATATATATATATATATATATA
>NNCF01125922.1:678107-710467 GCA_002313205.1 Laupala kohalensis
AAATCCTCAAAGATCGCGTGACATAATTTATGAACGATCCCTAACTAATTTTGCGAACGGTAATTTAAACATACCGTAGATCAGATCTGGCAATTGCCGAACTTGAGCAGAATGAGCCAGTAATTAAATGAAGGAGAGCTAATCGCTTAGGAAGATCCGAAGCAGTCGAGGAGGATTCGATGGGTAGGATGTCTGAAGGAAGTATACGAAATGGTTGAAAAGAGATAAGGTGGGTGGGTGGGGGTGGAGTGGAAGGAGGGAAGGAAAGTCGAAACGACGTCTGGACGCAACGACCCGAAGCAAATCGTGGGCGACTTCTGCAGCAACGAGCCATCACTTCCCGCCGCACCGCTCATCTCGCCTCTAATATATTGAAAAACTTCCTCGGCGTCCGACCGCTCGCTTCGCAGTCGGCTTGTAAGACGACGGTGACGTCAGAGCTTGGCGACGTTCCACCGATGGTTGAGATGCCGTTGGCAGACAGAGACAGAGTAGCAAACCCTTGCCTCAAGCCTGGTATACACGTTTAGAGTTGTAAAGCTAGTAGAGTGTACTCTCCTATACACCATACTGATAATGAGCATGAGCCAAATATTAACAGTAGACTGGTGAGGAATGGATGGATGCGCGCTCAGCGGCAAACTGAAGAATTAGATATTACGAGAACTGACCTATACGCGCTTGTTGTTCTTGATGCAAAAGAAGAAGGAAGGGGTGAATTACACTTATTTTTTATGTTGCAGCAATTATAGAAATTGAAAGAGTGTGATTTACATGTTTTTCACATGTTTCTGTCTCTTGAAATTACTTTGATTCCACAGATATGTTCGGGGTACAACGCCACAAATTATAATGCTTTTTATTACATCAATTTTATATTAAACAGAAAAATATGACCCCTAACACAAAGCTTTGTACTCTACTCTACTAGCGATCAGACCGTGAACATGTTTACCCAAGGAGAGTCCATAAGTAAGTGAAATTTTGACGAGGGATGGGGGTAGCAGAGTAGAGCTACTTTCTAATGTTACTGGTAACTCTCCTCTAGCCCCTACTATCCACTCTAATGAACTGAGTGTTTACACGCGTATAGTAACTCTACCAAGTATTCTCCTCCTTACTTTGTGTAAACCAAGATTCAGGTAAAGTGTCGGTGGCATTTGCAGGCGAAGAGTCTTATATAATTGTTATTGTTTATCTCGTTTTGAATAATAAAGATGGATAATTAGATTGCAATATTTTAATATTTGGCTATATGTATTCCTCTGAATCCTCTTCAAATGTGAAATAAATCAAACAGATAACACGAAGCAGAAGAAGAATCCACATAAACACAATATTAAATGCGTATGCTCATGCAGAGTGTTGCATGTTCGTTTTAACAAGTCACGAACTTTTATTTTTGTATTTTACTTTTGCGGAAAGAAATCCAGTAAGAGTTATATTTTCTTTAAGTTAATTTTTATTGTAATTTTGACTTCTGATAATGAACATTTCAATAACACTAATTGTGTTATTCAACATCTTTATATACTATAAGAACACTACGTCTAATGAAAGGGATGACTGCATGCTCTTAATGATTTTTGGGTACTTACTTTTTAAGGACTGGGTAAACGGACTACCAGTTTGTTCCTTCTGTTATGAAGGGAACTTACTGTCGCAATCATAAAAAAATTTCAGGCAAACGTGCTTCTCAAAATGTACTCTGCTCGGAGGGTAAAAAGTTTCTAAAATCGTGCTTTTCCCTGACAGGTGTAGAAGTACGTATCTGTTCTTTCTTAATATACTGAAAATAAAATTTTTAATTTTCCTTAGCTATTACAACAATCAGCTAGCAATTTGTGGGATCGCATATCTTATTTTAGGGATCGCATATCATAATTTTACAATGAGATGCAATAATGTTAAATCCAAAACTTTTGAACGGAATTGATGCAATGGTCCCTTTCTTACTTCACGAGAGTATATTGTCCATTGCGTGATCATCTGCAACTTTTTCAACTTCCTTTTCGGAAATAAATTGTTAACTTATTACGAACTAAACAACGAGGAATTTGATTCAGAAAATGTAGGCACATAAGTTCATTAATATAGGATTAACGCGTTAATTACTCGTACTGTGCAATATGAAATAATGGTCTACAAAGATGTTTCTAGATTGCGTTGAATCTTTTCCTAATTCTATACTTGAATACTAATTTTCGTTAACTATAAATAATTCGTGCTCAAACAAAAAAGTTTTATTAGTTGTTGTCCGTAGAAGACGTCATGGTACCGGTATATGTTCCATAAATACACAAATTAATAATACTCAACACTCACAGTGAAGCATTGGCAGTATGATTGAAAATAGATGACCAGTCTCGACCAAACTAGGACGCTCAGTAAAGTAACTCATATAATTGCGACTATTTTAAATTTAAAAAAAAAAAATAGAAGCAATGGCGCAGAAGTGATATATTGAGGTTGCCCTTTGAATTAAAATTATTTTAAATATGAACTTTATATATTTTTTAGAATATATATGCTAATAAATATTAAAAGCTATTTTTTATCCTTCATTCCGACGTGTGCTGTGACAGCGATGGGAAGAAGGGACTGCGCCGTGTCTGCTCGGACCACAGCGAAACGATGGCTCCGCGGGAGAGCGATGCATCGGCGTAGCTCAACGATTTATGAGGCTTCGCAGACCAGAGAGAAGGAACAAAATGGTTCAATAGCGAAAGGAAGCGGAGCGGAACAATTGGCGTGGAAATGAAACGGCCCACCGCATCTCCTCAGCTGCTGCCACTCTATATCACCTTCCCTCGTGTCCCACATACCACCACATCTTTACATTGTACTAGGATTCATGTAAACGTGGGAAGCCACAGGCCACCCTAAAGGAACGTTTACACTTAAATACATGTATGAGATAGATGTATCGCAACTTTTCTAGTGTTTGCGATATGTATGAGCTCAGACACATCTTCCCCGTACATGCAAATGGCAGGGTTTAACGTGTTATTTGTATCAGGGAATTCTTTGTGTATCACGAGGGAAGAACATAAACTGATATACTAATCTACTAAAGAAAGAAACTAATCTAAACTTAATATGCATTGAGCACATAAGATTCCAGGAGTCAATAGATTATGAGAAGAACGGATATAACCCAAAAAAACTCAGCAAGATTGTAAACAAACATGGCGGAGCGTGTATGGCCTTGGGTTACTACCTAAATACATCTGCTTGTAACTGCTTCTTTGTCAATAAATTTATTTATTTATTTATGAACTGTTTCTCTAGATAGTCTAAACCGCTTTCCTTCTTCAATGAATCTATACTATAATAATAAAAATGAATTATTTGTAATGTCCTTGGCATGGAAATCGAAAGAAGTAATCCATGAAATTATTTGAAGTCTCAAAGGACTCTTCTCAAGGGTTATTGCAAGAAACATGCAAAGTAAATAATTGCACAAGTGGTTAACATTATGAATTACAAGAGCACAAAAAAAAGTTAAAATCGGTTGCTTATCAGTAGATATGAATCTTCACTGGTTGACTATGAAGCTCACTCATATTGTCCGGCAAAGTTCAATTCTGTTACGTGACGCGGACAATCCACTGAACGTGTAATTTACTTGACCGAACCGAAGAAACAAAATAACATAATATCTGCAGAGAACAACATGTACATAACCTAGGGTCGTGTTTATCGTAACAATACATCGTCAATTTAGTGTTATTTCAATTCTTATGATTTTTAAACACTATACTCAGAATAATCGATAGTTCGATAATAATTTGTACATGTACATTTTTTGCGTTAAATTACAAACATTTTGACATTCTGTTAGTATTATAACTCGCAGCGAATCTAGGAATTTTTGCTGAAATTTTTGAATCCGCCTCTGCCTTAGGGTCCTTGATCGGAATTGATGGGAAGGTCCCTTTGCTTGCTTCCGGAGAGTAAATTATTTTGTTGTCCTCCACGTGGTCATACGCAGTTTGTAACTCCTTTTTTTTTATAATAAATTTATTATTATTAACCTAAAGTGACATGGAAACGAAAGAATTCAGAGGTCTTCACTTTTCGCTTCGTTTAAGATATCTGGGTAAATTGTATATTACTTCTGCATGGATTCTAAAATAATTTGTAATTACGTGTATATTAGCAACAATTACTGAAAACTGTGTGTATTTTAAGATTTTCTTCGTGATTTTTAATTCAATAGCGAAATTGAATACGAAAGTAGGAAAATTTGGAAAGTAACAAATAATTTAAAAATATTATGTAAGAATCCCGAGCAACGTCGGGTAGAGATGGTAATATTTCATTCACATTGTTCCTGTGTTCCTTGAAGCAAACGTAGACATCTTTTTCATTTAAGTAAATAGTTAAGGAGGGGTCATGCTTGAATTGTCTCACAAGGGGACTCATGCAAAAATGGTTGGGAACCTCTGCCCTAACCTATTGGATTCTAAACAAACTACAAAAACCACACTACCGTAATTTAAGAAAAGAGCTTCCCAGTCATAAGGAAATATCATAATGCAGGTCTACTATCTTCATTACAGGAGAAACATTATTTAATCAGTTTTGCACATTTTTTTTCGAGTTTTCTCAGTCTAGTATGCACTTTAATATGTTACATACAATAAACTTACAACATGCTACACAATTCGTCTTTAAATATATTTTTTTCATTTTTCAATGGAGTGTTTCTCTCAAAGAAATACGAAGTCATCAATCAAAAATATTAATAGATATCGATTTCAATTCCTCCACCGAACAAATAGAGAGGGATTCTCAACGGAGAATTAAAGCAGATAGGACGAAAAGGATACTTCGATAGAATTTCCTTGGGCAGAGCTTTCTGTGTTCTCTTGATAGGATCTGTCGATCTACGAGAAATTGCTGTGATTCGGATGTTGCGCAACTGATGGCTCTTTTCTTCTCCCGAAAGATTTTCTTCTTTTTTTCCCCTTTTTCCTTCGTCCCTGATAATAATGATAATCTGGCATTTAATTTTGTGGAAGTCTTGAGTCAACTCGATGAAGTCGAACAAAATGTTTGTATCGGAAGCGAATGAGGAAGAAATTGGATTGGTACAAATCGAGGGATTTTTTTTTTAAAGAAAATGTCTGTCCGATTCTCAAATTGAAATTTAATACATCAATATGATATTGTTTTTGGAAATAATGTATCTGAAAGGTCTAACTTCAGTAAAGTAAAATATATAGTTGGCGGAGGTTGCGGGACGATTCATGTGTGAACGAGTGTCTTGGTCGTATGTGACTTTTTTGTCCGAATGTTCTCAAGTTCGTACATCGGTTCGCACATGCCTTAAAGTGTACATGATCATCAGCTATGACTTAGTTCTACAATGTCAATGTAACAATCTTGGTGACTCATCATTTGAATTTTTAGTTCGTTATGCGGTATGAGCAGCCACTAGTTTATCGTTTAGGTACATCCTCCGCACTCTTTTTCTTTTCAACTTGGTTTTCGTAGAAATTTATCAACTATTTTTGTAACATATTAAGTTTCTAATATGCTGGTAATATACTACCGTATTTGTTTAATTAATTTATTGTCAAAAGCAGTTACAAACTGCGTATGACCACGTGGAGGACAACAAAATAATTTACTCTCCGGAAGCAAGCAAGGGACCATCCCATCAATTCCTATCAAGAACCCTACGGCAGTGGTGGATTTAACATATTTATTGAATATATTTCATTCAAAGAATACTTTGACAAATATATTTGTCAACTAATAAATAAAAAAGACTGTTACAAATCGTAAAATACCTGACAATATCTCGATTTCTCTAAAAATACCCCGACATTACGAAAGTGATTTATAAAAAAAATCTCCATCACTATTAATAGACTTCACTGGAAAAATCTGTTCACGTGTCTCGGTTCGAAAAAATATTTCCCTTTGACGTTTCGAGAGCCAACATCCTTGGGATCTGACGTAACCTATGATAACAAAGAGTCAAAGAGCTTCTCTTAGTGTCGCAGATGATCATTAGTCAAACGAGGTGGCAGAGCCGTACGTCCACGGGTCTCTCGTTTATTTGGTTGGAAGCTTAACGAAGTGTCCTCGTAATTTATACGGTCATTAAGAGAAGCCAAAGGGTGTTTTTTGACTATCAGATTCAAAGAGATATCATTTCTTTGATACTGTTTGCAGGTTTTAATATTGGTTTCTAATTAAATACTATGACTTTTCGTTCAGGTGAAAATGGCGATGAGACGGGAATCAAACCTGAGACTTCTTCATTGATCGTAGAGGTGCTAAACACTACACACTACACTACACGGAATAAATATATGCATTACGACTTTCATTGAGTGATATAGATATCTCCGATATTAAGGTAAATTCCAAAATGTTAATTAATCATGAAACAGCTACATAAAAATTCGAATCATGAAATAACTAACCCATCGATAATGAATATCTAACCAATCGCAGATTGACACAATCGATTTTTTCTGGAACTTCTTTTACCCACAACCACAAAAAATAGGTCAAAAACACAATGTAACCTTGTGTATAGGACCTACGTAACCCGCAAAACGGATCACGGGGACATGAATGCAACTGAATAAACTTTGTGTTTTATTTAAAAATTGTTTCGGGGTATCGAGCCGTGTCGTCGTTTTGTTAAAACTCAACGTTTCGTTGAGCAGCCAATATCTTCAGGAGGTACTACGAGATGTAAAAAGGAGCTCCTGAAGATGTTGACAGCCAAACAATTTTTTAAGTGTTGATCAAGATAGTCGTGAAAACCTACATCGCTATTTTATGTCTTATTCTTGCTTATATACCTCTTATTCCTTGTTGTGTTCTAAATGTCTGTCATTTTACTGTATTACAAAATTATCAAATTTTCGACATTTTTCACACAAATTTTTATTTTACTCTCCACGTTTCGCCACTTGTTTGCGACTTCCTCTGCTCAAAGTACATAAATGTATTGTATCCTAGTAAATGTAATGAATAAAATATTAAACAAGAGAAAAAATGAAGAAAAAAACCGAAACCATACTCAAAACTATCAAAATATTGATAAATACCCGACAGTTTTTCTATGTTCCCATCTACGTTCAAACTCCCCATTGCGGTTTTTATGTCTATTATTTAGAATTTTTAGCGGATTACTAGCAATAATTACTACTCCAATATCCTGATGTTTTCCCTATCCATCAAATGCTCTTCGCCTAAGCAGTGATTAGTTATAATAGTAGATACTTTGAAGTCCCGTTGTTGTTCTAAAATTCTTGTTTTCAGCCCTCTATTTTTAGTTCGTAACTAATACTGCATTCTTTGCAATGTATTCTATAAACTACATTCCTTTCGTTCATGGTACCTTTCCTTTTTTTTTTTTGTGGGGCTTTAGGGCTCGTCAACATCAAAGGTCATTAGAGCCCTTAAAACTTGTACAGGTAGGGAAAATGCAGTTACGCACTAGGGAGAGCCAACATGACTCTCCCCGCGTGTGGGACTCGCCGAATGACTCAGCCNTGGCACAAGCAAGTGGAAGCAATGCCAGACTCAGCTCGGTGTCCCGTGTTTGCCAAACACGTACTTACTAGATGTTAGTCCCCTGGGGCGAGGCAGGAAAATGAAAGATACCCTAGCCCTAATGGTGTCGGGATCGAAAAGAACAAGAGGTGACCAAGGGAGATCAGGAAAGAGAAAGGAAGGAGCATGGCACAAGTAAGTGGAAGTAATGCCAGACTCAGCTCGGGGCCCCGTGTTCGCCAAACACGTACTTACTAGATGTAAGCCCCCTGGGGGGGGGGTACCTTTCCTGTATTTCTCTTGAGCTAATAGTTTATTCCTCTGATGGTACGTCGATACTACTTTTATGTTTCCCTGTAATTTGTACTGTAAAAAGACAAAGAAACAATTTTTATTTCCAACAATCCTTTTTGGTTATCCGTTTCCAGGGCAACGGGGAGAAAAGTGCCTTAAACGCGATGAATTAGCCAACAAAATTAAAATAATGAGATGAACTTGCACTTTTCATTGAACAATGTCCGAGGAGCACTAAGAGTCCTTCCGAAAGAATAATTCTTGGATGACTAAGGGTGAAAGAAATTGCATGTAGGAACATAGTTACGGAAATATTATCGGGTCATCTCGTAAGAAAAAGAACATAACTTACTCTAAGCTTGTTTACCAATCTCTCAATTTAAAAAAACTTACCCCAATCTACTTTTCAATATCTTTTTATGAATATATTTGTCACATTTTTGTGATAATGAGAATGGCATATCCCATTCTGGTCAGGGCTTTTCTCCGGTTTTCCTCCGGGTAGTGGAGGATTTTCCAAAGGCGGGAATACTTTTGTTTCTATTTAACTTTTACAGTACATAATATCTATAAAAATTCAGTTTTGAATGATAAATGGATAACAGTATGTATGTATTAAATAATTTCTTTTGTACATTTTTTCCGCCACTGCTCTTGGGCTCTTAACCGGAATTGATGGAATAATTCCTTGCTTCTTTCCGGAGAGTAACTTAGTTTTTTATCACCCTCGTGCTTTGCAACTGCGTTTTAAACAATGAAGTTAATTCACAGAACCCTGTTGCAGGATAAGTAATTTTCGATTTATCCAACGTATTGTTAAAACAATTCCACGAAAACAAATTTTAAAAGGGAAAACAATGGAATCCCTGGAATACAGAAACACGAGAATGGCAAAGGAGTTCACATCCCGATGTAATTCCGTGCAGAAAAGAAGTTCCTCTAGTGAGGATTTATAATGTAATTACAAACCTTGGAAGAGGGACAGAGAGAGAGAGAGAGAGAGGAATTTCAGTACTCCTACGTGACATGTAAAACAGTAATTTTCATTCGCGTGCACAGCTTCTACCCACGCACTGTCACTTGCAAAGCGTGAAATATTTCGCCCACCGCTTCGCACCTCGGTGCGCTGAGAACAACACTTTTTAGCAAGTGAGAAATGAGAAACAGGAGGGAGTTCCGACGTATTGCGAACCACAAGCAGTGTATGTGATGCAATGAGAGTAATAAACGTATTCCTGTAATTTCTTGGAAATAGGTCACGAATTAAACGATTTCAGATATTATGTGCTCAGAGCGACTAGGTTTAAGCGCCCCCAAAAACGTTTTTAAATAATATCAATCACACGTTTCTCTTGCACATATTATATTATAGAGAATCATATTATGTTCACCAACAAGTTTCTACCAACGCATGGTATATTAATTCTTTGAAAGAAGTGTTGTATCAACAACGTTTCGGGACAAAGTTCAGTCCCCTCATCAAATTGCTTTTTTTTACATTAATTCCTCGTTGTATCGCAAGTCCATATTTAAAAATTAATTTAAAACATTTTTGTGAAATTCACAACGTATTGAAGATAAAAACAAGTAGAAGAAAATAGAAACAGAGTTAAGAATGCTGAAATGAAACATTCCACATAGGGCCGATATAACTGGTTGGTGAACATAATATGATTCTCTATAATATAATATGTGCAAGAGAAACGTGTGATTGATTTATACACAGACAATCAATATCAAAGTGATATTTTAAATTAAATAATTCAAAGTTAGTTGTTTTTTTCCGAACCACTGCTCCTCACCGATCCAGTGCGAATTCTTCAAAAGTGGCCAAACATGAGCGCCTAAAACTGTTCTCACTCGAGAGGCATCTTTTACGAGAAAAAAAAGGTATGACAAAGTCCACAGGAATAAAATTGACATTTTGTTGCTCCATAATGTTCAGTTTATTGTTACGTCCATGTACATTGAGTACAAAATACAAGATAACTTGTGTGTGTGTGTCACCAGCAGAACTGCCCGGCGTTGCTCGGGATTCGAAAAGAAACTTAAGACAATCATCACTGGTCATTCTGATATTAAAACATCTGTCAAAAGGTCGGATGTTTTCACCTCATTTTGCTGGGCGTTGCATTTTTATACAATATTCTAAATTCATATGTTAGTTTCCATATTTCTCTAATTTCGTGATAAATTTAAATGTTCACTTTTGTGAATTTCCAAAATTAAATACAACGAAGGAAACTTAATAAAATTTACACAATTTTTGGTATTGTATGTTAATACGTACGTAATTATGAATTATTTTAAATTCCAGCTAGATGGATAATAAACTCTGAGAGAACAGATTTGGATGTGAGATGCAAATCCACAGAAAGGAAAGGATTTTTCCAAACCGTTGGATTGGACTTTCCATCCCAACTTTTGAATAGGACATCTCAACCTTATGACATTATAGAATCCGAACAGTAAGGTGTCATATCCAAAGGTTTTGAGAAATCCTTTCCTTCCTTTGGATTAGGATCTCATATCCACATCTCACATTCATAGTGTTTTCTCCGTGCACTTCACAGAAAGCTTAATATGCAAAGCGCATAGTTAAGTTCTCTAAATTCTTTTGTTTTCGTTTCATTTTTAGGTTATGTACTTGAAAACCATGTTCTTCACAGTCTTTAATAATTTTGTTTCTTCGATTCGGTCACGTAGATTATACGTTCAGTGGAGTCTCCTTGCGCCTCAACTAACTCAAGCTTCATTGCCAACAGTTATGCGACAGAAAATACGGATCTACTGATTAACAGTCAATTTTTTTTTCTCCCCTTGAAATTCTTCAATATTCAAACAAACTTCCCGTTTTCCAAACCACAAACATTCCATAAAATTCAATTTTATTGGTATAGTTTTACAGCTTTCACGATACTGTCAACTCATTGATTGGTACTCTCGTGATATCAAGACTATAAAATCTTGGCATGAGTTTAGTACTATTTGTATTCCTAGAATTTTGAAATTTGTGCATAACGTGAATAGTTTTCGTACAAAATAATGATCGAAGAACAGAGGCTTATTATTCATAAAACTTATAAATATTGGTGATTCATCATTTGAATCAATTAAAGTATGATATATTTTCTTATTTTGTGAATTTTGCATACGTTTTTCTATTATGCTTTGCCGCAATTTTTTCCTTGCATTAGCAACACAACATTGATCGAACGGAAGGTAAATATACGAAAATTTTTGATTTCATTAAAAATTAAATTGGTCTCGTATTTTATCGTGCCATTTCTATGGTACTTTCAGAAGAAGTGATAATAATATCAAAACTATTTTCCTGTATGCCTGTGTTTTGTCTTATTATTTATATAAGTTTCGTTTTATGTGTACTCAACCTTTGCACGGATGTGTACATTAATTCTGTAGCCCTATCCTGACCCGTGTTTTTCTCCGATTTTTCTTCAGGTAGAGACGGATTTTCATAGAAAATCCTCTCTAGGTTTTTGTCTAGGGCTCTCTAGGTTTTTGTCTAGGGATGGCATCTATTGAAATAATAAATCTCGTATTTAGTGTTTTATTTTAATACTTACGATTTATGAACAATATTTTCCGAATAACCTATAGCTTGAAAACAATGTGTTCTTCTGAAATAACTTTTTTGTGCTTCATTAAATAGAATTTTTTTGGTATTCTGTTAATATTATAACACGTACCGAACTATTTTGTATTTTTAGGAGTGTGTGCAGCAAAATTAATTACAATTTAAAATAGTTTTGAAATAATTTCGTGATATATTACAAATTTATAACTTTACGAATAACAATAAACATTTAAATTTATTAGAATACAGTAGTAATTATAACTAAAGTAACTATTAATTTAGCAATTTCCCACTGTTCGTATTTACCCCAGTTTCCCCTACCTTTTAAAATATTGAATAATTAGTATAAATCATTATCAAGAAACACGTTGCTACGATTACCAAAATCTTATATTATATGCTGTGTTTTAATTGACTGATAACAGAGCAAAAAGCTCTTTCATCTCGGTGAGGGAACACGTTCTTCAAAGCTAAAAAGCGTTATTACAGAGAAAGCTTAAAGAGGAACCAAACAAACAATGTAGTACACCAAGTTACCCCAAACCCCCCAAACAAACTCATGAAGTAACTATGGAACTTTATAAAGGAGATGGAAAACAAATTAAATTATTCTTTCCTTTGACAAACACACGCCGCGTTAAAATTACTACTCTATATGTAAATGAATGAAAAATGAAAGTTTAAAAATAAAAGGATTGGGCAGATAAAAGGGTGCAAGCATCTCAACATCAAACACTTTAGATTAAGTGAACATATCGAAAAAATAGCTTAAAGGTAAGATGCATTCCACGCTCAAATTGAACTACATTTAAACACTTAGGTGAAATAAGCCTCATGGTACGAAATAATTAATAATTAAGAAACTCAGTAGCATTAGCAGGTGGGCAATTTTTGCAGTAACCTTCTTCTCAGGATAGAGGAGATGAATTGAAACGTTACGGAGTTGAAAGTGTACTTAATATCTTAGGCTTATAAGAAGTATATAACAAACTATAAATATTCATTCGTTCATTTGAATATTTCTAATGCTAATATTACCAAGGACGCAAGCAAATTTCTATTAATGTTGATCAAATTCTTTATAATTGCTATCTGCAGTATTACGAATATAATGTTCATGCTTCGAGAATTATGAGATTACTCACAAGAAACATTACGGTGGTTCTACCAGGTAATGCTAGTCAAGCCATTCGAAAGTCTTATATTCTTTTTTTCTTATTAGTATGTTAGTTTTATCAAGAATTTTTACTAGTAATAACAAACTAATTTTATCGAAAATAAATTTCCTACTAGTATTTCATCGAAATTGCCAGTACTTTGCTTAGAAAGCAAACTTTAGATGTTTGAAATAATATGGTTCTCTCTCAGGAGAAATATCTTAGCGGAAAAATATTAATAATTACAACAATGTTAATAGTTAAAAAGTAAATTTATGGTCAAAAAGAACAATTAACTAATTTACTCTCCGGAAGCAAGCAAGGGACTATGCATCTCATCAATTTCAATCAAGGGCCCTAAGACAGAAGTGGATTTAACATTTCAGCGCACTCTTTAGAAAGAATAAGTTACCATGTTATAATTTCAACAGAATACCGACAAATTTTTATTAAAAAAACGCAAAGTGAATAGTTCACAAGTACGTATTATTATCAAACTACAGATTATCGGAATATATAGTTTATGAATACCTTCTCAAGAGAGTTTTTCGGTACTTTCATTTAGGCAAAAGCTGTTCCTACTTTTTTATTTAGATCTTGGTGAAAATAGATAATAGGCACTCTAATACAGGTAAGGAGTAAATTATTCTTATGAGTAAATACCGAAAATGTTCCAATGTCGCTCTGAAATATTTAGTAGGAGCAGCGTGGTGAGAGACATTGAACGGACTTTGCAGCGAAGGGTTACGAGGCCGATCGCTCGGGCGATAGTACAAGGGCTGCGAAGAGAAGAGGTCACAAGGCCGACGCTTTTGCGGCTAAATGCGCGCGCTAATGTGCGCGGAGTGTGTCGCTGGAATATTCGCGAACGCTCATGCAACTTGCAGACTCCGGGAGAATGGCTGGAACTACTATAGTGCATTGAGTGGCCGGACGTGAGAACTGATTTCCTCATCAGTCCATTAGCATTTGCACGAATTTCCTTTAAGGTAGCACTAGCGCACGGAAAATTAAATCACTAAATAATAAATATAAAAACCTTTTTAAAAACAAGCTTTTATTTAAGCGCTGTACTAAAACGAATAAGATAAGTTAATGTTTCTATTAAAGAAATGCAATGTCAAATGCTAATACCTCCGTACATATTTCACATTAGTGGATCCTAATTAAAAAAATAAACGTACTTACTATCTTTATCGCTGAAAATGATTTAATATTTTAAGTCGAATTATTTGTTTTCAAAACGCTTGTCGCTCGAAATGTTGATAAAAGTTGATACCAATTAATTTCATTGGACCGTGACAAGTTGGTAACTAAGAACTTTCTTTACGATTCGCGCAACAAGCTTTTTTGAAACAAATAATTAAACATAAAATATTAAATCATTTTCAGCGATAAAGATAGTAAGTAAAGATTTTATTTTAATTATTATGACTAATATTCTAATACTCAAGTCATAATAATTAATCTTGCTTGTTCATTTGAAACACTGAAAATACCTTTTAAACACAAACTTGTATTAATATAAATGAATAGCACAAACGATGTAGCATCCGTGAGATAAAACCTTATAAAAGCATAAACATCTCTTGAGGGACGACGGTTGGCCCTGGGGTGGGGGCAGGGGTCTGCGAGCCCCACCGGGGTAAGAAAATTAAAATAAAATAAAAATGAACAAATATCTCATGTATCTCGACCTGATAGAAAATAAAAAACGATTTAATTATTGTCTGAAATTTATTTCTTTGACATAAACTGCCTAGAAACGTATTTTCATAACCAGCTTATATTGAACATATGGTTTAATTTAAATAAGGTTTACATTTATATAATTTGTTATTACTAATATTTTTGTAAATCAGACACAAAGTCAAGTTTAGTGGATACGCGAAGATAGGATTGTTCGCTACTCCGGCTCAGCGCTTCGCAACAGAAGCGTTGGAAATATTAACGTAGGAATTCTAAGAATTTTCTTTTTTGGTCAGAATATGTAAGAGTTGACAAGAACACACGTATAAAACAATTATAAATCATTATATTACTGATAATGATTATTTTATACAAGTTGACAATGAATCAAATATTCTGATATTTTAAAGTACTGACGATGTGTTCTCAGGAAAACCTTTTACTTGCATAATAGACTAGAAACTTAGACCTGAAGAGGAGGTCGTATCTGGACCTTGAAACGTCGTCGTCCACCCAATTCAAGATAACATGTAATATGTACAAGTTGATATTGACATTGATAATGGAGTGATTGTTAGTTATCAAAGAACAGATTTTAATAATTGATTGTCTATTATATCACACTAAATTTTATTTTCCTTGTGTAATGTATTAAGACAATCAGAGAAGGGAAGTGTGTGTTTAAAACGATATATTTCAATAGCTTCAATTGCTTTTGGAACAGAGATCTATTGCGTCTTTGTTATTTTTGGTACACCTCTTTTTGTCTTAGAGATTATTTGAGAAAATGTGTTCAAATAAGTCTAACGTTCATTTAATTAAGCGTTCAAATCATCTTTTTTCGTACGTCGCTCTGCGTGGAAACGAAATACACTGCTAATGTAGATCAAAAATACTTATAGAATATTCTTAATGGTGAATATTTATACGAACAAATTAGTGGAGTTCAAGGAAAATGAAACTGATGACAGACTACAGTTTATAAAAAAAAACCATATTTTGATTTTGAACAAGTTCTTGTTGTAAAGTAATATATACAAGAAATGTTGGGTGGGGCAATCTTCAGACTTCTATCCTTTGTAATTTTGCGCAGTAAATATATGTTGTGTATCTCTACCGTACTAGAAAACATTCCATCGTGTTCTGGATCTCGAGTCCGTTATAATTGAACACTAGTGTTGTAAGAGCATCGTAGTCGTCCCTGTTAGCAGTTAACATTACCTTTACTTACTCCCATTGAACGTTATACCCTCATTGCTTCGAGACAGACGTAACCGAACCAAGATCCCTGCGAGTTATTCAAGGATTCATGAATACGAGATCGGTCAACAGATGACGCCTCCGCCGCTTGTACTGATGCAGATTATCTTCGGGACGGCCCAGCAGTGCAGCCAACGTTCTCCCGGTGAGAGCGAACTCGCACGTTATGTCCACAAAGGGAAATTTAATTTTTGATTCTGTGTTGTCCCAAGGGAGTGCAGAGCGACGCGCCTGGAAGATAGGAACGTTTTGATGCGTGGATGATTAGACGTGTGATTGCATGATTTGTACGTGTATGTGTGCGTGGGCAGAGAAACGTAGGCAGGCGTGAGTTGTAGTGCGAATTCGACCCGCGGGGGACGATGCATAGAGAGATAGGTTCCTGTGTGCTTTTGGGTCACGTAGTGTTCTCTGGTTGTTTGTGCTTGGGGCGTGTTGCTTGTGTTGTTAGGTTAGCGAAGGAGTATGTGCGAACTATGGGGGCATGAGGATAAGAAGAGACGGGGAGTAGAAGACTATCATATTTAACTTTAATCATTGCTTTTTAATTGGGTCAAACTAAATCACCGAATATTAGATATCTAAAGGCGACTTTTTACAGTCATCTGCAATCGGTTGCGTAATAATTATATTAGATTCTATTTTATTAATTTTAATTATATTAGTCATTAGACTGTGTCTTCCATTGAAACAATTTTAAATACAGTAAGATCTATATGATTCAGAAGTATACGCGTGACCACATCACATACTTTGATGGTTTGTCTTTATTGCTTCCTCAAATTGGTGAGTAGTATTTTTGTATCTTTACAAGTATGTCCATGAAATAACTTTTAAAAATATATTACAATTATACATTTATTTGAACACTTAAACTTATTGGACCCCCTCCAACATTGTGCTATGATTGTAATTACTAAAATTACTATAAATAAAATTTATTTTATGATAAAGAATCTTCATACACAGAAAATTTTATTGTGACCCGCCCACAAATATAGGTCCGCAAACAAATCATGTCTTATAACAATCACAAATCAGCTGAGCCAATAAATAAATACATTTTTACTTATATTTTTCAAGTTTTGTTACGACATGTCGTGTGTGTCAATCGTGTCTATACCCCATTACTTTCCCCTTTCTTCATTTAACATGATTCTGTTCCATTCCATCCAGTTAGTTCAAAAATTCCAAATCAAGGTAGATCATATATTGCAGACAAAACATGTTATAATACATTTACATAGTTATTTTCGTGAGTATATTCCGGATGTGTGAAAATATGTGTCTCAAAATGTTCACGCTCCAACTTGGTTTACACAATTCCTTTATTCATGTAAAACATTACTATATCCCTTTATTCGCATAGTTTCATTTCCAATGCTTGTAACAATATGAGACAAAGGAGGTTTGATAAGAATGTATACTCTTAATAAAATTTTTATACGACCTTGTGAAATAAATATATGAATTTCTTACTTCATTAACGAAGGTTATTAAAAATCATTAACTTCCCAGCATAAATCTTTTTCTCGTCTAGGTTCACAATTAAAGTGGAGGCACTCATTACAATTAGTTTCTGAAGAAACTTACAATTAGATTGCATAACTGAGTACAAACATCAAGACTATCGAGACAGGGCCAAATTTAACTTAGCTCGTGATCCCTTTACATCCCATGAACCTAATTTCCATATCTCTCCCTAATAGTGTAGTTGAAAAGCCATGGTGGATAGCGCTTAATAGTTTCGGCATCAGATCCTCTGGAGTGGGCTATATTCACAGCAGAGTGGCGTCGAGATATGACATCCCTCCAAGGAGAAACGCGATAGACAGAGAAACACGCTGCATATTGGATGCTTCCTCCTAATAACGTACCAAGCAGCACTCTGGTCTATTCACTGCCGTATCTCCTCCCACTTCACAATATGTTTGGGCGCACACCATCCAATCAATATTAATAACTCTTGCAATATAATGCTAAAACAATTACGTGATTTCGGATAACACAGGCGCGCACACAAAATTTGTTCCAAAGAATCTCGATGTGCTTTGGAGTGCTGAATTCGAATCTGATTTCAGAATTGCTCCATCACACCCAGATTTTTTAAAACTCCGTATATTCTGTATTTAAGGGCGGTTTTCGCGTTGGGGTACATAAGGACATATAAGATTAGTCTTCGGAACATGCCATTTTTGTGTGTGCGCCTGTGTTGTCCGCGTAACAGCATTTCACTAGGTACATTGAATCACCATACGGAGACCAACAAATCGTTAATACACGGATTTTCTATATCTTTTCTCAAGTGTAAAATTTTGTAAATATATTTCCTTTCTCCCACCAAACTTAATCAATCACCAAATATGAGGTGTCATTACGGAAGATTTTCCAATATTTATCTTTTCTGTTATGATTTGTTTTGAAAAAGAAATAGAATTGTGATAAGTTCTCATTTCCTCCCTCCTGTCACAACTGGACACCCGATGAGTTGGATTAATTATGGTTATAAATGAGGTTCGTTCAAATTGTCTACCATGTGTCGCATGTTGAAAAACATCGATAAAAACCACAAAACTAAAATTGTAATTGTCGTTGCGCTAACCACCCCAGGGGACTTACATCTAGTAAAACCCCCCAGGGGACTTACATGTAGTAAGTACGTGTTTGGTGAGCACGGGACCCCGAGTTGAGTCTGGCATTACTTCCACTTACTTGTGCCATGCTCCTTCCTTTCTCTTTCCTGACCTCCCTTGGTCACCTCTTGTTCTTTTCGATCCCGACCCTATCAAGGCTAGGGTATCTTTAATTTTCCTCATTCCTCTCACTTTTGTCTTACCCCTTATTTTTTGTCCCCTCTTATTCTTTGCCCCCCCNGATCAGGAGGGTTTTTAGTGGGTAGGGTTGAATCATTCGGCGAGTCCCACACGCGGGGAGAGTCATGTTGGCTCTCCCTAGTGCTTAACTGCATTTTCCCTACCTGTACAAGTTTTTCGGGCTCCAATGATCTTTGATGTCGACATGAGCCGTAAAGCCCCACAAGAAAAGAAAAAGTTGCGCTAAAAAAATTAGTATTGTTCTCACGCTACCCATTATTTGGTACTCACATGTTTATGATTGCGAAATCTTCGCACCACTATTTGGTATTCACCTGCTAGTACTGTTAAATATTGAACTTAATTGTTAAGAAAAAGTAAAATACTCATTCATTTTTTGGAGATGCAATATAGTTAAATATGAATGAAATATGCTGCAATTTTTTATGGGTGTCATTGAATTCATTAACTCCAACTGATAACCTTCCAATTTTAAAGTAACATAATCTGCTATCTCAATTTTACCGGCGTATTATAGCAATAAAAATCAATTCAGAGACTTAAAAGAATATTACTCATTACTATCAGGGATCGAATTTTCCAAGTATTGCATATTTCTTACCTGCCTTTCTAAAGCTTTGAGGAATTGTGTTTTAGCATTTATAACGTCGTAGGGTCGTTTCATCTCGTTGTTTCATCAATGAGGAAATCAGTTTCTATGTCAGTTTTCCTCGCTGATTTATGAAAACTCTCACCATCTCACCATCACCTAGTATTAATAGTGCATATAGATGCTTTTTTTTTTCCAGAAAAATGCAACTTTTTGAAGATTTTTGATCGAATTTCTCAAATTTCAGGTAAAATTACTGTAATCAATAAAACTTTATTATAGAAATGTGGTTTATACTGTATGAAGGAGCTGAGTGGTATTACTCAACTAATGCAATTAACACTTACACTTTCTTAGTAATAAGCCGATACATACGAAACTTGATCTTTTAAAGTGCATATTTTGGACACTTTACTGCATTATTTTTTAACTTTTTAGTGTATATTTTCCGATTTTGTTATGCATGTCGATACAAGCCCCGATTATTACATACGAGCGGGTCCTACACGAATGTACGTACACCGATTCTGCGTATTTCGCTGCTAGGGGCCGCATCGAGAGCTGACTTTGCCTGCCATCTAGTGGCGCCCTCAGAAAGCGCTTCTGACGTTCATCGATTCCAGAGAAAAGCAGACTGTAGGATGCATCTCCGAAGAAGAGGTCGCGTTTGTACATTCATTGGGCGGTTTTCATTCAAATCGGAAATATCAAGAGACGAGAAAGTAAGCATCGTAGCATTCACTGAAAGAAGAAAATTGAATCTTGAAGTAACAAATTGTGATGGAATGAGCCGCTTGAAAACTCGCCCTCATACGAGTTCTGTAAAATAAGAATCATCATTATTATTGCATTATTACTTGCCTGATGATGGCCACAGTTATGATCGAAGCGTTGTTTAGTTTACGGAATAGTTTATAAATCAGTCTTTGAAATAGTCGTTTTATTAATAATTATAATTTTACAGACGTAGATACATAATGAATCATCATTTGTGTCTTGATAATAAATTGAATGAACTCTCACCTATTGTGTAATAAAATGATCGTTTTAATAACATAATTATTCCCAACTTCCAGAATTGTAATACATGTTACTACACAACACTAAACTCAATTATAACTCTAATTTAATTACCATTACAAGAGCGAAATAATTTTCGAAGATTTATAGCCCTCAAAATTAAAATAGACAGATGCAATATCTGAATAATTTTGAAGAAAATATTTCTATTTTTTCTTCTTCTTTGTGTCTTAATAATTCTAGCGCAAATATCATACGAGTATTTGATTTGATTACCATTAGAAACGAAAGTAATTTTTAATTAATAAATCTCGAGATTTTATTCAACTTATGTTCTCTTATAGATGCGCTGTTCAACCAATCTTAGCCCTCAGGCCACTTTCGTAGACTTCCGATCGATCGGACCGACACACGAAGGGATTTGGCAAAATGTTGCCCCACAAATAAAACTAATGGCTCACATTTAGCGATATGTTCATTCTCGTCAGCAAATGTATATTATTTCAAGCTGGAAAAATTAAATACTATATTTCTTAAAAAAAAATAATTTTTTAAATATTTACAATCACAATGAAATATTTTCATTCTGAAATGTATCACAGGATAATTCCGAACACAATATATTTTCTCTCATCGAGCATGTCACATAAGAATATTAATTATGACTCCATAGATTTAGCATAAAGATCATTAGTTTGTGCGCCCCAACGTTTAATGAAAAATTTGATGAAAAATGTTCTTTAACTCGCGGGCCGTAAAAATATGTTTGCGGGCCACAAACTTACTCTAGTTTCTACTTTTTTTGCAACTAAATCTTATCACTTACCTAAACATATGAAATTATTTGTTTACATGATCGCGTGTTCAAAACAATATCAGTGAAAATGATAAAATAGAAATTTTATATATCGAAGTAAATTATTAGGTACAACGTAAATTGAAGAATCTAGGTCTAATTTCGAAGCAGTTCCAAAATATAGGGAATGAGTGTTTACTTAACCTTAATTAACATTAAGTATGATACCTCGATGGGAGAGTTCCACTTCGAGTCACATGATTCAGTATAAAATTTTATTTTATGTTTCCTTTCAGGACAAGAAAATTATTATTGGTGTTAGACATTACTCGGAATTATAAGTTTGTTTATGATTGACGAACTTCTTGTCTCACTTTGAGAGGACAGATATTACCTGTAAAGAACAGAAACATAAACTCTAATAAAATATCGCGTATATCGATGATATATAATAAAAAAATATTAATGAATTTCTTTCGTTTAGTGGCAGGTTCAAGTTAACTATTGGAAGTTCGAATTTTCCTCACAAGGAGTCTCACAATGGCACTTGGAAACAGGATGCAGAATCCTCTATCTGATGAATAACATCTGTATCTGTAACAAATGTAGACGATATGTAACAAAATAATTGGTATGGGTTCAGATCATATAGTATCATCTCATCATATTACAATTGGTAACCTTCCTTGTAGAGTAGAAAATATCCATGCACTGAAATACTGGAAATTAGATAATACATTCTTTCAGGAGTCGAGATAGCACTCTCTTGATAAAGGGATGAGACGAAAATTAATTGATTGAAGCATATGAATTCTGGAAGTATGTGGAATAAAATGAGTCGTGATTTAAATGCGTTTTTCAGTGGGTGTAAATCAAGTTGTCTGTGTAGTTTGTCATTAGACAAATACTGTGACGTATAGATCTTCGTGAAAATTTGGAAGACTTTCAAAATATTTTGAATTAGACTTGGTTGCACTCCCACAGGTCTATAATAGTGTGGGGTGAAGGACTGTTTAAAGAGGTATAGAGTTGCATAGATAAGTAGGAAATATTGATACGAGGATAGCATTTTTGTTACGTGGTATTTGCTATATTAAGAGTAACAGGTTCCTGCATCAAGATTGTGTTAAGTGTCTCACGGAAAGGGTTGTAATTTTTGAATTTGCGAGGAGTTTATATTTTCGTATCACATTTGGTTTAATTTTGTAGCATTTCCCATTTTCAGGAAACCAATGATCAACTGCTTCTAGCAGTATTGGTGCAGTGGTTTTTAGATCAGGTGGTGGCGATCGGAGCCGTATCGCTCAGCATATTGCGCATTTTGCCGAATCGCTCAGCATGTTGTAGAATTAGGGAAACTGGGAATATCTGAAGTGTATGATTGAACTAATATGGCTATACATGGGAGAAAGGAAGGATACCTCAGTGAGTTTGGGAACATGTTCTTGACCACGAACTTGCGGATGGCGATGAAACTTTAAACAATTTAATATTACTAATGACAAGCGTACGTCTTTTAAAGATAATTAAAACCTTATGAACTGCTTGAGAAAAACCAAAAAGCACAACAGTACTGTATTTCGTGTTTTGGAAAGATTTTGTTGTTTTGAAAAACTGAAGCATGATGTTGAGATTGAGTCTGAAGCAAAATTGAGTACGTGGCTCGAAGGATTTCGAGGTTGACAGTTAGGCGTTGGAGAATTAGTTGCTCAAATACTTTTGCGAGACCCTGTAATAAAATTATTTTCTTTAACTAATGAGGAATTTCTGTAGCTTTTTATGCTTTAAAGTTGAAATTATGACAGTGCTTCTAAGCTTACTGAATAATAACCCAGATGAAGGAAACTAATGTAATGTCTCGTGACCAAAACAATACCTTGAGGCGGGAAAAGTTTGATTGCTGAAATTGGTATCACATCTAATACCGTGGATTTTGGTTTTTGAAATTCTTTGTTATAGAATGAACATTTCAAGGGAATATAAGAGATCGGTACAGAAGCAGTATGAGAGAATAGCCCTAAAAAATTATCTATTTTTTCAGTGAATGAATCGTTATCATCGGGATTTGGAAATTATGTTTTATTCAAATGTGAAGCAAGTGAATTAGATTTTTTCTCATCTATCTTTCGTCAAGTTGGGAATCGGGATTGTGTGCCATGGAATCTATGGAATTTATGGAATTTGAGATGGTTGGAAGTATTAACACTATTATCCACGGGATGAATTGAGAGAATCTATTGCATTTAAGCACTCTCTTACAATAGTTTTTTACAATAGTTAAAAGAAGTAAAACACGGCGTAGTTACAACCAAACGATTTATTTTTTCCAAAATCCTTTTCGATGTAATGCTGATCTTCAGTTGTTCCACAAACAATGAAATTATAACAAGAATAATATTTTACAAGTAGAATGAGCTACATAATGAATAAAAATTATTAGAATTACACTTATTTCTTTCGCATACTCCATGTTTAAATTGATATTCTTGGTTTAGATGTTAATATTTTTTTAATATTCAACTATGAATGTCCAAAGAATTATTTTTATGTACTTTTCTGATTATTCTAATTTATATGTATACTTAACTTCTTCAATATTGTTTTTATTCATTTGTTCATTATTTAGCTCATTAATAAATTGAAAACAACATTAGTAAATATTGATACTTATTTTGAGTCTCTTCGAAATTATGACATCTTATCAGTCATCTAAGGATATGCACTTTTAATATTTTACATTTGCTTTATTATGCATTTATTTTGAAAAATCATCCATTTTTACATTTTGTTTAGATATAATTTTAAAAATTACCGAAGAATATGACAATTAGTTTTGATTCGAGAATACAATATCTGTATTCGTACAGTTCGTGTTGACACCCGGAAAGGACCTGCGTTGTACCACACAGTCCCACAGTAGCGCTGCCGCTGTCAGCGGTGGCGGAGCGACGAAGCTCGCTGCCGGACGGATGTCTGCGTGAATGCGAGATGAGACTCTGATTGCGTCGCCCCGGTCACTCCATAGGCGTCGAGGCCGGACAAGCGCCCGGATGGCGGTTGACAAATAGGAGTGGGCATCCTCATCTATTTCCCGAGTAACTCCATTACCACGTGAATCCTGGGAGCGATGAACGTCGTGAATACTTCGGACGTCGGAGAGGGAGAGGTGGAGGTGAAGGGTGGTTAGGGACCACGCGGATTCATGTGTGGTATTAAGAGAGGACTAAGGAAGGGGGAGTTCATAATTCGGGGATGTTCGGGAGATTGATACATAGCGGAGAATAATGTTGGGAAAGTGAATAGTCAAGACTAAGCTCTGGAGATTACGTGTACCCAATAGTGCAAATTCGACTCTTACTCAAGTAATATATCGCTGTATTTGTGATCAAATATAACCAACAAAAATATTCTTTTTAAATGTTACGTTTCTAAATTCGTTTGTGGAAAATTAAAACATTAAATGCGCTTATTAAATTTAACTTATTAAAAGAAATTTAACTATTATCATAGGAAATTTAAATTAAATATAGGAAATTTAACTTATTGAAAGAAATTTTAAGTTTTTTCAATTATTAATTGAGCATTTACTGAAATATTTCGATATAATATATATGTAGCAACAAATATTCACAGAAAGTTTAGATACTTATTCGTGCCATCATCAGTGGATTACAATATACGTAGCAACACGACTTAAAATTTTAAAAAATACATAATGTTTGAAATCTACAACAAACACAAGAAAGATTCAACTAAAAAAATGCACTATTAAAACCTTGTAGGTTTCATTATTATTATTATTATTATTTTCAATCTCAGCCTCTTGTGGCTGGAATTTACCTGCTCCCGGGTGGATTACCAAGAGAGCTAAGGTCTGCGACGTTTCTATTGTAGTTGTATGAAGTTTCTTACAATTTTAAATGTGTTCAGAGCAACAGATTTCTGCATTATATTGATATTTTGTCTGCTGACTGAAATTTTGTCCAAATTTTTCTGGAGAAATTGGTAAATCAGTCCCATACTGGAAATGACAACGGGAAGAATTTGAGTGTGAGTTTTCCACTGCTGTTGGATTTGAAAAGCCAAGTCACTGTATTTCCTGATTTATTATTATTATTTTGCCAACGTTTCGAGGTTCATATTTTCCTCTTCTTCAGGGCTAGACTGAGGTGCAGATAAATAATCATAAACATGTTTTTTTTGAAAGTTATTACAGTCATTGTCTATAATGAACCTTCCGTATTTTTAGTTAACTATTTAAGTGAGAGTGACTGTAATAACTTTCAAAGAAACATGTTTATTATAATTTATCTGAACCTCAGTCTAGCCCTGAAGAAGAGGAAAATATAAACCTCGAAACGTTGGCAAAATAAAATAAAATAGACTCTACAAGGTTTTAATAGTGAATCTTAATAATAAGACAATCAGAAAATACCTCAACCATATAATTTAATAAAAGCAGTTTTCGTTCCGTAATTTTTCCATTTTCCGATCGTAGAGAGGGTATTTCGTAAATACGAAATTATTTAATTGAAACCACACGTCAGTGAAAGGTCGACGAATAATAAAAAATAAACTTAAATATAATAGACGCATTTACTATAATTTCAACGTATTATTAAAATTTGTAATGAGCGTCTCTTCTTCTCATCCTTTCTTTATTTCGCATAGAGATGTCAATAATTGTTACACAAGAAAATGTTCGTGAATTGGTTTAGCGTATAGTAAGTATTATAGTACCGGTGGAATAATGGGTAATGCTGCGATGTAAGAAAACCATGTATGTTTTTGTTCATTCTGACTTATAACCTTTTTGAAACAAATTGATGAATGCTTCTATTTTTAGAGAGTGTACAAATTTGAACTGTCAAAAACTTTTTACAGACGAGGTCCTCCTTTTTTTTCACATACCTCCACACTTTAAAGTGAGATAATAATTTCCTGCTCGTTACGATAGTTTACTGCGTTTACTTAAGGTGGGACCTGCATTCCAAGTTAGTAAAGTCACTGAGATGTAAAATTGTTTTCTTTATTTTTATTTCTGATTGTTATAAAACACAACGACATGAATTATAGTGACGAAAAAACGCGATTAATTTCAACCTATCAGTTAATAACATAGTACAAATAATATTCAAGAACTCGCTTTACTCGTTTGAAATGCACAAGAGCATTAGATACAAACATGGCGACCGAGCGCAACCGTTTTCTTGATTTATACATCTCATCTGTGAAAAAGTGAAATATTTTTCTCATATGTCCGGTAAACTATAGATAAAAGCTATGTAAACAATAGTACGGAAAATTTACTACAAATATATGTAAACTTCCATCACTTTCGTGATTTAAAAGTTTGTCTTATTTTGTAAATAAGTGTTTTCTCCGAGTATTACAACATCATTTACAATTACAATTATTTCATTTAAGTGGTGAGGTATGTTTTTCAAGTTGAAACCTCAAGAAGTGCTCTGTGTTACTCTGTGTATTTATACCGATTTTAGATATTTCGTGATTTAATTCTACCTACGCAAGTTCTACCTTAAATGCCTGGGTACGACAAAAACATTCCGACGAATTAATTCCATTCCCCAAAGACCATTGAAACGTACAGAATATGAAATCGCTTCGTTCCTACCGATCTTGATTATAATTTTGGAAACAAAATCTTACCAATCTTCTGTTTTACCGTTAATTCTCAGTTAAGTTATCGTTTTTTCAAATGAATTGCGTTTTATGAAAATGTCCATTTTTAAGATTAGCTGAAAACTGCACGTTATTGAATGCCTTACATGAATTTACATCCATAACATCAACACCGAAAAATGAATGAGGAATGCCCTGTATTGGAACGATCATCACGAGTTATCCTTTGTGTCTCAAATAATAGTTGTTGCAGCAAAAACGAAAACAAAACAAATGTTCCATCCGTTTTTGTGTGATCCATGCAACTCTCACAATAGGGAGCACCATACCCCAAGAACCCAAATCCCACACACCCACCTACTGTACTCTACCAACCACACAATATCTGCATGCAGTTGACTAAGTGATATAGATCTGCTTTAATTAAAATGCATATGAATATTGAATTGTTCCGTTATTGGGTAAACAAATCCAGGTGGAATGCAGATGTTATTCTGATTGATACAACCGCCCACCTGAGTATTAATCACAATTACAAAACGTCATGTTTTTTTATTATTAATTTTTTTTTGTGCTTTCAACGCGAAATACAACTTCGTCCACGAAGGTACCTCGTTCCATAGAGAACTCGAGTCGTGGGGAGAGTGATGGGAAAATGTTATGGGATCTGGGATGAGGAAAAGTTCGTTTGGGAATTGCAGGAGAGTGAGCGAGGCGGACTTTTAACGCAGTTAATTATCATGTTGGGAGCAACGAATCAGCGCGAATTGAATATTGCGTCATTAGTTCCGGCAGTGGGCAATAGAGCGCACTGTTCCCGCACGCGTTCGGTATCTTGACGCCTGATTGGTCAGCGGATGCAATGGCTTTGCAAAGGATACTCCTCTGTGGTATTGGCGAATTAGAAAAGTCTCTAAATAATGTAAAGAATATGAATCTCCCATGGTGACTGAATTTATTTTTTTCTAAAACAGTGTTATATAAAATCTCTCCATCGTATTCACGAAAAAGGACTGCTAATGCATATGTAAGGATTTTTGGAGTTTTTCATTCTTTTAAATTCTTCTAATATGAACTACGTGAAATATTTTTGCTTCCTATTTATTAACCTAATATGAAGTATATGAAAGTTCCCTACTGAAACACTCGATTTGAACTTGTTGATGTAGTGTCGTTACATTAAAGTAAACAAATGGTATGAGATAGAGTTCTAATAAGAGCGTTGCTATAGCAACAGCAAGATCGTTGATATCTCCTTCGAAGTGCATCATTTCTACATCGAAGATCCTGTTCGTATGTTTTTAGGGTTGTCGAATCCATTAAAACAGTAACAAGCGATTTTCACGATCTATGTGTATAATTATGATAGATGTTTCTGTAGTATACCAGTACTGCATACGAGAGGATTTACAAATACCTGAGGTTGTGATGAAAAGAATTTAAGATTGAAGGAGTTTGCCCCAGGTATCAGTTCAAGTTCTCGAAATAGTCATTTGTTCTGAAATTTGTCTTACATTTAAACATGTTTATTCATTATATTAAGTAATCTCGAGATACTTTGTCATATTTACTTTATGTGCTTGATTACGATTTTCTCCAAAAACAATTATAAATGTGTTCAACAACTATCTCGTTGAGAAATAAACAACCTCTCAGGAGAATATTTAATATCGTCAAGTATTTCCTCTCCCCTCACCTCTTCGATACGTCCTCTGCGGAGAAAAGTGTATTTTTACAAGTAAAGGAACACAAAGGACAAGAAGTGAGTTTTTTTGAATTCCGTTCCTTTTTAAAAGTTAGTAAAATTTTATTCCTTTGCTTTCGTTTTGTGGTTATGAGGAACATTTCTTTCCACAAAGTTCTATAGAGGGTAGTACGTTTCAAATAATGATGCCCTAAAGCACATATACAGTGAGTCTTCTGAATAATAGACACTCAGGGACCCTAAAATTTGTGCGGTATTGAGAAGTGGGAACTTAAAGACAGAGGAGGGCACATTGATGGATTGTAGTAAGCGATTTAATGGGTAGCTGAATATTTTTTTAAAATTTATTGACAATTCCGCAAATTAATTTTCAAAATTCATGATTTGATTCTGAATGTTCATAGTCAAAAAGTAAGATGAAATAAAGCAAACGTAGAAGAAAAAAACTTTTTAAATTCGAGCTTTTACATGGAAATTGCTGTAGCAAAAAATAAACAATAACTTTCTGTTAAATTGAAAGTCAAAAATATATATACCTACGAAAATGACCCTTATACATAAACGTTGATATTTTTAAGATATTAAAAATAAAATTTAAAAGCTGTATCGAAATGAATCAATATAGATTAGATATATTTCATTTCTTCACTTGAGACAAATTTCGAGTCATGATTCTGCTGTGACAGACTTTCTTTAATTCGTAGTATGTTTCGAGATTTCAGGTCCCATCAAATCCAGCAGTATTACAAATAATTATTCACTAATTTGAAGAAAGAAACTGTAGAATTCTTTTCTCGAAGGTCAGGATAGAGATATTGACAAATGCCAAAATACTGTCTTTTTCGTTTTATTTCATGACCTACACTTCTTTAGTTAACATCGTTACCTTCTATAAAACTGAATATTGTTAATTATTACAGCATCTGTGATATAAGTTCAAAGGCAATTGAGAGAAGATAGAAGACAAAGAAACTCCGATTGACTTGGTTTTGCAGGTGAAGGTATGGAGGACGCAAATCAGATTCGCCTTGATTTTGATTCATTCTGACTGACCCTAATTCATTTGGTGTCAAAGGAGCTACAATTGCTGCATATGAGAGAACATCAATAGGGGTGGAGCAACAGAAGTTTAAAAGGTACCGACAGAGTGAACAGAACATTTTCTGAACTGAAGTGGAAATAAATACCTATATGATAGGAAGCAAGACATTGTCGGGGGCAGAAGAGGATTTAATCACAGACTACATAGGGCCCATACCACAAAATATTCTAAAGAATGGACGGGAATGAAAAATATATGTAATATATGTTGTAGAGAAATGTACCCTATCAGGGAAAATTCCTTAAATGAAGTTTCGCTGTACACCTCTTATATCGGAATACAAGGAATGTGACCATTGTGATTTCAGACTATAAATAAATAATTTAATAGTGTCAAAAAAGCAGTTACAACTGCCTTTGACCCCGTGAAGGACAAGAACCTAATTTACTCTCCGGAAGCAAGCAACCATCCCATCAATTCTGATCATGAGTCCTATGGTAGAAGCCAATTTATCATATCTAACCAATTTAGAATTACATTTTTTTAAATTATTTAGTAAATAGATATTATTATCACACCATTAAATTATTCGAAAAATTTCTTTATAATTGATAACTCTTAAAATAACTCTAAATTCGATATTAATAATTACAATAGTATTAATGAAACTACTCTAGGCTCTCGGCCAGAGTCCGGAGAAACCATATATAATAGTTAAATAGTATAATATATTAGAGACAGTAACTGATGTTAAGATTAGTTTGTGCATTAGTAGAAGTAAAGTATGAGCAGTAACTGATGGGTTTACTAACTACAACATTATTTTCGACTCAAGTTTTTTCTAGTTGTAAATACGTAAAATTCACTCTATTAAGTAATAACTGTACGATTGTTTTTCCTCTCCTTTTTTATTTCTTATCATTATTCAAACGTTCATGAGATCATTATTGTTCATTAACGTTCATGTCAAAATACAATGGCGTATATATGCTGTAATAAGGACACTAAGAATAGTTTTCGTAAATCTTAAATGCGTTGTAATTCGCAGTTTTGTGCGGTCTGTTTATCCTCATTCTAAACATATATTACGCTTCACAAATGTATAATAATGATTGTGTATAATGTATAATAATAATATTGCTATGTATTAATTTACTGTTCTGGGATGACATAACATTCCGTATATCTAATTACGAGCGAATAGTACAGAAATTAATTGAGTTCTGTGCAATGCTGGAAACTTAAACGTAAACAATTGCAGCAACCTACAAACGTAAAAATAAGTTACCGGAGATTGCGCTGGAATAAAAAAACGATTCTGAAGATTCAAATAAATGCTAGATATACTAAAATTCAGCTTATTGTATTCTACCTAGATAGATATGAAATTGTTTTTTGTTTTTTTCATATATTGCTGGATGTTTTTTTTCATTCTAAGTAGAATAAAGAAAGTGTTTTTCGACATTTCTTGACGGATCCCTCATATTGAAAGTTTATACGTGAATTACCTCTTATATTTAACACAAATTTTAATAATTTGTTGAAATACGTTTCGATAATATAAATTAATTTTTTGATCCGCCTAAGTAAAAGGTTGTACAAAGTTATTAACTATGATTCTTGGCGATGGTGATTGATCTTGGAACGTTAAAATCTCATTAGATATCTCTCATTCTTAGCAGAACAGAGGTAATTTTTCTTCACACAAATATGGTTTTCTATGAATTTTTCTTCAATGTTGCAGTACAAAAATATATAACGCGTATAACAGTAGAAT
This sequence comes from Laupala kohalensis, assembly GCA_002313205.1. Taxonomy (NCBI): domain Eukaryota; kingdom Metazoa; phylum Arthropoda; class Insecta; order Orthoptera; family Trigonidiidae; genus Laupala; species Laupala kohalensis. Next base: position 709,039 of record NNCF01125922.1, read on the forward strand.
AGTTATAAAAAACAATTGATTGTCTTATCGATATTCTTCAAATTTGTCTATTTTCCCCTGAGTTTGTTGAAGATTTATTTAAATAAAAACTTTTTCATAAGCTATGTCGCAAGAAACATTTTTATTTTGAAAATATTGAGGTATTTCAACTTGCAAAACTACTACTTAAATATAAGATAACGTCTCCTATTTGGATCACAAGGAGTCTTGTGTAAGTCTTCCAAAAAGGTGTTTCCAATATATGGCAACTAACTAAACCCGCACGATTTAATAACACGGGAAACTGAATTAAATTAGCAAACAATTGTATGAATGTTTACTTGTATATAACAAAACTATTTTATTTACATTAATAATATATACTTCTCTCCCCCATATATTCTAATGTTAAGCAAGTGTCAGTCGGTTTCGTATTTTGCATTAACAAACAGGACATCAGACCAGTTGAATTATTACAATGATATTATAACAATGGACTCTTCCCTACGAATATTGGATATTACTTACCACACGCTTTCATTTGTCTGGATTGAAGAAGTGAAGATCCATCCTTTTCATATAAATGAGTCAGGAAGATTTTTTATATGTAAGTTTTGAATGCCGTAATATCGGAAAGGAAATGGCGAAAAATAAAATAATATAATATCCCGTTACGTCTTTTTGATGCTCTAAAGAACGATTCTTCATTTGTGTGATTTAATTCGTTCAGTTACGCGAGATAGGTACTAAAAATTCTGACGCGTTAATGTACGTGTTAATGTATAAAATGGTCATTGTATTAGTCATTGTATTTTTTCTAGGATTGTTTGAATCACAAAATGTTTTCGAACTGGATAATGTTTGCTAGATATTACAACTTCTCAGAAAGAAATGGTAAATTACTCCACTATAGGTCAAAAGTATCTTAATATTGGGTCCTGAGCTCTTGCAGCTCCGTGGCGAGAAGTAAGCTCCCCGCGCTGCTTTTTGCGCCAGTTTCAGACTAATGATGGACATTTTGGACCATGAACAAAACATATGGAACAGCAACCACACAGAGCAAATGTAGAATCAAAATATTTTTCTTAAGCTAGCACCTCCACGCAAAAGGTTATATGAGGTTTAAGTTGTCTTATATGAGGTATCTTTTAAGACCACTGAATTTGGATAAAAACAGTAATTTTCGACTTATTATACATTACACTTAAATATATTTTCTCATATACTCAGTCCTTCGACCAGGTTATAAAGCTAAGCCACCATCATTTGACCAAGTCTCTGTTTAATTTCATGTTTTACAGTCTTAATTAATTCGTGAAAAATGTGAAAAATATTCAGTTCTCATATTTTCTATTAACTAAACTAATATAATAATTTATAGTAAAACTCATTTTTATTTATATATATATATATATATATATATATATATATATATATATATATATATATA
>NNCF01125922.1:711000-725763 GCA_002313205.1 Laupala kohalensis
AATTAATTAATTAATTAATTAATTAATTAATTAATTAATTAATTCCTCACAGTATTAAAATAATTATTTTTCGAAGTGTGGTAGAGTGTAAATAATATCAATTGTTCACTGACAACGAATATATGTGAACCTTTACTTATTTACTCGAAGAAATAAAAGGACGAAGCCACTGCCGTGACCAGGATTCGAACCTGGGTTATTGCGGCCACAACGCAATGTCCTAACCACTAGACGATCACGGCTGTGATGCTTCTTGGAAAAATGCGTTTTTATCAAATACATAGAGAACTGGAGCAGAGCCGTTGCGCTTCACGGGACGTGGGTTCTCTGCTTTGTGGAGTGGTATTGTTAACAGGGCGCGCTTCAAGCCTGAAGAAGTTGAGTTGCTCGGTAGTGAAGAAACCGCACCTCCAGCCAGTAGAGGATCCAGGGGGGTTGGAGGAATGGGGTCAGGAATTCGACTTCACTTTGTATAATTTACGCGTTCAACTCTTTAAATATTTTTTTCATTTGATTTACAATATCTAGAACCTGTCTATGTACTAGATACCTGTCTATATTCTAGATACGATATCTGGAATCTGTTCCTAGTTAACATCACCGGGATTTTAATTGCTAATCACTTATTGTCCTTTTCCTTGCTAAAGTCCCGTGTGGTAAAGGATTTTTATATGCAGCGTAATGTTACTGTATACAGAAGGGCATTTAGAAGAATCGCGCAAATGCAAGTACAAGACTGAAAACAAAATAAATTCTTCCGCTTCCATAAATGTGTTTTATTTCCACTATTAATGAAACGGATGGTGATACCATGGAAGACGAAACTGTTAAGGGGCAGAGTTTGCAAAGTTGACGAAATTTCGCCCTTTCCTCAAGATCACTTGCGGGTTCCGCGTCTGCCTCAAACTCAAAGTTAAATAAAGTAATTCCAGTAAACTAAATAAATTATAAATTAAAGTATTCTATTGGACGACCGCAATATATTTTTAATGTATTTTATTAATACACTACGTTTTGACTTTAGGTTAGAGTCGTCGTCTGGTCGAAACGAATTATTACAACGAATATTAACAAAGCAACAGAAGTAATTAAAGTAGTTCTCGTTATCTTCATGGAGAATATTTAAAATACTTTTTTCATATAATGGTTATTGAAAAGGGACAAGAATAGGATCTCCTCTAAATTACCATTATACATAATAGAAAACCGGGTTAATAACAAAAATTTCGTAGACTTTTGTGTTTAAGTTAATTTAAAGATGTCGTTTTGTTAACTGGGAATTAACTTTTAGAATTCGACCGCTCAGGGTACGTACGCCTATGAAACTTATAACAAACAATGTACTATTTAGGTTACTAAATCATTTTAAAAGTTTCATGATATATTTTGTCAAATTCATGAATCAATCTTATTTTATTGATGTCAGAAAAGTTGATTCGATAAAGCTATGATTCATTATTAATAGTATTTTGAATTCAATAATTCATTATTACTTATTTTACGAGCGTTTTTTAAACTATGCATCTTTGCTTGTTAGTATGTTTGTTTAGTTGAAATCTTGCAAGTAACGTTTGAACCATTTCACGTTGTCAGAATAGAAAGAAATATTGTACACGTATATAAATCCGTTGACAATGCAATATTATGATGTCTATTGCAAATAAAAATTGTTAAAACAATTTTATTACACCTATTTTCATGCCCACATTTCAAAAAGAAACTGCAAATAACTCAAAGATAGATTCATATTCATTTTTGTAGAATGTACATTTTCACTTGTCACTTTTGTATCGATTTGTAAAATCATTTTGATTATGTGTGAATATTTCCAGAAATTTTTCAAGTACATGGTTGTACTAAATGTTTTGATGAGTTCTTATCTCCTGGAATGAAGAAAAGCATCGTAGTCAAGATAAAAGTATAAAAATTCTTTGTTTTCTTTTAACGAAACGTTTTTTAGAGATTCTCGCTTCAAACTACTATCGCTTTTCTACTTCTACTTCAAATTTTCCACGGTTTCGTTAACAATAAATAATATTTTCTTAACTTATAAGAATATATTATACGGAGAAGTTATTACGGCATCAAGGAAAAAGCGGTTTACTTACAAAGTATCCCTGCTTACGTTACAAAGACGCTTTAAGCATGCTTTCAGTGGATGCGTCTACTTTAATACTTTTGAACATCTATATTAACTAATTAAAAAGTAATTTTGGATAAATTGAGGGAGAAAGCTCACTGTGCCTGTAATTATCTTGCTTGAAGGGTATTAAAATATCCTGCATTTGTTTTAAGTGTAAAAGCCATGGAAATAAAGAAGCATTTGGTGAGACACATAATGACAAAACAAAATTGACTAATATGAAACAATATCTCGTAAACCGATTTGTATTTTATCATAACATTTACCTTAAGAGTTTTATTTAAAAGCATTCTTACCCCAAGCAATAAATTCCACTCTAGTACTTTTTCGTTTAAATCTCAATTTCTTTGTTTCCTTCTTTCTTTCTTTCCATCTTTCTTTTTCTTTCCTTTTCTTTCTTTCCTTTTCTTTCTTTCCTTTTCTTTCTTTCTTTTCTTCTTTCTTTCTGTTCTTCTTTTTCTTCTTCTTTCTTTCTGTTCTTCTTTCTTTTCTTCTTTTCTTCTTTCTTTCTTTCCTTTTCTTTCTTTCTTTCTTTTCTTCTTTCTTTTCTTCTTTCTTTCTGTTCTTCTTTTTCTTCTTCTTTCTTTCTGTTCTTCTTTCTTTTCTTCTTTTCTTCTTTCTTTCTTTCTTTCCTTCTTTCTTTCTTTCTTTCTTTCCTTCTTTCTTTCCTTCATTCTTTCTTTCTTCGTTTATTTATTTATTTTAATTATTCATGTGGCTTGGCAGATACATTACATAGCAAAGGTAATACACAAAGATGAGTTTCTTAGTAGTAAACTACACTGCGTGAAATTATTAAATTCATTCTTTTGTTTAGCTTGGTAATTTTAATCAACGTTTTTTAATGTCCATGCTTCATGAAAAATATTATGATAAAATTCTATTATATTGTGATTAGGAATGAAATGAAATTTCTATATTTAATGGTCTTCATAAGCATAAGTATGGAAGTTTGCTGAAGGGCATATGCTGCGAGGCCGAAGAGTGTGAACAAGTGTGCGATAGGTTATAATATACAGTTCGACCGAGAGGGGAAACGTTACATTGCGTCCGATTGTGGAAAAAACTATTACTTCGTATTGAAACCACTTTGGTTATGATGTCGCAGTACTAGGCCAGATTATACAAGAACAAATATGGTGTCGCGTTATAGCATGGAGATAGCTTATGAATGTTTTGCATTAGTTGGAATGTTTAATTTCTGTATCATGCTTTAGTATACCGGTTAAGAGCAAGGTTACGAACCGCAAATATTCTATGGTGCAGTACGTACATGGCAATCGTAATATTTATTACATTTATTTTATGATTTTAGAAGGTATTTTGTAAATATTTCGTTTGTGATCTATTTGATTTGTATCTTCTTTAAATAAGGTTATATTTATATGATTCAAATTATTATTATTTTCGATAATAAAACAAAATTAATTTTCAAAAAATCAGTTGCAAACAGCATGTGACCACGTGAAAAGAGTGGGGGCAATAAACCGACTTACTGTCTAGAAACAAGCTAAGAATATGATTTGAACTGTTGCGTAGTTAGGGTGCCAGGTTACGCAGCGTTAGTTTCGGCAGTTACTTGGCTTTGTGACCAGATGCGGATTTAAATGTTTGGCGTCCCTACATACAAGCACCCCTCGAGAGCAGATTGAAATATGTATCTTTCAAATATTTATATATTATTTATATAATATATAGACAAAATAATAATTATATTTTTTTATTTATTTTTCTTCTTTAGTACTATAAGGTACAAGGAAGTATAACCATTACAACTATCTAAAAACCTAAAATAATCCTATCTAAAACACAAGTTAGTTTTAAATTCGTGTCGATTATCTTGAATATCGTAAAAATCTTGAAAATCAGTTTTTAGAGAATATTAAAATACGACACATATTTTAAAAAATTACTTTTTTTTCCAATGTTATGAATTATCGTAATTTTTTTGGCGCCCCCAAAATCTTGTGTCCCCAGGCAATTGCCTATAATGCCTAAGCCTAAATCAACCTCTGTTTGTGGCTATTTATTATTTATTTATACAAACGAGGAATGAATTCAAACGTAGCTTCTAAATCATTTTGTCACGTATGGTAGCTCCTGTACCGGACTTCTTACGCTGTAGCAATGTCGTAACTTCACTGTCATCGTTACACCGTTTCCATAGCTTCTACTACCCACCCAACCTTATGCCGCCCAAAGTGCTCAAGAAAGTAATTAATTCGTTGTTTGGCAGGCGGCCCTTGCGCTCGCTAATTGCAGCGGCACGGGCAGCGTCATGCCACTTCTTGTTTCGTCCTCTCCTCTATTTTCCTTCCCTTCTCCCTCCCCTGCCATCTCATCCACTCTTCTTTTTTCCCAACCCGCTTTCCACGATTCTTCGCGCCGCGCCGCTCGTCCGTTTCAAAACAAAAGCGGATGACGCTGACAGCAGCGCCTCTGCTGGCGAGGTTTGGAACAATTGGTGCGGAACGTTGTCAAGGAGGGTTCATTAACCGTGCGACTTCGCAAACTGATGACCTTCTTGAATACTTTCAAAGGAATGAAGCGCCGCGAATTCCAATTTTCAAAGTGAATGTGCCACTATTGCAGGTTTGTGTTCGATGAATCACTTTGGAATGATTCGCTGAAACCGTGGTTATTCCAGAAGAGACAACAATTGTCTCGTATTAATGTTTTAATATTACATTTATGGTTCGTGCAGAGATTGTTGGGATGAAATTTTTATTCTTCTAGTGAGTTCAATTTGATTCAATTTAAATCACGAACAATGAAATTGGCTGACGAAAATGTTTTACGCGACGTGTTTATTAAGAGATGTTGACATTTTCTTGGTAGAATGTTATGAAATAAAAACGGTATCATTTTTTATTTTCATATGCTTTTCTTCAAACTAGAGAGTGATGAATATTACAAGTAATGAACGTTTAACTTCTGGAAGGATCAATATTTCAAAACAGCATGTTACAAACTTTGTGGTGTAAGAGTGCAGTGGTTAGAACATTTCGTTGTAGCCGCAAAAATCCATGGTCGAATCCTGGTCACGGCAAAAAATTTTAAAGTGATGTCCACTTATTTCCTGGTTTAATTAAAATTTCAAAGTAAATATGTCTCTAAATCTATATAAATAAGAAGTAAATGCGCATCACTTGATAACGGTTGGACCGATTTAACCAATTTTTAAAAAAATGTTCGTAATATTCTGAATAAGGTTTTTAGGGGAAAGAAAAATGTGAAAAGTTGCCCTGAAGATTGGTAAATTTGGCCAAAACTGAAAGTGCATTTTTCTAAGGGGTTTTTGTATGAACTCAAGACCATTACTGACGATTCAAACGATGGATAAGTGTAATTCTTTTCTTGTTTTGTTCGTTATGGTCCTGGAAATGTTTTCAGGGAAAAAAATTCCAGACAAATACAAAGAATAGACTTTGGACAAACTGAAAAAATCATAATTTTTGTATGCACTCTCGATCATAACTGACGAGATGAACGATATTATCATCATTATTAATAATCATTATTGTCGTTTTTACTTTGTTTACACATTTAAAATTTCACAAATTCATTAAACAATCACAATCAAATTTATTGAAATTTGGACAGGACAACGTCTGTCGGGTCAGCTATTATTCAATAATTGAAAAATAATAGTCGAAATAGTGGGAATCATTGTGACGTCATACAGACGGGACTCGCGAGATAAAAAAGAGGAAGAAAAGAAACAGATGAGTAAACAAGATCAGAAATTTATCTTATCTTACTAATATATAAGAATTTGTTTTTATGTTTAATACCCATGGTATTGAAAACTAAGAGTGTTACGACCGTCGGGTTCTTTACGTATAAAGTGAAAATATTTAACTTTCAATATTGATGATGATTAAATCTGTTGCATTGTTTCAAGAATTGGTTATCTGGACAAGAAGTATTAATCTCTCTACCACATGAAGAGAATGTGCCTCTTATTTAAATGTAGTGTATGTTTTCATATCACCATTGACCAGTGCTGAATGATGTATTTTCACAATATTATCGAAATCGCGAACAATAAAAATGACATGTTCCGTAAGTCGTTGTAAAGGGTCTCTATTTGTCGTGACATCAGTTCTCTCTATTTCAACCCGTATTCAGAAAGAGAAATGAGGTGACTTCATGTTACCAAAGACCAAATACAAAAGTATTTGGTCAACATGATGGCTACGATTGAATGCAAAAACTATTAACAATGGCTGCTCTCACGTTGTGAGGAAGAGTGGAGGATTTCGGGCAATTCTAAACCTCACCTACGACGAGAATGGGCTACGGTTGGTATCACTCAACATGCGACTAATCCGTATGTTGAGTGATAGAAAGGTGAGAGGGAGCTATAAAAAGGGATTCGTCCATTCTGGCGACAGTAGTTTATTCGGCCCTAGTCGTACACTTACATAGTACTTTTACTGCGGTGACCCAGAGCTTCAGTCAGTGCGGCGTCCTGCGCTAGCGACTCAGTCTTACGATCCCCGCGAAGGAAGGAGTGGGAGCGCTTCCGGCAAACTTGGTGAGGGGCTGAGACCATGTCAACCCAGTCGGTACTCGGGGTTGGAGGAGAAGGCTCGGGGGTGGAGATGAGTACTAGAACCGTGAAGGCCTAGCCGATACTCGGGGGTGGAGGAGAGAATGACAGAACATATGCGGCGTAGAGCTACAGCCGTTCTACCCCGATGCCTCGAGCATCGGACTTATATAGTCGCATAGTGCTGAGTCGTCAGTTTGAGTTCGGCGCGATATAATTCACAGCTAACTTTTTATCTTATCTAGGAACTTTTGCTGAAATTTTTGAATCCGCCTCTGCCTTAGGGCCCTTGATCGGAATTGATGGGATGGTCCCTTGCTTGCTTCCGGAGAGTAAATTAGTTTATTGTCCTCCACGTGGTCATACGCAGTCTGTACTGTTTTTTGACAATAAATTTATTTATTTATTCAAACGACAGCGCGAGTGCCGCTGCGGATATTTACGCGACACTGCATTACGTATGATAATGACCAGAGAAAATAGTGAATATACTAGAATAACAATTCCTCATCTAATGTCCACCGTCCCAACTTCATCATGTAATTTATTCAGAATACATCATATTCTATCTCATTTACGAACACTTCATTGTCCGCGCTACCAAATTTTAGTAAGTGCCTAATTGTTCAATCCTTTTCTTCTTTAAACATCAAAAATGTATTATATAGATATGTCAAGGGTATGTTACATCTGTAAATATCCAAGCTATAATCTATTACGTTACAAAAATATTACTGACCCCATAATACATCGTAATAATTCTTAACATTTCCAAAGGAAGTTTGTTGATTAACATCCATATATTAATTGATTGAAAGATATCGTTTACTGCAACATTAATTTCGATATCGAAATTTCTGTATATAATCCCATAGTAATGCACAAAAATAGTTCAATTACTTGCCACATAAAGGAATATTACATCACGAGCGTTGCATAATGATTTAACGTTTCAACTAATCACACAGGAACGTGTTATTTCAATACGTCATGCACTACGAGATTAAGTTGTTCTCTTTAGTTCTCTTCACTTTTGAAACCTCACCTTCCGTCTCCACGTGGTAATCTTGCCCTGATCTAATCTAGTAATCAGGATATTGCGTTGTGTCCGCAATAACGCAGGTTCGAATCCTGGTCATGGCTTGACCATTAATTTTATTCGGTATCCAGAAAATATGAACATTTTACACATATTTTGGTCAGTAGGCGCAGACAAGTAAACATGGAAATTTGGAAGTTTATATACCAATTAGAGAAACGGTAGAATTTAAGAGAAAGAAAAATAGAGGTACTACTGCATGAAAAAATGAATTTATATTATTTGAGTAAGACGGATTCGGACAATTTTGTTGAACGAGACCAAAAAAAGCAATATTAAATATTACAGAAGTGAAGTACAATATTAATGACGATGGTTCCGTAAAGACTCATTCCGGATTTATGTAACCAATCGGTCTTTCCTCAGATTGAAAGAAAGAAAGAGAGAGAAGTAAAAAGGAATAAGTCGTTCATAATAGGTTTGCCAGAACAAATGGGCATTGTCAAACGATGTATAGTCAAAAGTCTCTAACGAACCATGCTTTAATCAACTTTACAGATAAGAGAAATTACTGTTTTAATATCTAAAGAATGAAAAATTTCCTTTTCTTCATATAGAATGATTGTTGTCATGCTCAAAAAAAGGTGGAAAATGATATATGATTCGATGAGTTTTAGATTACTATAGTCCCAGAACTATCCTTTATTATCAGTATGATGCTGAGATTGAAAGAAAAGTTTAAACCCGTATCTCTTGACAAAAGGTCCACCGAATTTTCCATAAAGTTTCCAAAAAAAAAATTTTTTAACCATAAGGAAGCTTCTGTACGCAAGCATACAAAAATATGTTTCTCATTAATTCTTCATTTTATGGTTTCTAACTCTCCTTTTCATGTAAATTTCAATGGAATCGTTCTAGGATTTTGATCACTGTAGCAGAAAAAAATTCAATTAAATCAGCGAATTGTGCCCAACTGAAAATGATGTGGAAACATTTAATAACATTTAACATGAAAATATCAGTAATTCTGTCAAATTATTGTGAACACTAACGGAGTCATAATGGGACAATTTCAGTGGAATAAATATTTAGCTGAAGTTGCTGATAAATTGTTAATGAAGCGACGGAACGGGCATTGAATTATTTATTCTCCAGTGTCAGCCTAATCAATGTTTATGAAGTTAATATAACATAATATCTCGTCAACAGTAGTTTTAATTGGCGCATAACAGCGTGCCTAATAAGTGATAACAAATTATACTAATTTGTCACGTATGAAGAACTAATATGAATAACAGTATCATCGCAAAACATTACGCTCTACAGAACAAAGTGATTTTCTAGAACGTTCATGGTTGTACGCAACATTGTACATACCTAACTTGTACTTCATCGTATGCGTAAAATATGTTTACACATCAATGAGGATATGTAGTAATCGAAAAATAATTAATATGTTACCTGGCGGTGAGGTTCACCGCAATTTAAGAGATTTATATGTGTTTGTGAACCAGAATTGGAAAATAGGACCCAAAACAAAGTATTTCCTAAGGGAGTCGCCTCATATGAGGAGCGTAGTCTCTACGAGGCCACCTTCGAGGTCTTTGGGTCACGCAAGTTGAATGAAAATGGAAGACGGGCCCGGGAGCCGAACTGGAAGGCGTAGTTGGTAAGCGCATGAGCGGTTTAAGTTCAAGTTCCCGAGTTCGAATGTCGGTCCCGTCTCCCATTTTCATTTAACAACACATAATTAATCTGTTACCTAAAGTTCACCGCAATATAAGAGATGTATTTATATTTGGGTGTTATAAGAGTAAACATTCATAGCAAATAGGGAAATTTATGGGAAATATAAGTATTTATATCATTTCCACTAATATCGCGGATTTCCGGTGTATGAAAATAAGTCTCTTGTCATTAAAAATTATCAAATCCGTGCACAGGCGTGGATTAACCAGAAAGAACCGCATTCCAAAATAAAATCGCATGTACTCACACTCTCCGAGCCGACATCCGTACGCTTAATCGAATTTCGCTCGAAGGATCTCATTGGCTTACGAAATTTCAAATACCACAATCCGAGTGACGGTCTAACCTCCATTTGACGTGTCCCACTCCTAAACCGTGCCACTTCAACGATGTCCCTTTCATGGACCTCTCTTTCCATCGATTGTGCGTAATGTACGGCTTTATTCAATCCATTGAATGGACAGCGCCTCCTGAGTCTGACAGGTCATCCAGGTGTGAAGCAAATTTAATTCCTCGCCACCGAACATTTAGCTTCGTATGCTTATCTGTACGACGGAGGGAGTAGGGGGAAGTGGGTAGGAGAAATGACCCACTGATTTTGTGTTTTTATTTTTCGCTTTAGGTTTGGATATATCGATAGACGTCGAGATTGGCGAGATAAATTGGAGTTTTGTTACCAGATTACCTTAATTGAATTGAGCTAGATTAATGTATTGCAAAAAGAATTCTATAAAAAAGTGTACAGTTAAATATTTAATTTTTTTGCAGGTCGTTATAAATTGAGAAATATTATGAATATTATTAATAGAATAATATTTCACGTAACACGTTAGCTTCAATTTGACCTCACATGTATTATCCGTAGATCGATCTATCTAACTGAGAGAGAGAGAGTGTGTGTGTTACGGAAATATGAATATATCTATAAAGAGAGACAGACAGATAATAATAATAATAATAACAATAATAATAATATTTATTTCATAATAATACAATTACATTTTAAAATAGTCCACAAAAAACATTTACAAAATTTAACAACAGTTAATACTCTTCTTATAATAAACAATTACATAATCATATTATAAACCAAGAACTTGTTTACTTTTGTTTGTAGATTTTCAAATTGAATTTCCTTTCTAAGAGTATTTCTCTTGTCAGAGAGGGTACTATCTATCTACTCCTATAACTTATTAACATTTAATTTTATTACACTTGTCATTTAAAATTTCACTTTTTCATATTTTATTTTCACTTAACATATTCTTGACTTCTTTTTTCATTACCCGTGTTTGTTTTATATTTGTTAACGACAATGGCATTTTGATTAAAATTTTTGGAGTTAAGACTTTTAATGTTCTTTCTCCATATTTATTATAGACCTTAGGAACTATGAAGAAATTTCTAATTCTCGTTTCATATTTGTTGTCATTTAATATCCTACATTCTGGTGTATGGTAGCTTTTAGTGATCTTTTGAAAGTAAAAGAGGTTTTTCACTGTCATTATTTCATTGGTTTTAAATTTTTCTCCCAACTCTAAATCCTTATTTTTAACTTTTCCAGACAGACATTTGATAATTTTACTTTGCAGGTTCTGTATAATTTCTAAGTTAGTGTTTGAAGCAGCACCCTAGGATCGTATTTCATATCTAATTAGGGATTCAACCTAGGAAAAATATATGAATTTTAATATTGTGTGTGGTACAATATATTTTATTTTTAAGATTCTCCATATGCTGTTTCCTAATTTATTTCCTAATGTAAAAATTGGTTCTTTCCAGTTTAAATGCTCATCAAAAATAATGCTCAGTTACTTAAAACTTTTAACAAATTCGATTTCATTCTGACATGTACAAGAGTTGCACATTCTATGCAGACAGTCATGGTCATGAAAAATTATTTTAGATTTTAATCTAGTGGTATGTGGTGTAGTGAATTGTGTTAATTTTTTTTTCTATTGATTACTAAATCTTTATCATGACACCATTTTTGAAAATTCAGAAATTCTGCCTATAAAGTCTGTTCTGCTTCTTTTTGGTTTATTTATTGGTTTATTTATTGATGGAAATAATTAACTTATCATCTGCATATACCTTATGTTTACATTTATTAAAACACATTCCTATATCATTAACATATATTAAATATAGCAAAGGTCCAAGGAAGCTACCTTGTGCTATTCCTCTATTCACTTCAACTAGCATTTTCTTCAATTTTTACTATAAATGAATCTACTGTTAAATAATTTTGAAGTAAATTTAAATTTTTTCCTCTAATTCCAATTTGTTCTAACATATCCAAAAGTTTATTATGATTTATTGTATCATATGCCTTCAATAAATCAACTGATTATACCAAAACATGATTTCCCTTATTTAAATTTACATTTAATAGTTCTGAAATATTTTCAGTCAATAAAGTTGAACTTTTGTTTTTCTGATAGGCATATTGATTTTTGTCGATAACCATGTACTTCTCCAGGAATATTGCTCCATTGTCTACAATATGTTTTTCTAAGATTTTGCCTAAAGTATTCAAAATTGAAATGGGTCTATAATTTTCATATAATTTAAAAGAATATCCCTTGTGAATAGGTCTTACTATTGATTATTTTAACCCATTTGGTATTATTCCTTGCCCAATGCAGTGATTTATTAATTTTGCTATCCACAGCCTGAACAATTCTAGATTAATGTACATATTTCACTTTAATTTGGGTTAATCCTGGTGCTTTATTGATGTTCATTTTTTTACTAATTTTGGAATGTCTTCTAAACTTCCCAGTAGAAAGAATTGCAAACTCTTTTGTCTGTTATTATTTCTGGAGTTTTAATTGAACACTTATGTACTATTTCTTCTACTTGGTTTTTGAAATTCAATGCTAGATTCAAAATAACTTTATTTAAATTATCATATTTTGCAAAGTTTTTTTTTAACAGTTTCATCAATTGACTGCATACTTTTAAGTCCATAAAATTATTTATATTTTTCCAAGTTTCTTTCATATAATTTCTGTTTTCTTCAAACAGTTTATTGAAATATACCTTTTCCTGTTGATTTATCTTTAATGAAACACTATTTCATAACTATATTGATTTCTTAATTGCTCCTTTTCACGTGTACTCCTAGCAGACAAACTCTTCCATTTTCTGAACATCAAACCCCTTTCTTTCATTAACTCTACTATTTCCTTATTTATGTAGGGCCTAATGATATTATTTTATCTATTAATTTTGGCTTCTTTCTTTTCTTTTTCCTTTTCAAAAATCATTTTACCTTTTCTTAAAGTGTGTTAGCTGTACGTTTTTCCAATTCTTCATTACATACTTTTTCTAGTTCATCTCTTATCACTGTTCTAGAGAAAAATTCACATATTTTGCTCTCATTATTTATTATTTCATTTTTTTTACATGTGCCATGAAATGTAATTTTTACTCCCAGTAAACAATGATCAGTGATTTTAATTTTATGTATGAATGGTACTACATTTTCAAGATTTCCACTATGCTATGTGGTCTAAACATTGAATTAATCTATTCTCAATGAATTCCTCTCTAGTTACCTCTTTTACACAGTGTATTATTTTATGTTTCACCAATGTAATACAGTATTTAGCAGCTATCTTTCAGTTTTTTAGTATATTGATATTGATGTCTCCCATCATAATCTTGTTCGGTGTTTTGTTTCTTTCCAAAAAAATTTCTAGTTCAGCAATAAATTTTTCTGTGCTTTCACTGGGTGGTTGATATATGCCACAGATTGAGATATTTACTCTACGATTTTGATATTTCCAAAAATACTTTCACAATGTTCTAATATGAAAGATTTTCATATTCCTCTAATTCAAAATTTAGAGTATCTTTAACATACAAAATTAAACCTTCTCCATCTCTCTCTTTTCTTAGTTTTGAAACTTGCCGAAAACCTGGAAACTTAAAACCTACTAATTTTTCTTCTTCCTGAATCTTAACTTCACTTCACGATATTACCTGAGTCTCTATAACTATTTTGCTAATCTCCACACATTATTCATCCCAGTGCTTTTCAATTGACCTAATATTAAAATGAATCAAGTTAAGGTGAGCCTTTTCCTGATTAAACAACTTACTCAAATTCTTATCACACTAGTATTATTGTGTCATTTATTTCTCTATTATCTATAAAACTAAAATCCATAATTAAATATTTCTAATTAAGTTAGCATACAATTTACAACAACTCTAAGTCTCTCTTTCATAATTTTAACAACTCTTGATGCTTCTTCATGTTCCACCAAAATCTTACAGTCTTTAACCCAGAAGAATTTATATTGTTTCTCCTTTCCTGTTGTCCTTGTCTTCCAGAAAAGATTCGAAAAGTATTTGGTCAGATGCTCATTAACAAAAACAAAGTCATTGTTTTGTTTTTATAGTCCAAATACACGTTTTTCACTCACTTATTTTTACGTTTCAGAATTTTGTCTCTTATCTTCTTATCATTCAGCTCCACTTTTTTTTGTTTTATTTTTTACATGAACAACACTAGCAATTTCATCTTTTGCAAAGCTTTCCACTCCCATTCTGTTCACAAAATTAACCACAATTTCCCCTGGACATTCTTCTTGAAAAATTTCTAGTCTATTTATCTCAATATTGTTTTTTTAAGTTTTCCCGCTCCAAAATATTAATTTTATATACTAAAAAGTTTTCTTCCTGTTCCCTCAGGACCTCCAATTTTTTTCGCTGATATGGACCCCTTGCAGGTCGTAATCCAACCCTGGGGGTCCATATAGACCACCTTGGGTATCAGTGGTGTAGAGTAACACAAATTGTCCCATGCTGGCACAGATGATATTACAAATTTCCAAGAATTGGTTCTCCATTGGCAGGTGATATTTAAGAACCAAATATGTTTTTGGTTTTGTACCTAAAATTGTTTGATGTAATTAATGAATCTGTTGTGAATTTCATCGTGTGTGTGTGTGTGTGCGCGCGCGTGTGTGTGGTGTGTGTGTATATATACACATGTAGAATTATTCTAAGAATAGCATTTTGAACCCAATCAGTTCAAAGAGAATCATTGTTCTGTCAGATATGACATAAAATCAAATAATGATAATAATAATAATAAATTTATTGTCAAAAAACAGTACAAACTGCGCATGACAACGTGGAGGACAATAAACTAATTTACTCTCCGGAAGCAAGCAAGGGACCATCCCATCAATTCCGATCAAGGGCCCTAAGGCAGAGGCGGATTCAAAAATTTCAGCAAAAGTTCCTAGATAAGATAAAAAG
>NNCF01125922.1:726544-846227 GCA_002313205.1 Laupala kohalensis
ATCCGAACTATCCTCTTCTGAATTCTGAAAGTTTGAATACTCTGACCAGAATTACCCCAGAAGGTAATGCCGTAACGTAAATGGGAGTAAACGTTTGCAAAATAAACGCAACGGGAAATGCGTGGACTAACTGCGTTAACTAAGATTCGGAATGCGTAACACAATTTGCTTAATTGGGAATTAATGTTCTCGATCTTTGTAGAAAACAGTTAAGTAATTTTTTAATTCAACTCTTTTTGGAGAATAACAAATAAAATTTATTTTTAAATACAAGTAATTTAACAACTAGTTTGCTTGTTTCCTTTTAACTACAAACAAGAGCAAACCTGTTGGATAACATCACTGCATATTGGAAATATAACCCTTGGATAAGATTGTTTCAAAATAGTTACAGTATGAAAGCTACATTCAAGCTTAATTTTTAAGCTGATTATCTGTAGTTAATAATATATTTAATTAAATAAATAATTAAAAACTTACGACCTTTTATGGACGAATTTTTTTTAAATTTTATGTGAAGATCTCACATTAACATATTTATTTAATTAGATTATATAATGGACGTTAATAGTAGTATAATTAATAATATAATCTCATGCTATGTAATCTGTATTTGTAGCATACATCAATGTAAAAATTGACATAATGGGTTTTATTTTTTAATGAACTTTTGTTTACCTACTTTTTCCTCATAACCCTCAGAACGGATCTCTCCGAATGGAAACTTTCGAATGTGTGAGGCGATCCCTTTGAAATACATGTGAAGAAGGGCGTTCGGAATTACCGTTCAGAAAAAAATACGCTATTTCGAATGCAAGCTCTGGGATTCTTCCCGATCGTCGAGAATCTTTTCCGTCCGGAACGGAATCGGACGTGTGTGGCAGACCCGTCTAGCATAGCTTCGGCGCATTCGGATGTCCGATTCGGAAACCGAACCTGTGAGGCCGACCAAAGACAAGTAAAACTGTCGTGATTGGTTTGACGAGCAAAGAAGTATCAGACTCACAAATCGTAGTTTTTTAATTTTTATTTACGTCGACGTTTCACGGAAATCTTCTGAAGATTCTATTTTAGAAAACGAAGTGGGATTTTTAAAACTTAAGTGAATTAATTCTGCATGTTTTCAAATCAAATCAAGAGAAATAAATTGGTGAAGTGGGAAGATAAAACTCACGTAGTACTAAGCGGTTGCTTTGACGTCTAACCTCGGCTATCGACAGGCACAGTGTAGCTTAGATTAGAATAGGGTGAACTTGTAAGTTTGCATTTTTGTAATTAGGGCAGCAACCATTGCTGTATTCTTTTACGAAGATAGCTCATCTGATCAATCAGATACCTTCATATTTTAATCAGCTCAATTAATTAGGTTAATTATAGGAGAGGGATTTACTTCTTCAGAAGGAAACACGTAGTGTATGGAAGAATTGATAAATTAAAAGTCATCTTTAATACATTAATTTAACAGGTACGTGATATCATTTTGAGTTGTGGCTTATCTAGATATACGGCAATGACTGGAAGCATGGCCCAATTGAAAGAGTTTCTGTGATGGTGATATAATTGAAATGTGTAAATTATTTTCGATGGATTTTTGGTATTTGTTCATTTTTTGTTCAATTCATTTTACTGATCGAAACACTTTCAAATGGTTGAAAAGAATATTAACAGTGATGTATTGCAGAAATGAGTTTTGAATATATGTAATTCACATGAATTATTTCTCTTTAATGCTATTTTGTGTTTGAGTGCCTAAGCTTCACTATAGCATTGATTTCCTTCTGAATGGATAATAAACGAAATTCTCTGAAAATTTCTCATTTCATGAACATTGTAAAATCTGAAACAGAATTGTGTTGTCCATGACTTGCAAAATTGACCACGTGTACATCTATTCTTTAATGAATTGTGACAAAATTATTTTACCTTGAGTTGTTTCTATAGATTCATTATACCGTTATAGCTTATTGCGAATGTTATATTGGTTGGTTTGCCAGAAAGTAAAAATATTAGCGCCAACTGAATGATCTACGTATAGTGATTTATCATTTTCATAAGTTGTACTATTTAATATACAGTATTCACCATATTTCTTCAAAAGTTTAAATCTTTGAGTTATTTTAATGCTAAGGTTTCAAATATTTTCTGGAGAATAAATTATTTATGCTTCATCCACGTGGTCCAGTGCAGTTCGTAAATTATTTAAATGTTGCATCTTTCTGTTACGAAGATATTTATTATTCAACGTGATAATATCAATTGTTTGCAGGATGTGAATGAAGAAAAAAAATTAATTCCTTCCCAATCAAAAGTTAACGGTTACTAGCAACAACTCGAAACATGCCCCGATATTTTGTTGCAGAAACTTGCCATATTAATAAGTACACCGGCAAAACATATTGGCTGAAAATATTTTTACGAAATTGTTGAATACGCCAGAAATCTATTGAGGGAAATGTGTATAGCCTTGAGCTTAGGTAGGTTGCAACGTAACATTACCACTGACAGCAAGACATGTCATTTTCTTTTAATGTTCTCTTGACTCTAAACTTGTTCTCGTCAACAGTTGTCCTCCGCAGTTTTTCACATTCAAAAATATTTAATTGCACCGGGATGGGTTTTCGTTGGTGAGTGGTCATTAAATTCGGCAATGTTAATGTTGAAGTGATAAATACATTCCACGCATTTCATTATACTTCATTTAATTTTTCATGTCTAAGAAATAATAAATAAATTATTTTCAAAGAAGCAGTTACAAACTACGTATGACCACATGGAGGACAATAAACTAATTTACTCTCAGGAAGAAAGGGACCATCGCCTCAATTCCGATCAGAGGCTCAAAGGCAGACGCGGATTTAAGATTTCAACACTCCTAAAAATGAAAATAGTTCGGTACTTGTTATAATATTTACAGAATACCAACAAATTTGTTGCAATGTTCATTCCATACGCTCTTAAATTTGTTAAGATACTTCGCTGGTTTCTTGCAATAGTTTCTAAATAAATATCTAATATTGAAGAATTAAAAATCAATCGTTTACACTGCTTTTTCACATTTTCGCGAATATCGATTTTGAAGGGCTGGTGCTTCGGTAAGTAAGTAATGACTTATATGTAGGGTTGTCATCTACAAATCTTAAATTTAGGGCAAGGAGACCGAAGACTTCGGATTTTGAAACTAAAAACCGGACATGATTTCCATCTTTTTAAAGTAATAAAATTTTCGCTTGTTACTTCGTGTGATTGCTGCAATAAAGAGGTGCTTTCATAATAAGAAACATTAGCAAATACATTTAAAACAAATTTACCAGAATACAAAAAAAAACTAAAGTACAATTAAAGAACAATAATTCAAATTTTTTCTGGCTTAAATAACTCACTGAAGTATTACCACTGTGTAGAATAGAAGATTACTCTAGTTACAAAAAATAATCATCTTAAATTTAATGGAGTAAGTCTGACTGGTAATAATACGTTTTCTCAATGTCTTGAGCAAATTTCGATCGATTGCTCGGCATATTAAAAAAAATCTGTTAGTTTAGAAAACCCCGTCCAGACGCCCTTCAAACTATAACAAATTAGGACAGGTTGCAACACTGCTTCAACGTAATTGTTTACTTTTATAACCCGGTTGAATAGAATGAAAGTAATATCTTTAATGAGAAATACGATCGTATGAAGGCGAGAGCACGACCAGTGGAATAGTGAAGCGTGGAAAGGGTTAAGGAAAAGAATTGAAGACTCGAGGACATTCGAACGTAAACCAAATGCGCGGCTGTCCAACCCGAATAAGTTGGTCATCGCCTTGAGGATTGTACAAACTTTCTCTACTAGTAGTTTCATTTGGTATTGTCAATATTAAAAACCTTCCAGTACGTCGCAACCGCTAATATTTTACAAGTTTATTTATAACAATTTTGCACTAAGAAAATAGGACAGATTCCGAAATTTCGCCCCTTGCGAGAATGATTACCACCTTCATAGGGTGTTGGAAATTTGTTGAGACTGAATTGAATTTTCTGATGGTTCTCGTGAGCACCTTTTTTCAAAAGGATCTCCTGGCCCGGGATTTTCTCCTGTTTTCCTTCGAGTAGAGGCAGATTTTTTTATAGACTTGCTAGGCTCTTACCTGGGACGGCATTTATTGAAAAAATAAATCTCGAATTTAATGTTATTTAAGAGTTACGATTTATAAACAATACTTTCCGAATAATCTATAGTTTGGTGCTCCTGAAATAACCTTTTTTTGTTTCACTAAATACAAATTTGTCAGTATTGTTAATATTAAAACACTTACTGAATAATTTTTTATTGTTAGTGTGCTGACACGTTCAATCCACCTTTGCCTTAGTGTCCTTGATTGGAAATGATGGGATGGTCCCTTGCTTCCGGAGAGTAAATTAGTTTGTCCTCCACGTGGTCATACGCAGGTTGTAACTGCCTTTTTTAACAATGAATTAGTTTGTTTGATAAGTAAAACCAAAAAAAAAACGAACTTCAAATAGAATTAATTTTACTTCAGGTTTATGTTCAGAGGGTTGTTAATTTCATTCAATTAAATAAATAAAATTTTCAAAAAAATATTGCGAACTGCGTACGGCCACTCGGAGTTCAGTGAACTAATTTACTCTGAAATCAAAATATGAATTTAGTTAACGAATTTTGAAATTTAACTTAATAGAAAACTCATTTTCTTTTTACTACACAACGTTAGTCACAACTTTGCCTTAATCAGGTGTTAGGAGAAATAATGCTATAACCTAGTAACATGTTATACAATGTAATTTGTATTTCAGCGATAATTTCACTTATAATTTTTTTAATTCTTGTGGCATACGTTAGCAAATTGCATCATGTTATTCAGGAAACCACTTAAATTCTTTTACGGCCTCTATCGCAAAGAAACAAATAATAAATGGAGCTTACAGAACAAAATTTGTAATGGTATATTTATTTATTTACGATAACTTATTTACGGATTCATTTAAACGTTTGACGTTCAAAGTGTAAAATGTTTAACAATTCAAAATAATAGCCTGTTAATCTACAATAATAATGCAATGTACAATTAACTATCTTAGTGATCATTAATGTTATTGATAATAATAATGGAGTTATTTTCTAAAACTTCGCCCATAAAGATTTAAAGCGGGGGAGGGTGACAAGGGTAATGTCTAAACGCCAGTCAACACCTGGTCTGTTGTGAGGAATCGGAGTTGGACCTTGCTGAACCTTAAACTTCCCAACCTCTTAAACGATACGCCAAATTATTATTGATACTTTTCGTGCGAAGGCATTGAACGAGTAATAAAATATAATGCATAATGGATTCCTTTATTCATGAGTTGATCGAAGTGGATTTTGGATTCTGATAAATTAGCTTTTCATAACTAGAACAATTTTTAAACCGGTTTATTCAGTTTCGACTGTATTTGTTTTGGCTCCCATTGAAACCTGGAGTCCGATTTTTTTTGAAGCATTTTTACTCAACAGATATTGTATTCTCTCATGAAATTTTGACAAGACTTCGGTTTTGATGACAATACGGCGTGGTATATTTAATATAGTTTTAAATGCAATATAACATTCTTTTTTAAGGTTACGTATTAAATAAACGGATTGTGTCAAATTGACCGGAGACAATCTTTGAACTAATTACACACTGATAGAGTAGGATAAATTTATAAAGCATACCAACTAAAGACTTAAAAATTAAAAGTAAAAAATATATTTTTTTAAATGTTATTAAGAAAGCTACTTTATTGGTGTAATAAAAAATCTAGAAAGTAATTATGAATCATCCCTTAGTCATCACTCGCGCCACCAATTTGGGGCATTGATCAGACTGACATGAAATCATGGGACATATTTCATATATTGAACAACAGATCAGTGTCATTTTACTTCAATTTTATTCGTTCCGCGATATTTTTGTCTGATCAATGTCCTAGATTGGTGAGATGAGAGATAGCTGATGAATGATCCATAATTTTCTAGCTTTTTTATTACACTAATAAAGTTAAGTGAAACATTTCAACATGAATTAGTCTTTCTTTCATTTTATTGTCTTTCACCTGGTGTAATCTATCTTCCAAAAAGTATTCGAATTAGTCAGCAGTCAATCTTCAAACCCCATTTGTTTTCAATTTTGCTAATAAAAATTCGTCTGACTAAATAAAATGCTATTTGAAAATGGATGTGTAGTCCGAATACCCTTTGGTTGCAATTTAACTTATGATATACAATTTACACGCCCTGATAATTTGCATCCTCAGTGATTTTACCTTCTCTGAATCCAAATTGTCTGTCAGATAATATATTTAATTCAAAATATTTTAAATTTATGAATGTCGTTAACTTAACTGGTTTTGAGAATATTTAGACTGAAGTGACAGGTATAAATTGTTTGACTGATTCAGTATTTCCGTGGTAATAGAGTGGAGCAATGATAGCTTTTTAACAGAGGTGAACACAATGGCGCAACTATCCTTCGCAGCACCCCGGGTCATGGTCACATAAGGGACCCTCAACTGAAATATTGACAACGTTTTTTCAAATTAACCAATAACAATTAAGGATGTTTCACGAATAAATTCATGAATTAAGTCTTTACATGAACAACTGAAATTATTAATCGTTCTTTTCTTTAATAGAACATTTTGCTTGGAGATGGGTGACAGAATGATACAAAATTGAACGAAGTTGAACAAATAAAATTTGGAAATATGAATATAAGCTTTTTAATGTCTTAATTTAAATTATACAGAAACTAATATGACTTCTTAATATTGATGTAAGTTTAATTAAATTACAATTGGCCGCGTTAAAAATGATAAATATACTGATTGAAGAAATTATTCGGTCACTTACAACTAATGTTTCGTCAGAACACTAGTTACTCTTTATTAATAAATAACTCAACATATTCTAAACATTGTTTGAAATGACACCAAATGTCACGTATAACAAAATTCTTAGGGAGATGTAATTAGAAATCGTAATATTTTTTGGCGACAAAAAAATGTGGACTTGGGAGAGGGGAAGCGGGCAGTTGCTACTGCCGAACCGGCAGTAACGCCGCTGGGGGAATATACCCAATTCAAAGCTAATATGCATTAATTTTGTTAATGGATTAGCAACTTCATTTGTATTTTAATTAAATGTATTAAAATAATCAAAACAAGGTTATTTGGTATTTAGCATTTTCTTTCTTTCATTTATTACTACAGAGACTTTACTTTTCCTTTCGCATCTCAAAATGTGATCAATGAAAGTTTTTGAAAAGTCATTTACTCTCGTAAGTTTATACAAAAGTAGGTGAGGCGGGGGGAATACATTAATTATTATTAAACTGTTACGGAATAGTCAGTTTCTCGATTCTGCTAAAATGTTAATATAAATATCTTCACTAACAATGGCATTTGCATCTGTTGATGATTAGGGGAAATCTTTAATGTCGGAAGGACGAAGTTAATAAACTACGAGGAACGACTGAGGGATTTGTTTCATCTTGAACTTAATCTGCGTTCAGTCAGCTGATTGTAGTCGGCATTCTACTTCTGCAGCAGGAATACTACTGATATCGTAGGTTATTGATCTGTCTTTCCGATACGTGTCATCACATAACAAGGTATAATACAAAAATAAATGAAACTCGGAACCTGGTAAAGGATAACTTTAGATTCTGAAATACATCGTTTACTCATAATTATTAAGTTAGGTCCTTCTATTTCTATTAATAATAATGTTTGACGTTTGCTATTATGAATATAAATAATATAGAGAAACAACCTTAGATTTTCGTAGATAATTTACTATTGAATCAAATTAAGAAAGGTTACGTGTCACAATTCAAAAAATAATTGACTAATAACGCATTAAGTAAATAAAATAAGTTTGGTATTTAATGCGAGAAATCGTCTGGTGAGCTAGTTCATGGCTGGAGACTGATTGATAAAATTGTCAGCTGTCTGCAACGTCTTGCTAATAATTTGAATGCACTTAGAATGTACAGATTTTTAGGTATACAATGAATATTGTTAATTAATCACAGTTAATTGTATATATGTCGTTTCTCTATATCATTAACCTTCTATTTCTAGTAAATATTTAGATGCAGCAAAAAAGGAGTTAACGTTCTTCCTGACATTACGTATATTATCATGCAATAAATTTAATTCAATTGCTATAAAACTTAAAATAATTTCTTAAGTGACAAAGTGAACATTTCTCATGCATCTAACGCTATTAATCAAACATGTTATCATGCATACTGTGGCAGAACGAATCTTTTACGTATTATAAATATAATAAAATTCTCTAGAACTTATAACTTTGATCTTTAGGCGCCTCGGCTAATTAATCTCAGGATTCCACAGATTTCTAGGGCTCGCATTTTTTTAATGAAGGGAAAGACCATACTAGGGTCTCACTACAGGAAAACGCTATTGACAAATTAAATCCATTAAATTTAATTAACATGAATCACATACAACAACAAAAAACCTTCATGCTATCCCCCAAAAGAAACACACACAACTGGTAGCCAATGTAAACATGAAATACACTAGTATTTCCGCCGAATTCGGCTTCTCAACGACAAACATAAATTTTAAACAAATTGAACATCTTGAATAAACATTAAATTAAAATAATCTCTCCTTTGACAAATAAAACACACTGAATTTACAATAATTCTTGCTTCTTGAAATGCAATTACATTGATATTGTATTTAAAAGAGATAATTAAGTGGAGTTCTTTCTTGCTAATTGGGCCTTCTTCATTAATCATAAAGTCCAAAGTTCTGAGCCCCTCTGAACAATAAGATCCGCACTCGTCTTCTCGCAATAGCGCATGACATGTTGGATGCCACCAACAATCGTGAAATACCTCAACCTGATGACCAATCAAGCAGTGCAGTGCTGAGTGGAGGGTGCGTCAACCGCACGGGAAGCCGGCCTGGCCTCGATCTCGGAACGGCTTCCGGTTAATGACGTCACTAGCGCCAACAAACCTGGTGGTACCTTCCTCCCACAAGCTATGCTGCCTGGATGCCCTCAGGAGCGGCGTGGACCCAAACCATCATGGTTCAATTTCAATGGCGGTTCCTGGTTTCTCGGAAGAGCCCACCGAATGAACATGTTTTTCGTACGAATTTTGTCGCGTCTCGGATTTAGAATTTGCTGCCGAAAATACTAGCCAAAGACTGATGAATTAGTTCCGGAAAATAGCGAATTCGGAAATCTCATCGGACTTCATGAGCTAGTCAGATAACTTCGAAAATAAGACTGAGTCGTGGCTCTGCTCACAAAAAAATCTAAAAGTCTTCACTTCGCGCGAAAAAAATCTCGTATCTCTGATCTCGTCTCCGATTTCGTCTCTGATCTGCTCTGATACAACAAGACTGAATTTTCATTTGATGCATATATGATGCATTTTTCTATCAGAAAACAATTTTTTATTGATGGAAGCTAGGTTAATGAATGTTTAAAGTGTTATGAATCTTGCTGTACGGTCAAATCAGCTCTGAATGTAAATCTCCCAAAATAATAATATTTTTAATTTTGTTTGACATGTTTGACCTTTTATGGTTTCGGAGAACCAAGTTATAGCCATTACTTTCTCCCAGAGGACAAATTTATAAGTATATCACCCTCTCCTTTAAATAATGGTTCAGGTAATTTTCCGATAGTTTAAAGTACTTATCTGTTACATGTCATTCGCAATTGCAACAAATTTTGTTTTTTTAGTTTATATATTTAAGACGCTGGATCTCTAATTCAATTACAGATGCCAACTAGTAAGTCGGTGAGACTTTTCTTGCAAGAAAAAATGAAGCCAAAACAAAATTTCCCACATGAAGATAGTGTACCAGTCAACTGAATGTCCTCCGGGCAGTAGCACACCTCCAACTTACGAAACCCAGGGCGGGAGTCTTTTCTTTTTGAGTCCCCCGGTTCCACATATCAATGTGTTTGCAAACTGAGTTAAGGATTAGATAATGAATTTGAAATTGAATCTGTGGTTGTATTTAATGTCAGCTATTAGTTTTTCTACTGTTCTAATTAAGTTACAATATATTTTTTTCATTGTTGTATTATTTTTGGTGACCCATTTGGAGGTCCTTACAGAATGCGGCCTGGGGAGGAGTGGTGTACGTACCGCTAAATTGAAAAGCGCGCGCTGTGAGGGCGCGCTTTCGGAAGAAGACGGCGCAGCGCGTATCGATCCGATCCCAGCGGAAAGCATGAACACGCCGCCGTCTCGCCTCACAATGAGCCAATAGCAGGCTACCCCTGCTACCGTTCTAACCGGAGACGGAGGCGTGGTACCGACCGACTGCACCCTTATAAGCGGGACACGGAGCGGCAACAGGCAGACGGAGATTGAGTCGGAATCAACGCAACGTCGAGGCACTGCTCTACACTGGAATATCACGCCACAGGTTACTGGATCAACATTAAGAGGAATATCGGCGCGACTGGCGATTCATCAGCAACTCTACTGGATTTCGGCATAAGGAATACTCTATATTCAACAACGGACTGGCTAAATTTATTGATAAATCTTGTTTTGCAATTATCATTAATAAACCATTGTTGCATTACTTAAAAAGAAAACACTGATTTATTATTCCATACATGACAGGTGCCCCCTAAGCCCCCAACGAGGGGAGTTAGATGACCTTGAGGTGTACCTAATTCAATAAAAGCTATATAGTCCCTACTTAAATTTCAGTCCATTTTCTTGTAAAGAAAATATTATAGGAAACATATTTATCAAATTCATCAAATAGAACACCACGAAGTTACAATACATGCGTACAATAATATAGGGTATAGAATAATCCATAGATCTTTCTTTGGTTCTTTGTTGATGTTTTAATAATATAGGTATGGAACCAGCCTGTTACAACTGGATTATGAACACTTTGACATTAAAATAAAATAATTTGTGCCACAAGACCTATTATTAAATCATAACACTAAAAAAATTGAAATTTTCTTACGTGGTAACTTCTTTCAAGTCATCAAAGAAATTTTGAGTGATATTTCAAAACACTTGTTATTCAGAAATTCTGAGAGATACGAGACGATTCAAATCCACACAAACAAAACACATGAATTTACACTGGTTTGCATCAAAATTTGAATAGTTACTACGTAAAACAAAAGCTAATAGTCAGCTGTTTTTTGTAAATTTGGTGCTGATTGCCTGATACCCGATGTTTAAAAGTAGACACAGATTAGGAAAGGGGCCGTAAGTGATTAGAAAGAGCCATGGTCATATCTAGTTCCTCTACCCTAACTATACGTCTGACATATTTCTACAAAATGAATTTGAATTTACCACTCATTTAGTTAATCAGGGGGATCGTGAAGTCGAAATCACCCCCATCGTAAATATTCAAATTCACTGCAGTGTGCCAGGATGGGGTAAACCTGAACCTCTTCTGAAATGAGAATTTATTAAATTTAATTTAATTTCTAGCACTCCCTTGTGTGGGAGAAGCAATCAAAACGTATTACATGTTCGAATAAGCAATAAAATCGCTCTTTCATGTGTGTTCTACAGAGGATTATGGGTTGTTAAATTTTGAAACATTTGTTACAGCCCCATCCCCACTGAAAATTTCAGCCCCTTTTTTACTAGTTTCTCAGAACGGTACATCCATTTTCAATTTGATACAGCTTGAACATAGTACACGGTCATACGAGGTCGGGTTAATAGTCATTGTAGATCTAGGAGGGGTTGTTAAGGGGCCTACAGCCACCCCTATTGGATCTGAGTTCCCAACTTGAAATTGATGAATTCTACTTTGAAGTGTTAACAGATTTTTCGCATAAATTTTATCATGTTATAGGCAAACGTAATAGAAATTTGTATTATAATTTCTGCGTATTACATGCACTGGTTGAAGCGGCTCGCAACTGTGGGCCTATTCCATCTCTGCAATACTCGTGTAAGCGATACAGCGCAACCGCATTTTCCGATAGCACAACTCGCTGCCAGTCTCCAATGATAACGCGTTGTGAAGAGGCAGTAGGCGACATTATTCTTTGCGGGACCTTCACCTGCTTAATTTGTATCATTATGAAATTCTGATTTGGTCTCGAAATCCTTACCATTTAATGTTTTCCATTTTGATAAATTAATAAATTTTGTCTATTTAATAAATTATCTATTTGATGAGTTGATGTATTTTATAAAAAATTATATTCCAACAGTTCGTACTCGAAAACCTTTGTTATTTATTAAATGGCAGGGAAATCAAATTTTTTAAAATATTATCAACACAATAAGAATGACATGTTTTAATTTTTCTGAGCTCGAGAGTCTTTCAAGCTAAGTCGACAGCTGATAAGATCAGCACCATACAATGTGTACGAGAATAGTACTTCAGAGCAAATCCTTCAGATTTTAGCGACAGCACTTCGACTAAGCTTCTCAGGCGTAATAGCAAATTTCTTTATACGTTTGTGAAATGAGTAAATAAGTAAAATGACTGAGTAATGCAAGTACAAACGTGAGCGTAGAACCCCTGATATGAACATTCAAGAGAAAAATTCCATCTAAGACCAGATTTTTCATAATTTTCATATTCGATGTAAATCCCCCCCCGGAATATCATGCCAGTTTTTGTTTAGACATTAAAATATTCTATCCCTACCAACCATGATCAAATCAGGTAGTTGTATATGAGAATCGCCGAGCTGCAGAGTGGGTGGTGGGACTTACTATTCAAGATGATATCGTGTTTTTTTTTACTCTTACCTCAACATTTAGATCTACGTATACTCAGCTCAGGCAGTTTTAACATTATTACCAGGTCTCTTCCGGGTTTCAGAACCATATCTCCATCCTTGTGCAAATGCCAAAAAACAAATAGCTTTGCCCCCCCTAAACCCGAGGGTGCCTCATGGCTTATCAGTCAAGATAGATTGAACTCTCTTCTGTATTTGTGAAACAAGGGAAAAGCTTATCATATTTATTGGTTCACAACACATCAGACTTTATCTTGGAAGTGAAAGTGGGTCCCGCACGAGGTGTAAGCATACCTTATCAATGCTGCTTAAATTCTATAATTACGTAAAGAACAATAATTACGAAACGCGTATAAGTTAAATAACATAAGTTGAATAATTATACATTGTATTTTTTTATAATTGAAACCGTCAGACTATCTCTATTAGGAATGAATTTACTATCTATGTTTCTCAGGATGAATTCGTAGAAAATAATTGTCTATGGAAATTATTTTCTGTGATGTATGTACTTTTTTATTTTGATTCCTTTCCTAAATCCTACAGCTTCCTGAATTATTGGAAACCAAACATCTGCGATACGTTTCAATGTAAGTTTACCTGAGTATCTGTTCACTGTGCATAATTTTTATGTCTACCTACTCTATGTTCATTGTACATAACGAATATTTCTGTTGACTATGACATAGTCGATAGTATTACCTTATTTTGGACTTTTCCTTTCCATAATTATATCAGGATGAATTATTACATCAATAGTATTACATTACATTGAACTTTCCATAATTATATCAAAATGAGAAGCTTATCTGACAATATACACTGACAATGTATTTAACATAATAGTTTATAGCAAGAATTAAGTGAAAATTTCCAGTTCCGCACGCGGTACGAGGCGAGAAACCTATTTTATTGTTTTAACACTGAATCAATTTTCATCCCATGTTTTTATTTTCCCAGATGATTAACAACGGCATAAACTATTTCAAGTATTAATTACAAAATTTTGAAAAATTGAAAATCGGAAGTTTGATTTAGAACATGTTAATTTTTTTCCTGCTTGAACTATGTCGTATAGAATATCATTGTAAAGATAGTTAAATAAATTGTAAAATGACAGCTCTATCAGCTCTCTATCTCAATTAGGAGAACTTCCAAAGCAATTCAAAAGTTTTCTGTAGAGCTTATTTGGGGCGTTTTGTTTAAACTTTACATTGTTGTAACTTCCAAACGGGTTGAAATTTTACTACAGTTCTCGGTGCTTTTCCTAGTCTATATGATGGCTACCACCCTCCAAAATTTTATCAAAATCTGAGATGGTGAGGTTTAGACTCTTTATTGATTTGACATGGAATGACCCTAGATTGACAATACAATATTTTCTGTAGTTCTACCCTGAATTCATTAGGTTATTAATTTTAATGGAAAGTTTACACAATTAAGAGATTATGTTAAAAATTTACATCCTTGTGCAGTACTTGAAGAGGTATGTAGGTCACAAAAATATTCACATACAATTTAGGTTAAATGTTTATTTCGTGGTCTAATCATTCCCATAAGTATAACAAAGTGTAAATTGAGGGATTTAAATCAAACACAGAGGAACTAATAAAAACTTTGCACATAATATTATAAAGTTTTATTCATAATGGTGAGAAATATTTCATCTTTGGGACAAGTGGCAAAATATCCTTTTACTCCAAAACTGTGAAGCAATTTAGTAAATTTTATTATTCTGAAGACTTATCTCCTTTTCTTTAAAATGACATTGTAAGGGTGGGGAATTAGTGTTATTCCTCCTTGTGGTTTTGTTGTTGGAATACTTTGATCAGGCACTGGTAATATATTGAAATACTGAAGGAGCACAGCAGCAAATATGAATAGACTGTTCTTAGCCAATGTTTCTCCAAGACATCTTCTATGACCTGAAATGAAAAATTTATAGAAATACATTGTAAAATTGGTTCGTAAAATGAACTTCATTTTGTGTTCACAAGAATATATCTTTTCCATACCTAACAGTCGTCTTATGAAGCACTTTAATTTTTCTCTTGTATTTTCGTTTTTTTCTTTCACAATGAGTATAGTTCTTAAGTGTTCACTATTCCATTGATTCAAAAAGTCATATGATAAAATGTCTTGTCCGTTATGAAAAGCTAATTTTATGGACGAAACCTACTTTTATTAAAGTAAGTATAAAGGAGAATTTGTGGAACATTTGTATCAATTATGAAGAATTCCAGTTTCAGGACTCAAACATTTGGTTTTTCAAACCATTAAACTTATAAATTAATGAAAATTTGATGTATTTATTTAATTTCTCTATAAATTGCAATTTAGTGTTTTATTGTTGATTGGGATATTTTGATTTTCATACTTAATTTTATGATCTTTGAATGGGAAGAGCAAGAGTTGACATGTGCAAATAGTGTTCATAAGTTAAATTAATACAGTTATGAAATAGTTCCAAATTTGTTTTCAACTGACCCTTGAAATATTAGTATCTGGAAATATTTTATTTTACATGCGGTATGACTATTCCCATTCCGAAACATGATTAGATTTAAAGAGTCGTTTCATACCGTCAAGTAAGTCCAATATTTTTTAATTAATGTACCCTTCCGCGACCGGAGTCATGTGATCCTGGGTATCCGGTTGTTGCTTGACGTTTCAGCTGCTATACTGTAGCCTTCTTCTGAAGCGATAGCAGCATGGTAGCCGAAACGTCAAGCAACAATGACCAGACGCGACATCAACCAGATAGCCCAGCATCTCAATATAAATTTGTTTGTCCGAAACAAACGGCATGTCTGTGGACAAAACTTCCAACATTTCGGCCAACCTTCTGAGGTCGTCTTCTGGGCAAAGTCAGAGTCGTACAGTCACTGTCGCACCCCAAAGAAGATCACTGCAGGATGGCTGAAACGTTGGTAGTTTTGTCTACTGAGGTGCGGATTGTCCCGGACAAGCAAGTTTATATCTTATTAATTCTTTCCTCCGATAAAACCTAGAACTTGTTTTGTTAGCCCTTTTGAACGACATTTTAATATTCGACTATTAATATCATGGATGATTATTTTTCTTC
Organism: Laupala kohalensis; assembly: GCA_002313205.1. NCBI lineage: Eukaryota > Metazoa > Arthropoda > Insecta > Orthoptera > Trigonidiidae > Laupala > Laupala kohalensis. The sequence goes on from NNCF01125922.1 coordinate 742,395, forward strand.
TGCCAACTTCTCTTTTTATCTCTTCAATAACATCATTTAAATAAAAACTATTCTTCAAAATTATAAGAGTTCTTCCTACCAATACTACTTACCAATGCCAAAGGGTATCACGTGCGAATTTGAGTTAAATGTACCGTTGCTGTCTATGAACCTCTCCGGAAGAAATATTTCTGGGTTTTTCCAGTAATTCTTGTCCATATGTACACTGTAAATGCTCATTAATACAGTTGAATCCTGAGAATCCAATGAAACATTTTAAAATACTTCAAAAAGAGTATCGTCATTTTATAAAATATTATTCCAGGTATATTTATTTTGTCCAAAAATGTTGATACAAATGCCAAAAGAGGTATAATACATATTTCTGTATGCATGGTCAAGGTCTAAGGCCTTTTTAAAATAATTGTGTGTCTATGAGACGAAATTATTTTTAAAAAAGTGTTGTAGAACTAATTAATTAAATACTGAGAAGAAAATTATAACAAAATTGAAGATCATGAACTGGACTGGCATTTTTACATGTCATGGTATACACTGCGTATCCTGCACACGTTATNATTGTGTGTCTATGAGACGAAATTATTTTTAAAAAAGTGTTGTAGAACCAATTAATTAAATACTGAAGAAAATTATAACAAAATTGAAGATCATGAACTGGACTGGCATTTTTACATGTCATGGTATACACTGCGTATCCTGCACACGTTATGTAACGGATGGAGTTGATCTACAATACTACAATAGGACCTCTTAGATCATATATCAGAGTGTGGGAGAGGCATGAGTCTCATTTCTGGGACCCTTCTTGGAACAGAGCATAAATTTTTGTTGTTGTCAGAGTTTAAAACTATCCGAAACGTACCATAACCATCTAAGAACCCCTTCCAAAGACAAACCCCTTGCACTCACCAGGGAATTCCTCAGCTGACGCCTGAGTGTGGTACAGAGAAACGGAGTTTTTAGAATTGCCTGCTCCTACAGAACGTTCTCAGAATCCGCAGTGTGGTGGTGGCTGATCTCCTTCCGCGAGAGAGAAAGCAGATATTCGCGATGAAGCAACGGCTTGACATCCGACATGCTCGTGAAGAGGCCAATGCATATTTGCACAATTACGTGTTGTAGCTTAGCTCGTTGACACGCTAACAACGCGTACCAACGCAGTTCGTATCCGGGTTTGAATCTCTGTTCTATCATTTTCATTCAATATAACATCATTCATCCGTTACCTCGCGGTATGGTTAAACGCAATTGTTTATATGTTTATGACACTACTTTTTTGACCCGTTTAATTTCGAATAATGGCGTATAATTAGAGCTATAAAGTGTTAAACACACTGTTGAGTAATTTGAACATGTCAGTTTTTTTAAAGATATTTTACCTACTTATCTTGGCCATAAGTATACCCTTGTTTTAAGGTTATGCGGGGTAAGAGAGAAAATTTGTAACAACTACTTGTGAAAATTCTCTGAAAGTTAGAAGTTTCACGGGCGCCTCCTCCATTCTCCTCTCCATCCTCCTCTATCTCGGGGCCCGATTCCGACCGGTCCACATCTGACGTGGCCCTACTGCCTGCCTTCGCATCTAGAAACAGCTGTGTCTGCTGTTTCCAGCACCTCGACCTCCCATGTATATGCCCTGGAACTTGCCATGCTAGTTTTTCATTTGTTGTTGTCTCCGTTTGCAGAGGATGTCTCTTGAAGTCAACTTTGCTTTTGCAAAAACTCATTCCGTCGTCGATTTCGAGCGTTCCCACTGAATGTAATTTTATTAACTACAGCTTTTTGAATATTATTTCACTCTACTTTCCTCTTTCCGTCAGCAGTTTACGAACAATGAGTATCTGCAAAGGGTACACAAGGGTATCCGCCAAGGATACAACAGCGTTATCTGCTAAGCGTGCATAGGATGTGGTGCGGCGTGACGAGGAACAGAGCGGCGCGGCGCGGCGCGTTCTTCGAGCGGGCACTGTGCACACATGACGCGGCGCGGCGCGGGGCGGCGCGGTCGGTCAGGTGAAAATATGGGGTTATCTAAAGCCGAGAGTGAGGATTTGCTCTGTGAAAATTCGTTTTTTAAATTAAGTTTAAAAGGACAGCGAAGGAGTGAATGGATTAATGAAGTGTGTTTGGGGAGAGATGTTTTTGGAGAGTTTCATCATTTCTTTCCAATTTTAAGGATGAGCGAGGAACACTTCATACGTTATACCAGAATGTCTATGTCAACATTTTATTGTATTATGATAAAGTTAAAAGCGATTTAAAGAAAGAAACCACTAACTGGAGGAAACCTATCGGTCCGGAGGCGAGGCTAGTTGTCATCCATAGGTAGTCATTAGCAAGTTAATTACTATTAGCTGTAACTTAGTATTTAGAAAATGAACTCTTAATAAACGTTACGGCGCTTTCCAACAAAATCATTTCATAATATAAACATGATTAGTTACTATTATTTAATAACTAATAAAGAAAAAAAATTGATTTCTGTTAAACTTGTATTTAAAGTTCTTTCTATTTCTTCCCATAGCTTCTTAATCACACCTCTGTTGCGATAATTCTTGTGGTGTTATTCCCAAATCAGCGGTCTAGCAAATATTTCTTTAATCAGCTGTTCATATATGTCAGCGACCCGCCCGCGTTTGAACGCCTCAAGAAAACAAACTCAATTGTTCCAAGCTCTCCCGCGACGCATCCTGTATATGCAGTTTCGTTCCTCAGGATACAACTGTTCGACCTGCACCGTGTCGCGTCGCGTCCTGAACGTTCGCATCTTAAAGATGAACTTCTCTATTTTTTTCTTACTTTTCAAGTTTACCGAAGAAAATGAATCCCAATAGTGGGGATGGTGTCCACCCCCGGGGAGATGGATGCAACCTAATATACCTCTTTACTACATCACATATGTCACACAATTTTTCATAATACACTTTCAGTATTTCGTATTTTCTTTTTGTCTCCATAAATTTATACTTTACTATTTTTCTCGCGTGCCAATCATATCAATGCTCATAGAGTTGTTAAAATTGTGCTCACAAAGAATGCTTCTTTAACCTCACAGAGATGGTCCGAGAAAGGACAGTCCTAAAAAGAGACCACCCGTGATGCAGAAGGACGGCCGAAGGACCGAGAATGAGCACCAGAAGATAAGGAAGTAAACTTAGATCACAAAAACAGACAGTAATTATTAGACCGGCAGAAGGGAGAACCTACGCGGATGTTCTTAGTGAAATTCGGCAGAAAGTGAATCCTGCACAGAAATAAGAGGACGTTGGACTTCTTCGAAGGGCGATGGCGGAAGATGCCCCGATCGAACTGATCTCTATGGAGAAAAACGTGGAACGCTTTGCAATATTCCGAAGAAGGCTCTCGATGATGCGGGGAATATTCGGAGTATACTGAAGAGTTTCCGGATCCGGACGCATATATTGAAAAAATAATACTCAAGATGTCTTTAGGGATATCCTTAACAGAAAACTGGAGATAAAACCGCAGTAGCATAAAATCACGATACTCTGCAATAACAGTTGTGAACAGGATAATCCTCTGGTGGAGCTCAATGAAAGGAGACGCTGAATTCAGAAAAAAATATTTGTGTAAACTTAGTTTATTATCCCCCAGGTGGTATTCATTCACAGTATGCAACTGATTTTTTGACAATAAAGTATATTTATTTTAATTAATGTCTTATAAAAATGTTTTAAATATTGTCCTGATGTCGCGTATATATATAACATCCTGATTTTTATTGAATGTCCTCTTTCTGATAAAATTACCTTTCTGCTTATTAATCCCTGTCAACCATATTTTATGATGGAAAATATTTGCTTGCATTTGATATATTAGGTCTATTTTTATTCGAACTAATTCGTAGTTTTAGAAAAGAAGACTGAATAAGTAGAAGTTCGATATATCACAGGTGACACACACACACACACATACACACACACACACATTATATATATATATATATATATATATATATATATATATATATATATATATATATATATATAGGTATTTTATACACAANTATCTACCGTTCCTGATCATTCGAATTTCGGATTATCCTCCGATAGCCTATCTTCCATTCAACTCAGATTATTGATACAGTGAAATAAAAATAAAATAAATTTTGTTGATACCAGAAATGAGAACAAGTTCATACCTTTGGTATTGTATAACCACCTACTGCAATGTTCTCTAGGGCTCTGTGTGGTAGAGTTACTGGTGCAATGTTCGATATCCTTTGAGTCTCTAAAATCACTGCTGATAAATATGGCATTCTGCACAAACATTTCAAAAAAGAACAAAACATTTCATTTTTAATCCTTTTCCGATAAAGACATTAAGGGAAGTTCATTGATTAATATTTCTATTCAAACTAAGATCACTAACTTCTTACGATAATCAGTTGAGGGTATATTTTCCCATCCGATAACATTGTCAATCTCTTCTTGTATTTTTGATTGAACGTGTGGATGCAACAACATGTATAGAAAGAAAAAACTTAATGTGTTGCTTGTTGTGTCTGAACCTGCAGCGAATAAATCTTTCAAGACAGATATCAGCTGCTCCTCTGAAAATGAAAAATGGTTTACTTATAAAATACCAAGTACAAATTTCAGAAATATCAAGGCAACATAATTTAAAAATATAAACGAAAATATGGATACACATGCGGAATAAATGTAAAAACTAAATTAAGATACTGCATGAAATGAATTGTATTTTATCTTCATTTATCAATTCGGGAGCGATCGCGTGGAGTGCCTGGGATGTTTAAATTCATTTGTATGTCACTTAAAAGTATCTGATAAGGTACGATGACTCAGGCGATCGGGCGGCTTCAGATATGCCACACCTTTTTAAGCTCGGGAAGTGTGCACAGTTTAGAATATTGAATCTTAAAAAAAGTAATAAAGCTCTTCGATAAATATACCAGACAATTTTCGTTTCATAGATGTGATTCGCAAGATATGGCAAAATTACATTTATTCGGTAACGTTGAACCCAACGGCTGAAATATTTTTCGCTATAAAGTTACCCTAAGAAATCATTAGATTTTGCTGGTAGCAGTTCAGAAATTTTTAAAGCACCAAATGCGAGGTCTAAATTACCATTATAATTGCGTTCCGACTTCCATCAGTGAAATTCGGTAGAATTCTTTCTGCGAAACCAGTTGACGAAAGAGGAAGCGCGGCATACACGCCGCAGATTCAAATCGCGCGGGCACGGAAACCGTCTTGAGTGAGTGCGCCACGCTGGAACAACCCGCACGCCGGATGGAGCGGCGGACGCTGTTTGCCGTCACTGTCGCATTCGACGGTTCAGGGAAAATAAAAACTGACGCTCTCCATCCATATACAGTTATNCTTCTGCCAACATGACATTCAAGCCCGGCGACTCTACAATGTATCGCTGGCCATATTGTCTCGATTGTCTAACGATGACAGTGGGCCATCACGCCTATATAGGTGTCACAGCTTAAAAGGGCGCATCTTAAAAGAAACATCGAAGCCAAATTCTTTTAAAGTTTTAAAAGTTTCATAGCGTTGGGCGCTTGTAAGTCATTTTTGTTACTATTATATGAATATGAAGTGTTATTTGTGTTTTTTTCTGTAATATACAGAATTTCAAATTTTTGTAAGAAATTCTCTTTAGCTTTTTGAAATGAGCTAATCTGTAACTATTTTCGTCTATTATTTTTCCTGCAATTAACTTCTAACTTTTCCCTCTCAATATTTTCATTAAGAATCTCAAGTATGAAAACCTGGCACCAATTCATCAGATTTCAAGTGCTTAGGTCGAATTGTTATTCTATGCCGAGAAAATCAAGGTTATTTTCTCTGAGTGATATTGCGATTTTAATTGTAGAACAAAAAGTAATTGTGATTTTAATTGTAGAACAAATGTGTAATTGCATAACAAAAGGAAATTTATTATTTCGCTGGAATAAATGAAGACAACGCCTTGTTTATATTTGGAGTGATGCGGAAATAGAATGAATCTGTGCCTAAATCAACCGAGTGTTGCTGAGCACAATATTCATCACTATGGACGCACCACTTCATGAATGCATCATTGATGGATACCTCGCCGAATCGCGCTTTCTGTGATCCAAGGGAGTCAAGTCGCAATATGGAGCAAACACTACGGTTCAAACAAAATGTGTTGTGTGTTTAACTTGTAAATTTAATAGGATAAATGTAAAAGTGGGTGCCCAGAACTATCCAGTAAAGAGTGAAACTTCCAATGACGGTATATCATTATTAGATTCGTCCGAAGAACCATAATTGCACAAGTGGTGGAACTCTACGGCATATGTTTCGGATCAGAATATAAAACAGTTTCGCTGTTCGTCGGGCTGACCTCTTCATTACACAAAGGCAGAAACCTGATGTAACTGCGTTAAGAGCGCTGGGTAAAAATATGCGAGTGGAACTGATGAACAGAGCTTACTGGTATGCCTCAGTAGAACACATTGAACCTTCGTCCTTCCTCCCGAGTTTTCAATTGATTAGCCCAAATCGGTTCGATACCCTTCATTTCCAAATGTTTCAGGATTGTTAATTGCTGTATGCAAATCTGCTCGGAGAATTTCGTCTCTCTAGTCCACCCGAGGATCGTTACTGAAGAATGACCTCCCCTAGTACACCTCTTTGCTGTCAAAACTGGAACCGTCGTCAAAATGCTGCTACCTTTCCGACAGGAGATGACAGTGTAAGTTGTCCTAATAAAAGATTAAACCGATATCCAGTTTTGTCTCAGAGTGTCTCAAATTGGGCATGCCATAAGTATTCCTCCTCACATCCCATCATTAATCCTCTCTTTCAGGAAATTCCGTAGACCACTCTGCCACCATGACAAGAGCTGATGCGTTAAGGTAACAAATGTTGTGTGAGGCGAGTGCCCAAAACGCTCTCGGCTAAACTTCAGTAGCAACACATTACCGTTGCTCCCCAGTTTCTCTGATTCCAGTAATTTCGAACGAGTTATGACTGCCGATGAACTGATGGCAAAACCTGGAGTAGAAATACCCATCGTAACCTCCACATAAGAAATCCAAACAACAGCTATCCTGTAGGAAAGTTATGCTTTCGCTGTTGTTATAGGGAAAAATGCAATTTCAGTCATACTTCAAAACTTTGAAATCTCAAGGATATTTATAATACCCTCATTCATCGTAATACCAGGGCCTATACAAAGAAAAATGAACTGGGTTTCAAAGTTAAACAAGATTTCAAATGGCTACTGTCTGGCACCAATGCTCTTCAACCTACTGCTATCTTAAGTCACGCGACAGTTGATAGAGGTGAACTGAAAGTGAACGCAACTGAAAATCTAGTCCAAATAGTGAAATGTGCGCTCCATTTTTACATTTTTTTAATGAATGATAAGGAACGCTATGAAAAAATGCGTACACATGTTTAAGAAAGGCCAGACGGTTCGATTCCAGATAAACCAGAAACGTTGTAGGTCATTGTAACGATTGCTGAATGCCAGAGGCTACTCCAATGACAATCGTATGATTGGCCGGTTCTAATTCGGAAGTACTCGTAAGATCGTAGAGTAGCGACACACAACTGCTAGATTACAATTACAGGTTATCCGCTTTCTCCAGCTCGGTCCCCCGAGAAAACAAATACAAGTATTAACAAAATAAATATAAATTTAATATAAAAATATTAATAAGCAAATGAATGAATACAACTGAACAATACTCATGAAGAAAAATAAATTACGATAGATGTACATTTCTTTAGATTGTACACACCTGTACTATTGGTTATTTGTTCTCAGACTAAACAAACACCATCGGTACCTTGAGACTACCGCAGCAGTCTATCTCCATGCATGTCTTATAAATAAGACTACCTCGGCATCGCTCAACAGCGCATGCGTACCCCCTTTAGAGAATCCACAGGAAATCCGCTCAATCCCTCTATAGACGCTTAGCGCCCCCGCTATATACGCCCAGGGATCTCCCTGAATCGTACAATATGGCTTACGCCTGCGTTTAGTCCTCTAACATCTGAACCAGCGAGATCTCTCGTATCCCGCTTATTTTGACCGGTGAGGTCACGTGCTTTTGATCTGACACAAAGAAAGTTCCCCGAAGGGAGACCCTCGACGGCGTCACCAACGCCCGAAGGGTCACTTTCACTTTTGGCCCTGCGTCAACACCTTTTGTTTTCGTCGACGCGTCTCTCCACCTCGCCCCCCACCCCGGGAGCTTCAAAACTGCATGCATTGTAACCTCAAGTGTACATATCCTGATAAGAAAATCTCGCGTCCTTTGCGCGTAACCTAGAGTGCTTTCAATAAAATAAATATTACACCGAATATTTTTCGACTGTGACGTGCTACGTTAGTCATGCTTCCAATGGAAGAGCTAAATTGTCAAGAAGAACTCGTCAGAATAGATGAAAGTCGTGAAGACTTATAGCTTCATAGTTCCACAATTTCTGACCCGGCGCGAGGAAAATGAAAAGTTCCGAAGCTGAATACACAGTACCTACAAAGCGTATTTCTCTTTTCAGTCTCAGCTTAAAAGGTGAGTTATTAGTAAGAAATCTAAAAATATCTTGTTGATACTCACCAGACTAGTCCTCACTGACGGAACCCAATCATCTATGCAATCAAAATCTGCATCCTCTCAGAAAAGGGGAACGGAGAATAAGGTACAATTATGAATTATTCAGTTTGTTTTATGACTTGCCCGTATCCATTTTGGGACAACTGACACGACTAGACTGGCCTTGTAAAAGGAATGCCTGATGTACAGGTGTCTCGGAAAATATTTATAGGTAAATTTGAATGGAAACGACGTATCGGACGTCCAAGAGCAAGACTGAAAGATGTAGTAAAAGAGAATGCGGTTGTGATACTTGGTGTGTGCTGCTGGATAAGGGTTGCGCGAGAGAGGAACGGATAGAGGACGAAGATTGAGGAGACTATTGCCTGGCGAAGAACTAGAGCGCTATGAAGGAAAAGGAAGAATTTCCTCACTAAAAGTAAAATATGAAAAATAGGAATGTTATAGAAGGATACAATAATTAATTTAGTGTTCTTCAAGAAGTGTTTACTGGAATCTTCCTCGCATTGTACCAAAATGTACAAAGTGTTATCACAGAATTTTCTAATGCATTCCAATGGTGAAGGGTAGTCATATTGCGTTAAAAAAAGCTTTGTCTGCCTCTTATATATTGCCCATTCAGATTAACATTATCTAACATCATTATTTCATTATTGTTTAACACTGAAAATATACTTACCAGAGAACGTGTCTCTTTTGTTGTTGACCCTTATTTCTCGCAAATACACATCTATGAGATCTCGAGATTCGCTATCATGGCATGTTGGTTTGTGTTGCTTTACTATGCCCTGAAAAATGACAGATCAAATATTTTTTATATAACTTGTATTATACAAATGGAGAAATTGCTTCCAACTTCAATATATTTCTACAGTATCGACTGTCCCACGGTTGGATTTGGGAGGGCCAGCCGTAATTAGAAAAGGAGAAGTTTAATCCTAACATTTCATTGAGAGATTCTGTATCAGGGTTTCATCTCAAATGCAATCTATACGATTATTGATTACATTTCGAATAGGAAATCAGTTAATTGCAGTGTTCGATCATTACCCAAAGAATAATTTTCGTAAATAAGTCGATTGAGCCATTAATCTGTTAGTGTTTCTAAGTAACTTTCTCAGTAACACATTTTCTGTTAAGCCGTCGAAGAGAGTAGACGTCTGTCAGCTACCCTCCCGGTTTACCTAAATCGAAGAATATTTGAAGATAGAATCAGTGCTTGCAGCAATCACCGACTTAAAGAACGACGTGAGCGAGGGACATACAGATACACAACGTGTGCTAGGGGAATAGAGTGGGAATCTAAATAGGCTGGAGGAGATGGTTTCAAGATTGAAGGAAAGAGTAGATTATTTGGAAAACCTATCGCGGGGGAATAATTTGACTTTTCATGGGATAGACGCGGTGGCGTGAGAGTCATGGGAGCGGACGGAGAATGAGTTGAGAGAGAAGCTGCGGGAGAAGCTGGTAATTGAATTGGGAGTAAGGACCTAGAGAGGAAGCATAGAAAAGGCAACAGGTGGGTAAGAATGCATAACGTGGCAAAATGTGTTTTTATAAGGACAGAAGGTCATTATGACGGAGGCGCGAAGGTTGCATAGAGAAATTAAAGGTTGAATGAAGAACGTAGGTTTTTCAAGCGCCATCTTCTTGAGGCTGGAAGACTAGACTCGGGCTATAATTCGCTTCAATAGGTTGGTTATTGATGGAATTGAGGCGGACAAGCAGAATTTAGAGCGTGTAGACGATGTGACGTGCTGGGAGAATGAGAGAAACAGTCATGAGGGTGCGGGAGGCGGTACTGAGCAGCGGGGCAGTGTCGGCGAGGGAGTGGTAGCGAGCGGCGGTGCCGTGAAGACGAAGGAGCTGGTAAATGCACGTTGCAGTGAAATTGGCGGCGGAAGGGACCATCATCCTGCTTGCGTAGGAGACCGCATACGCAAGGTAGAAATGGAACCCGGAGAAGTAGGACGTAGGAGACCAGAACGAGAAGTGCGGAAACCGATCCCAGGACCATGGGCAGAGCAGCCGGGTATGGAGAAGGAGCGAAGCTGCACGTTAGGAAGTGACAAAGCAGATCAAAATAGGATGCTGGAATGTTCAGGCTTAAAATTAACATGTCCGGAGTCGTTTAGTGCAGAGTCCGCAGAGAAATGTGGAATATACTTACTCATCACGTTACGTGGTTATGGTTTATTAATAAAGCTTTAGTTTATTAATAAAGCTTTCATAATTTGGTTAGAATTAATAGTTTCATTTTATTAACTAGATACATTTTATGTGTTCTTAGATCACAATTTTTTATAAATATATTTAACACTTAAAAAATCCTATTCGTGGTCCGCGGGATTTAAATTATGAATTTACTGGTCCGTGAGGTCAAAACGTTTGGCGACCGCTGGTTTACTATCTCAGTAAGTTTGATATCATTACAGCTCTGGAAACATAGGGGTCATCGGATCAAAAATTCTTGCTAAGCTGTAACGAGTATTGTAAAAAGCATGCCTAGGAGAGGGAGTTGAGGTAGACATATAGGTGGGATTGCGTTTTATTTTTCAAAAGTGATTCGAAAAAAAAATTGAAAATCGATACGCAAATAAAAAAAACAGTTGCTTAGGAATCTCGGGAGCGTTGGAGTTCTGTGTCATCTTTTTGTACAGACAACTGGTGCAATCGGTCTAACATGATATCAAGTGTTTTGAAGAAATAAACGATTTTTTAAATACGTTAAAACAGGTTTTCTGGAACTGATATCTTCATATTAGAACATACGAACGCTAGAATAGGATCAGAAGACTCATTAGCAAATTACTACGGCGAAACAACGAGTAATAATAAATGGAGGTAACATGAAAGAAAAAGCAAGGACGCCGTGAGTGCGGGAGAGCGGAGGAGATATTAGAACCCATAAATATGTTCAGTTTGGGCTCATTTAATGGGAAATACTATGGTGATCTCGAGGGGCAGTATACTTTTGTTGGGAGTCAAGACAATAGTGTAACAGATGTTGCTTTCGGAAGTATGGGTATCGTTGAACATTTGGTTATATTCAACATCGAAGGGAGAACTGAATCGGGCCATTTACCCTTGAAAATTGTTCTCGTTTCCGAGGTAAGAAAATGCGAAGAAATCCATCAAGGGGGAGAGGAGGGCGGGTTGTAATGTATAAATGGAAGGTGGTGGGGCAAGTTGAAGACTGCAAAAAAATAAAGACATATTTTTAGATATGTCCATTTTTTGACCTTTTTGAAATTATTTGGTATATTTGTGGACTTATATCGTGGCTGTATACTATAAAAACGACTATAAAAATATTTTTGGTTAAATATGAGTGTTTTATTATCTAAACGACTTGTATGATCACTTAATTTTGGTTTAATTTCAGGGGGAAAATGAAAAGCCAAAAATCACCATCTTTTATTATAGGGAACAATACCAAACGCAAGGAAAGTTAAAAACGTGATCAATAATATTTTATCAGTAGATATGTAGACACAAAGGGACAATGTCATTTGGCTGGGGGGGGGCAGATTTTGGTGCCTTATCCTGGGAAAGCCATTGCGACAAAATTGTTTAGAACAATCTTGTCAGTATAAGATTACGATAGCAAGGAAAATATCGGAATGGGAAGTTAGGGAAATGACAAGGATTTTAGATATTTTACGTAAACCAAAGGGGAGTTCTGAAATTACGGGCTAATTCATATATGTATTCTCCCGCGCCGGTATTCTCTAGCAACGCGCATGAGTAATAAACAATGTTTCTGTTATGTACATTTTCTTGCAAAAACACGATATTACTTTCAAAGATAGTGGGTGAGCAAACTCTGGGAAGTTTAAACACATAGATAAAACATAGTTTCGCTATCCCGTAATCATATTAACAGGATGTGTGTTTAGCTCGAATGTGCATAATTTAGAAAATATTTTCATTGGTTAACTGTTAAAAAAACAGTGAGCAAAGTATAAAATTCTTAGCAAAATTGAACAAAGTCAGACCTTCCATTTAAGCCCGAAAACGTTCGAATCGGTTGAGAATGAACAATCCATTCCGGCTAACTTGCCTGGGGTCCAGGTCTAGATTCACAGCTCTCCAGTTACTCAGTAGACAAGAGTAGCGGACCACGGCTCCTTAGGTCAGTCCCCGCACATTGCAGAATTATCTTTAAAAAACTCGAATTCAGACGATATCAGGAAAATAGTATAACAAATTTTCTGACATTCTTCAAAACGCTCCCTAGTACAACGTAGCAAAACGGCATCTACATACTCAGCAGTTCCTTCGAAACGATTCAATAAAGACTAATTTATTGAGCAGTATTTTTTAACATCTGGTACTGAAAGAATGGATAGGATACCACCCACGATGTGTCGTAAGGCAGGTCTTACAGACGTGAATACTCTAGCTACCCAAGCTAAGAGCGAAGAGTATATCCACAGTTCTCCGTTAGAGCAAGAGAATGAACGGCCCTGATCCAGGGTGACGGGGATGGAAGTCGGTGGAGTATGAGAGCATCTCCAGTTACGCTGTAGACAGAAGAGCAGGGGATCGCGATCCGATGTCAGTCTCCGGACGCTGCTAATGACCGAAAACCTGAAAGTGATAACCACTTACGGAGCACATTAATATTCTTTTGGTGATTGATAAAATTGTACAAAATATTTGTTGTCTCCTTTGAATTCTCCGACTTTGTTTTTGTCCTTAATCTTAAAAAGTAACCCTGCTGCTTCGTCATTATACTCACAGAAAATACGCTTATAAAAGATAGAACTTTGCCAGTAACAAAATTGGCAAGAAGTAACATTCCGTGTATGTGACAATGAAACTGAACATCCTCGCAAGAAGTGACACTCCATATTCGTAACTGCTCAAAATTAGATACGAATATTTGTTCAATATGCCTGTACTATAGCAAAAGAACGAGAATGGAATCCTTGAACAATTACATACAATAGAAAACATAATGAAAGAAAAAAAGAATTCATTGTGTGCTTTCTGTTGAATACCCGAGTTTATGCAAGAGATTTGTTTGTTATTGTCAGAGTTTTGTTGTAGAAGATCCAAAATGAGCTATAAAATCATATAACCTTAAAAAAGTTCCACATTTCTGTGTGGTGGTGTTTGACACGGTTGAAGCCAGATGCCTCTGGACAGATGAATCGAAGCCATGGGAACATATTAAGCAGTCCACCAGATGAATCGTTTTTCCTGGTAAAATATCCTTGCATTTGAATGTAATTTTGAAAAACTGAGTCATTCACTTCGTGACGACTTCCTGCTGTTATATTCCATAAACTGTTTAGAACTGGCAGAGTTAGCGCTTCCTGAAACGATACACCGTCTGGGTTCTTCATCGCCAACACTTCAAGATGTTTCACCAACGAAGCTGCTTCATCCTGAATAATCATTTCCATACTTTTCTTGCCAAATCCAAAGTCGCGAAGGCTACGTAATAAAAATCTGCGTTGAATTTGCCAAAATTCTCCATCTGTGGAAAGAACTCCTGAGAAAACCAGACAGAGTACTTAAAATGCAATTGGTAATTTTTAAATACAAATATGTAAAATTATTGCTTATTTCCATATCAAGATATGATTATGTGAGTGAAATCAACATATTCATTATAATTGACAAGATTGACTCAGTAATATTGACAAGGAAAGAATATCAAAACAATAACATTTTCAATTATTAACTGGTATGTGTTGTAATAATGTTGCCCCTTTTAGTTCTTGGTGATTCGATTCATGAGTTTCTTCAATCCTCATGATATGACATGACTGACTTCTGGACAAAAAATATCAGTGCTTACTCTAAAACAATGAAACAGATATAGAACTAAGTTTCATTCGATTAAACCACAATGCAAAAGAAACTGAGAGCAAAAATACGAAAATAAATATGACTATCGCCAGTGGTCACTAGAGCGTAAAGCTAGCTCAACCGTTGATCATGCATAAATAATGAAAATGACTAAAATACGAGACCTTATATACTACCATACCACAAACTATGCTAAAATAACTACTTTATTAAAAATATCTACTGTTTGATTTATATTTCAGTTACGTTTATATAATATAGTCACCACTGTTTATATAATACATTTTTATCGGTTTTGCAGTATTTTATTGAAAAGATATGTAAGCGCCTGATAAAGGAACGTTCTTTATGAAAAGATTGAAGAAATCCGTTTAACATCTTGACTGACGATGGAAGTAAACTGACACTATTTTAGAATTGGTTTACAGAATACAAATCTTACTTAGTGTTTACCAAAGACTTAGTCGCAGATCCCCGAGAATCTTAGTGTTTATCGTGGACCCCCCAAGCACCGATCATGCCACACAATAAAGTGCACAAAAATGCACGAGTTTTCTACATAAATAATCTCTTTCCTCTTCTTATAAGCGATGTTGCACTGACTGACAAACCGGTAATACAAACTAGAGGAAAAAACTATTTTACATGGAAATTTGATATTTAAAGAGGATTTTATTTTCGTGTTGTAGATGTTCAATGAGGATTTTTTTTTCGAAATTTTAGTTTTAAGGGGATAAATTTGCGTGAAGTGTGATTTTTCGAATTTTAGCTATAACTCACGAATTAATTGATATATACTGGTCGAATTTATTTGTGAACATAATTAATTCAATTATCCAAACAACCAATATCTTGGTTTTTCTGTTTTTCACTTTTAAATGGGAGAAAGGGAGTAAAGCGTGTTATCAGGTTTTTGTCGTCCACCCTAACGACTGTATATAACACTTCTTACCTGTTCGATACACCTACACGTTAATGGACCTCCGACTACTTCTACGATTACATAGGCACACACACACACACAAAATCGAAACCCATAAGGTAGACCCTACTACCCCTATGTATTTTGAGGCGCTGAAAGCGATTATGACCATAAAAAATAATTTATTATCCACTTTTCCCTGAGCACCCCCGTTGCTGTAGGGGGGTGCTAAGGGAAAAGTGGATAATTAAACATTTTCTTACAGTCATAATCAGTTTCAGCGCCTTAAAATACATAGGGGTAGTAGGGTCTACCATATGGATTTCGATTATTTTTCGTGTGTGTGTCTGTGATAAAAAGAAATCAAATGTTGTTTCATTCTCTCCTGGGATTATATTTATTCTATCCCAATTTTAGTGTTTTCGCATTTTATGTATTCCAAAGAGTATATATCTTGATTCTTCACAATGCATGTATGAAAAAAACACGCCTCCAGAAGCGAAGTGAATGATAATCTGCATTTACAACAATCTAAAATATTTAACTCGTTAAAATAGAAATATATCTTGTTTGTAGAATGTCCTGGCGCGACGGACGAGGGAACACTTTATGTGCTGTATGAGATATATAAATGGGATATTCAGGAATAATATTTACACAAAAATCGTAGAATTCACTTGAGCAATTCCGCGGGTATGCAACTAGTGTATGCAACAAACATGATATGCAATTCGAATTCTGTTTGACGTTTCACACAAAATTCGATTTCTATATTTTTGACAATTTTACACGTAGCTCACCGGACTGCAAAAGAACAAAAAGAACGTTTTATACACCTGCCGAGGGATGTCATCACAAGTGACGTTTCCCTGCGGTGACACAGGTGGTAGCGCTCTTGCTCATCACTAAGTCGTCCCGGGTTCAATTCCTGTTGGGGCCAGATAAAATTTGTAGTGTTTCACATTAATGTCCTAGGTCTTATAGCTGTGAATACTGAAAAGCAAACCCTCCTTCTATCCACCTTCTACTGCTCCTAGTATCAATAATTCTAACTATTCCTACTAACCCCTCCACGTGGGTCAAGTTTTTGGTACACCCAGCTAACCGGCCCACCTAATCGCTCCATGTAGATAACTTTCAATAGCACGCTACATTTCCCATTTACAAATACTACAATAAAAAAGTGACGTTTCTGCACAACTTAGCATTAATATTTATATAATTCAAAATTTTGCCGTGGACCCCCTGTGAAAAGGCCATGGACTCCTAACAAAATGGTCTTGGACCCTTCGAGGTCCGGGAACCCCGAAATGGGAACAGATACTTAAAATGTCAAATAATTACAAGTTAAAACAATTATTGCTATGAGAATAGTATGTCTTCTATTCTTATGAATTCACCTCTTTGTTCTCCCATTGTGCGGAAACGAGCTATAAAACCTTTCGGTCTTCCGTCCAGTTCCACTTTATTTAATGCTTGTGTCACGTATTCGAATCCAGTAATAAACACTGTTGGAGGTCCCGTGCCCAATTGCATGCCAATAATTGGTCCATATTTTTCAGCCAGGCGTTCCACAGCCATATGGTACAAACCAGTTTGCTTCAGAAGGCTCCAGAAAGCAAGAAGATTCCCTATTATTGGAAATGCTGGTGGACCTGAAGAAGAGGGAATATATTCGAGTCAAGTTCTTCTATAGCATAGCTATGAATTACAAGTTATATTTGCTGTAAATACATTAAAACTAAGCAATAAAAAAATCAACCATTTTTACCAATCAACCAACGTGACAGAAAACTTTGTTTTCATAATGGAGATAATGATGAGCGAGAAAGATGTAACCAGAAATCTTTTTTGGAACTATTACTGAAATTCAACGATATGTTTTTAAATAGTATATCGATATTATCAGATGTGTTTATTACTGTTAATTATACATACACGCACACACACACACAATCTTACACGTATTGAAAAATAGTTGCCTTGGAAATATAGATAAGAACGACCTGTAAGTCAATCCATATAAAAAGTAGTTCTAGGTAAATTTAATTTATCCAATTACCTGGAGGAAATGCTTTTGATTTCCACTTGTTATAATACGTTAGCGCACCGAAAAGGAAGAGTAATGCTATTCCGAACCACATGTCTTCAGAACTGGTGCCGTGAATGCAGGTGAACGACATGTTTTTATATACAAGGACGAGTGATAGTAGGTGAACGATTAGTACTGGATGAAGATAGCTGAGAATAAACAAGTTGATAGTTCTATCTTCCATGATTATACGTAAAACCTTTCTCAAATACCATGTAACATACTAAATCTTTATCTGTGTTTCAAAGCTAGGTCATCGAACGATAAGATCGCTACGCTTCGTGAGCGGGATCAAAGCAGGAAAAGGAGAAGCAATTTCCTAAGTTTTAAATAAAAAGACTTTCACCTTGTTTCATTAAGCGAAATGGAAACCTTCATTACGTATTTGTGAATAGCGCAGTAAATGTCATGTAGCTAAGTAGAACTAGAAAATAAACTAAAAAGTGTAAATGCGTCTTTGTGGGAGAATAAGTGCACCCTATCTTAAAATAAACAAGAGGAAAAAGATAAATTAAAAATAAAGAAGAGAAATAAATCTCCAAAAAGCACACGAAGAAGGCACTCATAAGAAAGGGTGGCGGTGAGCCACAATGCGTCACAAACAGCGCTTGATGCGTTACTACGCTACGACGCACGGTGGTTCAAAGCGCTAAGTTGGCTGGCCAAAAGTCGAAAAATCAAAGTGGAAATGTACACCTTAGTACCTCGGAATTAAATACAGAAGATTTTGATGTACTTTTTCCCTAAGTTTAGTGCCTTTTATCTTCCATACCTCGTTAGACATGTTATGTCGAAGTGTTAGGTAAAGCTACAGCACGGGTCATTGAAAACGCGAATGGAATGGACGTAAATAAAACTGTAACTGTTTGAAATATGTATTTTTTAAAATAAGGATGATGTAAATAGTTTCTAAAGGTATGCTTTACGTTCTATTTACTTGAAAGAAGTTCATTTATGTTCTACTAGTGCTATAGATACCATCCAAAATAAGCTTGAAAAATCGTCAATAACAGAACTTTTTTTTCAGTAAAATAAGAAAATAACTTATGTCTCTACCTGTTTTCGAGATTTCATACTTAAGCCTTAAAATATAACTTGTCTGAATCGGAATATACAAACAAAATTTGTTTCTGATAGCGACTTTTTGAGTTTGAGGGCCGCGTGTGTATCAGCACCCTTTTTTGCAAAATGTAATATACTCTCACAGTTCTTGAGTTCATTGATTTAGCTTTGCAGTGATACGCTAAGTTCAATTTTTACATAATGAAGTGATTGCTAATCAGTCTGTTGTCGCAAAATGGGGTAAAAAATCCACACAGCAAAGGGGCAAATGTACGAATGTGAACCATTGGCCATTGATACAGACTGTTTCTCTTCGCTATATTTTTCTCTCTAATTTTCTTCTACCGTTCCTACGTGGTAATAGGTAATTATCATTAATAAAAATTTTGAAGTACATTTAGGTATCTTCGCGAAGTATCTACCGGATCTCCATATTCCTCATTTCTTAACTGATTTTATTCCTTCTCACACTTTTAATATCAACTAATGGGGCGAACCATGGCGTAGTGCCCAGCGTACACGCCTTCTGCCTCCGCTGACCCTGTCTGATACAAATCGAAATTCGCGGTGGTGGACGAAGCGGTGTTCGCGGCAGGTTTTCTCGGGGTACTCCCGTATCCCCTGCCATTTACTCCACCACAACATTCACTCATCATCATTTCACCTCATTCGCGTGTCATTCGTGTCATCCCCATCATAAGAGGCCGTCTGAAAACAGGCGGTGGTCGTGTGCTACGAACAGCTGGCACAGAGGAGACTCAACGCGGTGTCTCCCAAGCAGCAAATGCCGTTAGAAGTCCTCTACTCCAGAAGCAATTCTGACACGATTCATCATCAGCTAATGAAACATCCATGTGAATATTTAGTTTTTTTTATTACAAGCACAAAGCAAACTGCTGTTCTCTCACTGAGGCCGCACAGTTCGGATTTTTAAAAAGGTGGACTTAGAAACAAAAGTGCCAATTTCGCTCAGCAAAATGTTTTTCTGATCCAAAATTGAACGCTGATTAACATTTGTCATGAACATTTTTTTTCATAAAAATGAGTTCTTCACACAAAAAAATATTTATGAAGAAATGCAGTGGAGAAAATCGTCCAGTATCAAAAGTGTAGGAGTCAAACCTTGTACGAGTATATTGATAAGTACCTATCGTTCTTAACACGTTTACATAAAAACTTCTTATGTATCCCTGCGGCCTCGGTGCATACGATGCTTGAAAATTTAAAATTCAGTATTGGATATTTCTCAGTTTTTTACGAGTTTTTGAATTGAAATGAATTCAGAATATAATATTTTGGTATAACAGACATAAGAAATACACAAGGTCACACATTTCGCGCTTATATTGACTTTATTATGTAATAATTTAAAAAAGTGTTCAGATTAGGGTAATTAGAGACGTGTGGTGTTTCATTGACTAGTTTTTACTGCCCATATGACAAAACACCCCACCTGCGCATCCCCTCCATTGATGAGACGTCGACGACGCTGATTAGCTGTTGCACTCGTGGTGTGTAGTAATTGCGAGCCTATGGTCTTACTATTGACAACGGTACAGGAAAGCTTAAGAGCAATCGTTTCTCAGACCTTGAAAAAGCAAAATACTTGTTTACCGGTGAACCGTCGAAGTTTCGTGAACATTCTTATGGAGGGATTTGTTACGTACTTGGACATTTTCATTTTCCTCCGCGTTAAAGGAGATATGAAGAATTGGGTTCGACTACATGAAACTAAATTACTACGCATTCCAATCGAAATAAATTTGGAAGATTTAGAAGCAATCAAGTCCTTTTTGAAATGTTACACCTGCAATTTGTATCGCGGATGGGCGAATACTTCCAGAAATCAGAAGACCTTCATGAAAAGACATGCTGAATGGTTACTTCACTATAGCAGTTTTTATCTCATGTTTTATAACACAAAATAGTACAATAAAACATCGTATTTTTCGATAAATTTCAGATTTTCATGTAAGATGCGCTACCACTTGATGTAAAATTACTTTTTTACTTTTTGAATGTTATACTTAATTATCACATTCTTTAATTTAAATATTCTTAAGTTTCCTTAAATTTAAGGGCAAGTTTTCCGCAGTATAGCGTTTCAAAATAAAATTTAAAATATTTTCGGCCCATAACATAGGTACCTACATAGATACATAGTTTGGTAAATGCTAAAAATAATCATTCGTTTGTACTACTTTTTCTACTTAACTCTGTACATTCAAATAATATTTTTAACCTTGAATGCGACTGTTCAACATACTACTGGTACAAATTTTAGGGCAGCGACGTCAGATTGCGTGAGACCATCCAGATTCTCGGAGCATTCCCATCTTCCAGTACCAGAGCGTTGTTCCGAATCGTTGTTCCGAATAGGCTAGCCGGGATTTCGATGAAGAACTGCATTCATTTTTGTTACACGTTTTTCAGCGATAGGACTGGTCCCGCACAGTGGCGTAACTATCGAAGTCGGGGTCCCCGAGTAAAATGTAGCTGAGTGGCCGTAGTTTCAGTATTTTAATTTAGTTAAATTTAGAAATATATGTTGTGGATATTTTAAGGGACTCCCGTATTAACTCACTTTGGAAATTTGTTAATTGACCTTATGTTCTGAGAGATTCTTTGGTCTTCGGGCAAGAAAGTATGCCTCAATATGAGCTTGGAGGGTATAAAATATGCATTTTATGGAAATTCCCCCCATATATGACAATATATGCTCAAAAGGCAAAAACATGCATTTATATGCGCTTATACTCAACATATACAAACATTTTAAATTTAAACATATATGCATTTTAAATTTGCATTTAACGAAACCTATCTTTCAAACATCATATTTCGTCAAGAAAGAGCACTTGGAACCAAAAGCGAATTATATGCAAAATCCGAACTCTACTTATTGCACAGTGAGCAGACCTAAATGCAAGATTAATAGAAAACTACGAATGGTACAGGAATTATAAAGAGCCATATATGTGGTTAGGGTAGATTTTAAAAATGACATAATTTTTCAACAATGGAAATCGAAGAGGTTTGAATAAATTTACATGAGGTGAAATCGCAGAAAGCGTTTTAAAAAGAATGTGGTTTGAAGAAGGGCGGTGTTTCCTGTAGTTACGTACGTTGGCTGGTGGTGGCGCTAAATGCAAGAAACAGAGGAGCAAGCGGAAAGTAGTACCAACCATTAAATAAGAATTACAGGACTGCCCCTAGCTGGCCCCTAGGTTTAATCTTACGGCGGCACGTTAGGGTAGCTCAGGCCTGGCTCAGGCAGAGCTCAGGTGTAGGTAATCTTTGAAATAGAAGCAAATGGAAGTTTCGTAGCAAAGTTTGAATGAATCCTTTGTAATTTGAATGTATTAAATAACTATTTTGGCGCAATTAGTATGCCGGAAATGAACTGAAAACGAAAGGCTCTGGGAAGAGGTTCTTACAATTTATCTGAAACCTAATGTTAAAACATTTTTTTCTGTAAGTTGCTGCAGTTCTCTCCCGGAATCAGTGCCTCTGAATCTTTATTTTTGTGTCACTTTCCCGCTCGGTGAGTGAATGTTCCCTTCTAGAAGAGGAGAGTTTTTTTTTTTTTCAGAGTGCAATTTTTATTACTAGTGATTACTAGTTTTTATATTTTCATTTGCGGCGAAGAAAGAAGCTTCGGTGCTATTCTCAACGTACAATAAGCTAGTAAGAGGTAGGATCTAACAAAATAAGTTGTGCATAATTATAGAGGGAAAAAAAGTTATTTCTTGTATACAAAATTTTATGCACAATTATCTATTCTCTTTAATTTACACTGACTATTGACTTGAAAGTCCATTTAAGTCGCATTTTATTGATAATGCGTTGTTTATAATATCAGGTATTGTGTTTCTGGAAATAAAGACTAATCTTGCAATCTTGGAAGATTTCTTCAAATATCACATTCTTGCTAGAGTTGTATGTAACACTTCTACAGGGTTATGGTTAAGCACATAGGTTGCTGTGAGAGTAGCTTGACACCATATATCCTCATTTTGCATGAATCAGAAACCATTGTTCTTGCTCTCTCAGAAAGTGTCCCATTAAACCTTTCAGTTTCCATTTAATTGGGGATTATATGGACCAGAACAAACAAGATTTGTACTGTTCATTTTACACCATATTTTTAGTGCTTTGCATGAGTACTAATGTGCCCGAGTCTGCAATGTAATTAAAATATGTTCAGTCAATATGACATTCTTAGCATGCAATTTAACAAATACAAGCCACTTCTTGACTTGTTACCCTTAAAAATAATATTGTTGCCTCTAAATCCTCTTTCTTTTTCTTACAACTCTGCTGTTCTCTATGATTGCATACACGGAAAGCAAATATTTGTTAATTCAGGTACATAGTCTGATGTGTAAATTCACAAAAATCAAACTGAACATTTCTCACACTCTCAGCTGACTTCCTCTGGTTCTTTGTGACAGCATTTATACTTGTTACTCTCTTGAGCATTATTTAGCATATTTTGTTCTTAGTTAAATGACAAAAGGAACCACTATCTAATACAAAATCATTTTAATTCATTTCACACTATTAAGCTCCTAGAAAAATATTACATTCTTACCTTTACCCTTCTCTTTAATATCACTATTCTTATTTTAAAAAATCATTGTTCTTCAGCTTGTTTTTTTCAACAGATCTTATAGGCATTATCTAAAAACCACTTTTTCACTGTGATGTTTTTCATACAATTTTAGGGGATACCAAAATATGCAAATATTATTATAGACAATCATTATATAACAGTAATAGAATCCAGGAGTAACACTTTATTAATTTTCACTGTTACATGGTCAATGTTTTGATACTGTTTAGCATCATCATAAGGACCACCAAAAATTTGCATTCAAAGATAAAATTACAATGGAATTAAAAGATAGTACAAAATAATTTGAGTAAATAATAAAACAGTTTTAAAATATATTATTGACAATATGTCACATTATTAAGTATATCATAAAAATTCATTAACTCGGTTGCAAGTTGCAAAGATTTTAAAAATGATATACTCAAATATTAGTATGTTATTAACAAACATCACATCCTGCATTTCAAAGAGTTCTAATTATTTCATCCAAATTAATATTCATAATTTTTTTTGTTAACCATTAAAAACATTAATAACTATAAGAAACATATTTGGTAAAACGAGTTCAATCGTTCATCACTGTGACATAATTACTACTAAGAATGTTATTGATGTATAAGTAAGTGACAAATGTATATAATTAGTGCCAACTCTTAATAGGTTAATATATGTACCAACGTTTTAAAATTACATAATTCATCTTATAAATATTAAATTAATGACTTGATACATAGTATATTTAAAAAAATCAGTGTAAATTAACGACATAAAATATAAGATTTGTTTCAACTTGCAAGTTGACATTAGATGTAGTTTTAATATGGATGGATTCTGAAACCAGCTGTTTAAATGGACTAATTTCATAGTCCATAATTTTTGTTTTTTCAAAATTCATTCTATGCCCATTCTTCAAACAATGTTTAGTAATTCCACTTCATATCCTTTAGTTGTTCAAGTTTTCTCTTATGTTCATTATTTGTAGAACATAACATATTTGATTTGACCAATGTACACAAGGCTACAGTCCATACATGGGATCGAGTAAATAATATTATTTCTTTTTTCTGTACTAATAATATCTTTGTGGTTTCTTACTGCATTATACTTGTTTATGGAGTAAGCACTATTTTAAACTGAATTGCATATATTTCTTATTTCATTACTTATCCTCTTTTCATAAGTAACACAATAATATTTCTCTCATTTCTATTTTCACTCATACTTATTCATACATATTTTATTTTCTATACAAATTTGACACCATTTCTTTCCAGAAGGACAGTTAATTTTTTTATGTCCTCTTTGATGACAAAAAACAGTTACCTGATGAATCGTTTCTGTTTTTTACTTTCTTTACTTGTTTTTAAGGATACCTGTTTTTCATCTACCAATAGTAGTGGCTTGCTCTCTTCCACATGAAATCGAAAACACTAATTTGTGAGTCCTCTCATGCTTACTTGTTGAGTCCCATGCTGAACCAAAATATTTGTATTTTAACAGAAGGATTTCATGCATTTTGCCATGGCAGTTTTCTCATCTATTTCTTGTTGCAGACAGTTCAATTTATGTGCAGTTCAATTTATGAACACTGTTGGTAAACTATTGCTTTTCTTCAGTTTACCTTGGTTGAATCCCTTCATTCAAGATAATCATCGTGAACATTTATAGATATTCGGGTGGGAACCTTGAAACATTGTGAAAAAATATACCAGACCAACAAACTGACTAAACACTAGCAACATTCTATTATTATTATTATTATTATTATTATTTGTGGAGATCTAAACATTGACAGGACTCTAATGACCTTGACGAGCCCTAAAGCCCCACAAAGAAAAAAATAAACATTCACTTTTTACAAACATTGAAAATGATGGAGAAAACTTTATTTACCCTATTAAATCATTTAATTTGTTAACAATAATAAATGAAACCACTTAATTCACTTCTAGCCCTCAAACAATAATCAACCAAATCTGAATTGATAGGAGCGAACACATTTACTGTTAACAAATACAGGACCTTGTGACCAGAACACACAGATTCTATAACTTGAAACTGATATAAACTCCCCAAGAAAAACATAATAACTAGCAGAATAATTTTTAACTCCACAAATTTAGATACATTTAACACACTCCTAAATATGAAATACAGTCACAGGTAAATAAAACCCCTCATGTAGTTGATAAGTGCAACAAATTCTTGAATCTCTTATTTAATTATTTTGACGTATCCCCCACCCATGTAAACAGCAGACATGAATACTACAACAAAGTAAACTGGTAGTGCATATATTTTTGATATTCTTTTCAAAACCTTTTCTGTAGTATGAGAAACTTACTTTATAACAAAATAACATTTATAAAACATTTATATCATATCAGTGTAAATAATGCATCTACAAAATTGATTCAAGAAATTATTTAGAGCATGAATGTTAAATGATGACCTTTGGTGAAGTGCAAAAGGTCATCATTGAATGCACCTTATGAAATGTAAAGTATGTGGAACATGATGAACAATAATTGGATAATAGGGTTCTAAGAAACAATCATAAAAATATTCAGTTACAACGTGGAGGATAAACCATTAATGATCATCTGAATATGAGCAAAATTTTCAATTATTATTTCTTGAAGTGTGGAAAAGAATCACTCAATCTTAATGATTGAGTTAATTTTCAAAATTCAATTATACTATGCTCTATGTATTTAGAATGAACAAATGTATCAGAAAAGAGAAATAATAAGAGGTTTAAAAACTACAAAGTCAGCTAAATTGAATGATATACATTCTGTCACAAAAACATGCAGTACTTAATATCTTAGAATATGTTATAAATTTTTTCTTTGAACGAGTGTATTTTTCCAAATCCTTTAAAAGTATGTTTAGTGAGACCCTTTTTAAAGAAAGAAAGTCCTTTGAATGTTGAAAAATATAGACCCATTACACTAAGATCCACTCTCAATAAACCTGAAAAAATGATGCTTGAAAGACTAAATAGTTTTCTTGATTGCAATGAATTTCTTCATAACTCTCAACATAATTTTCAAAGCGGTCGATCTACTATTTTAGCTGTTGTGGAATTTGCATATGAAGTCTTTAAAAAACATACGAAATTCTTACTTGATTAAAGAATGACAAAATAAATATTCTTGCATTGAACGGTGACCAGTTTAATTATAGAACTCAAAGCCAGGGGTGTACACTAGGAAACGGTATCCCTGGTTAAGATGGCTGAAATGCCCTAACTGTTGGATTATTGAATAACCTGAATAAATGTATTACATCGACTTAAAAAAGTTGTTTTCTCTGCTTTTAGTTTCTTTTACCACATTACTCAAAATTACATGGAGTAAAAATAGAGCTATGGAGACAAACAAATAGAAGAATTACCATCATTTCATGAGCTAAAAATGAATTAGGGAAATAGAAACTCAATATTTGGTGCATCCCGTATTCAATGCAAATAACCCTGAAAAAGTGAGATAAGCCACTTTTTTAATATGGCACAACTGTTATAATTATGAAAGCATTCATGAATGTAGAATTTTATTACTTAACAAATGGCTAACTAAAACTTTGTGCAACTATTAATTTTTCACAAGAAAATATTTTTGTGTGCGTTTTCTGCATGTTTTGAGAAACCTTTCTTAAATGATATGGAATAACCTCGTAAAAGGTCCCCTGAATGGGTGTTTCCACCACCCACCTTCACGAAAAAATTCAGATGTTCTACTTGAGCCTGTGGACAGAAATAAAAAAAAATCAAGAAAAACAGCGGTTTTTTGTCCCTTGTGGGAGGGGGCGGGGGTAATGAACCTGGAAACACATGATTCTAGGTATATGTAATTATTTTACCCGGGTTATTTAATTATCCAAAAATTAGGGCATGTCATCCATCAACCAGGGATACTCTTTGAGATACGAAGTCCCACTCCATATTTAGCAGCGGGAAAGGGGAAAGCCAGAAAGAAGTAGAGGCCTTAAACGAGAGAGAACTGTCAGGGGAGGAAATATAATACGGAATTTCTCATATTTTCGGAATATACTACGCGCAGATTCTCATAGTGGTTTGAAGCAGCTGTAGTAGTCACATGGCTCTGTCGTGTCTCCCTTCCTTTATCCCTACTCCACCAATAAGAAGCGAGTACCGGGTGACAACTGGCACCAAAGAGGCTACGAGAATTTGTCTCTAGTAAATACAGCAATGAGAAATTGCGTGCTCTGAAGTTGTGGACACGGCTGACGGTTCTCTCTCGAAAGGAGTGACAGCCAATTCTTTGTAACCACAATAATGGGCATGCAACAGTAGAAGATGTAAACAATGCAATTTGAGGTCAGTTCTATCGATGGTTAGAACAAATATATGGCGCCTCACCATCAATAACATCACCATGATGTTAAAATTATGTTGGGGGATATGAATGCCGCAATTCATAATAAAGAAATACGTTAGGGAATCATCGACACCGATAGTCTTCGCGATATCTCAAACAGCAACGTGGAAAGACCTACGAAGTTCGCAGCTAGTAAAGATATGATTATCAACTGTACATTTTTCCCCGGTTAGATCATTCATGTATACACATGGGTTAACCGTCGAGGTATTTAACCAGATTTACCATATTTTGAAAGAAGAAGGACGATGGAGGGGAAGTATATACTTACGTGTATAAAGAGGAAAGTATATATTTTTTAGCTTATTACACATGGTGCTCTACAGATAAATTTGTGACTTCCCTTTGGGGGGAGGGGGTCGCCAATGGCTAAACTTGCCCCTCCTAAAAATAAATGTAGTTCCAGCCCTGATTGACAAGGTAACGTTCGTGAAGAAAAACAGGAAACGGGAAGATTGTGTCACAAGACTTAACAGGGAATGGGGCGAATATTTGTATAGGATTAAGAAACTGGATGAGTTTGTGTGGGCAGGAAGCGGAAGCAATGGACCTGTGGAAATGCATTCTTTTGATACCGGAAAGAGGTTGGTTTCTGAATGCATACCGAGGTTTGGATATTTTCAATTTTAAGACCTTAATGAACTTAATTTTAATAGTAAAGAAATATTGGACTAACCAGGAGTATATATCCACAGAATATTTTCAGGCGTAAAGCACTACAGAGTACCACCTAAATAGTAGATGAGCGCTCGCCTTCTCATGGCGGGGTCGGGCAACGCAACTACTACAGTAAAAATGCGTTGAAATATAATAATATAATATAACATTTTTTTATTGAACGACATAGATCATATGAAAGATGTATGGCGAGTCATAGAACGAACAACAAAAACAATATTTACATATAAGAATTACAACATTATATTAATTTTGATACATTTAACCATATTCATTTAACTTAGGCTAAGTAGAAATTAACATAAAATACAATTTTTTCTACTATTACAGAATATTAATATTTATTTAGGCTAGGGTTATTAGATATCTATGGTAGGAATTCTATTATTTTACTTTTATTTTATTAATTTATGTCGAGGTCTATAATTATGGTAAAACAATGTAATTTGATGTTGTTAGATAGTTTCCTTCATCATAGGTCACCGTTTGCACCTTTGTTCTAATGATTACCTGCAACAGATTGTATGTCATACATTAGTTATTGCCATTGAGGAATTCTTGTATACTGTAGTAGAGTTTCTGTTGTAAGAATTGTTTGAGTTTTGATTTGAATGGGTCCAGTGTATTGATGTTTTTTAGGTTTAGTGGTAATGCATTATATAGCTGTATACCTGCATTATAAGTGCTGTTTTGGCTAAGTGTGGATGTTATCTGTGGTAGATGGATATTTCTGGCCTGTCTAGTGTTGTGAACATGAACAGTGGAATTAAATCTATAGAGTGGTCCTTTGTCTAGTAGATCCTTTTCTACAAAGTACAAAGTTTCAAAAATGTACATGCATGGCAGTGGAAGTATTTTCAACTTTTCAAATAATGGTTTACACGTAAAAAGTATATTAGTGTTGGTAATTGTTCATATTATTCTCTTCTGTAAACGAAAAGTTTGTTTTGTTTCTGGTGCTTGTCCCCAAAATATTATACCATATTTTAGAATGGAATGGGCATTTGCATAGTATACTGTTCGAAGGGTATCTGTTATGCAATTTGCTGTTAGAACTCTGATGGCATAGTTTATTGTGCTGAGTTTCATATTCAGTGTTTCTAGGTGACAGCTCCATTTCATGTTATCTTGTATAGTAAGTCCCAGAAACTGTGTTGTTTGTTTAAAGTTGAGGTGGTTACCATAAAATTTGATGTTAGGTGTGTGCTGTTTAGATGAATAAGGATTGTGGAAGGAAACTATGCAAGTTTTGTCAGTGTTTATTATGAGTTTATTTTGTTGGAACCATTGGATTAGGGCGGCGATAGTGGATTTGGTAGTGTTAAGTAAGTTTTCAGCAGTTTTGGCACAGAATAAGATGTTTGTGTCATCAGCAAAAAGTACAATTTTGTGGTTTTTGATGATGGATGGGATGTCATTAATATATAGAAGAAATAGTATGGGTCCCAGGGTGGAGCCCTGAGGAATTCTGTGAGTGACATGCATGGGCTGAAACCTGTGTTGTTTTATTTGATTTTCATGCTGGTAGGATACTTGTACTATTTGCTGTCTTTCAGATAAATATGACTTTAGCCAGTCGTATCCTATTCCCCGAATTCCATAATTTTCTAGTTTACTGAGGAGAATTTCATGATTAATTATATCAAAAGCTTTTGTGAGATCTAAGAATANTCCAACAGGGATTTCTTTCTGCTCAAGTGCAATTAAAATTTCATTGAGAAAAGCAAATAGAGCAGTTTCAGTAGATCTTTTTCTCTAAATCCATGTTGGGAGTCTGTAATAATTTTGTTACATGTTAAGAAGCTTTTTAATCTGTTATTAAATAGTTTTTCTAGTATTTTAGAGAAACCTGTGATAAGTGATATTGTCCTATAGTTTGTTACATTATGTTTGTCTCCTTTTTTGTGAAGAGGTTTTATGATAGCAGTTTTAAAAGTTTGTGGGAAGATACCTTGGGTTAAGGAGTTGTTATAGAAGTGAATAAGTGGTTTGATTATGTACATTGCTATTTTTTTAATGACTGTGTCTGGTATATCATCAATTCCGGAGGATGTTTTGTTTTTCATTTTACTAATTATCTGAAGGACTTCTTCCTCATTCGTTTCCCTGATATACATTGTTGATGTTACATGAATATCATTTGGTAGTGGTAGAGCTTGTAGTGTGATAGTGGTTTACTTATTTTGTAGTTGGTTGGCTATGCCTGTGAATGCTGGTTGAGTGTATTAGCAACTTCAATGGGGTCAACTATTTTGGTATGAATGGAAACGAATACTTGAATAGTCAGATCCTCGTCTTACTACGGCTACATAGACGAGATGACCATAAGATCAAACAGTATGGGGCGAGAAACTTCGTTGATCATATTTTCTGCCACCATATTACTCATAAAAGGATATTCTTACGTTTAGGCCAAGACAAATTTTTTGTTACGCCAATGTTTTGATATATTTTATATCTGCTTCAGCACTACATTGTCATCAATAAAGAATATTTTCATTATTAATTTATACCATAAACTTCAAAACACAAAAAAGAAGACGAGATATAAAGCGTGATACGTACGTAACAATTTCAAACATGAATACACTGTTCTCGTAATCCCATACCACTTACCACACCAAACCTGCAACTATCGTTCCCCGAACCCTCAACCATTCTTCACATCTACACACATCCTTACAACCAACAAGCAATACCTGATCTACCTCAGGTCTAACACGTTAAGGTAGTGCCAGCGTAGGTGAAATTAAATCTCTAAAATATCTTAAATCGACGTAAATAACAGAGTAACATGTACTTATTGTTATTTAAACTTGATAAACATACCTCACCGTCCATTAAAAGAAAATAATTGCAATTATAATTGATGGAGTAATACGTTGTATCGTATGGAGGAAGCACGTATTTTCAAAGAAAAACCAAACTTTAAATTACGAAAGTAATGGAAGTTTAATTTGATTCGAAGTAAATTTTCCGTAGTATTTTTCACATCACTTTTATCTAGAGGTCACCAGACATTTGAGAAAACTATTTAACTTTTTCTGAGGTGAGATGCATAAACCGCGAAATCGCTGCGCTCGGCAGCCATGTTCTTACATGCTCCTATGCATTTCAAACGAGTCAAGCGAGTTCCTGAATATTATATGTACTATATTCTTAACTGATAGATATAAATTCAATCTTGTCTTTTCTTCGTTATTATTCATGTTGTGTTTTAAACCAATTACAATAAAAATTAAGAAAATTATAAATATCCGTGATTTCACTAACTTGTAGACCTGATTCCATCTTGTATTGTTGTAATTGTAAATGGGAAATGTAGCGTGCTATTGAAGCTTATCTACATGGAGCGATAGAAGTTAGGAGTTGGGTGGCACGCCATTGTTAGTAGGTGGGCCGCTTAGCTGGGTTTGCCAACAACTTTGCCCACGTGGAGGGGTTAGTAGAAGTGGTTAGTTATTGATACTGGGAGGAGCTGGAAAGAGGAAGGAAGGTTGGCTTTTCAGTAGTCACAGTTATATGAACTGGGACATTCATGTGAAAAGCTACAAATTTTCTGGCCCCATCGGGAATCGAACCCGGGATGACTTCGTGAGAAGCGACAACACTACCACCTGCGCCACCTTAAAGTAACCCCGCACACCTCCAATTACTCATATTAGTGACGCTGCATTGTTACCAATATTTGAATTGTAAAAATATTAACTTTGATGAAAAGTATTACCTTCCAAACATTAGGAATTAAACCTGAATTACAACTACATTCCTCAATAGATAAAAACAAACTAAATTAGAACACACACATTAAATGAATTCTTAAAATTAACAAAATACATCATAAAAAATCTTTAACAGATAAAAATAGTTCCACAAGACAAAATAATTTATTACATTATATAATATCATTGACTAATTATTACATTAATATATGTTTTCAATCAATGTTAATCCAATACTTATCTCTAATACAACGCTCCCCCAGTCACATTTGAAAATACAATATTGATAAATTGTATGTTGGTACATTACAATTGAAATAGAAATTCAGTGAACCCATACATTACATACACAACTACTCCTATTTGCTATATAGATGATTTAACAGCATTCATCTTCTAATATTAATATTGAAATTTATCCTATTTGTATAGTACTAATTTGTCATGTTAACAATTAAATTGGTATTTACTTTACTTAGATTGTCAACATCTGTCTCATTATTACGTGTTCTTGTTATATTAAATATTATATAAATATATAAACAATATTAAATAATTTCCTTGACTGATAAAAATTTTCTTAGATCCACAGGGACCAATCCTGGAGAAAACATGCCATATTTCGGAATTCGAGAGCCGTTAATTCTCTGCACTAGGCGAGAAAATCAAAATATGTTTTACGTCCAATAAAAAAAATCTATATCGAATTTCATAACAAGAATCAGAAATATCGAAACCGAAATTTTAAAAAATCGCATTATTTTCTTTGATCTCTCCTGTAGTGTGCAAATATCGAAATTTTGGCCTATCGGTCTTCACGTTATGCGACGGACACACTGACGCTCAGATAAACATGCAAACTCCGTTGTCCATACAGGGTGGTCCATTTATGTGCAGATATCAAAATATCTTAAAAACGAAGCATGTAAAAAATTTCTAATAAAAAGGTAACGTTTTAAAGGAGTTCATTCACTTGGGCTAAAACTAACCCCCTGTTAAGGGGGCGAGGGGATAACTTTGAAATCTTTAATAGGAACCCCATTTTTATTGCATATTCAGACTACGCGAAAAAAATACATAATCTGTGTCTGAAACATTTTCCCGACAGATTAATTAAAATGACATTTTCAGCAGATCTCGAAACATACACTTCGAAAAACAGTAAAATACGAGTTCAATATTAAATATTTGTTAAATAGCCTGAAAATATCAAACTGATTCCTTTCCCCACCTTCTGTGAATAATTTCAAAATTCAAAATAGACCAGTTATTAGGTGTTTACCCGGAAAGTTTAGGAGAAGTTCTGATATTTTGCTCGTTTATGGTTTTGACGCTGATAACATGTATCTTCAACCTCAATATTCGGATTCTTAGTTCGCATTTTGATGAATTGAAAAGAAATATTTTTCATCTCCATTTCCAGTTCAAGATTTCAAATAATTGTAAAACCGCAGCAGTTTTTTTTACTTTAGTTATTCCGTCAATAACAAAGAGCAAATTTATGAAGAAAGTAGAACATTATTTTTCTGTACTGCATTTTTTCAATTCTTAGTGAAATTTTTTGGTAGTTGTCGAATGTTGCCCTCCAAATTTGTGGAACTGGATCATTGTCAGTTCACATTTTATTTAATGAATGTGTAACATCACACCTCAAATCCTGATGTGTTATTATTTTTTTGGTAGAAGCGGGATCCACATTCATACCAAAAACCCTATGGTAGTTTTTTTCGCTGCCACCAGCTCGGTTTCCCGAGCAACCAAACTCACGTGTAATAATAATAAATAATGATTTATTACAAATTACATGAAATCTGAATTGTTTAGAGACAAACTCCCAAAATCATCAATACATCTAATAATCGTTTATTAGACAAATAATGCTGTCAGAGAGCATCGTTTATACTTTGTAAAATATAGTTGAAGACAACTAAATTTTAATAAACCCTCAGGTTATCGGTTTTTTCGAAAAGATAAGTTGTTTTCACCCAACAACTAACTGAAACTAGTTACGACCCTCGCACCTAGTAATGAGTTCATTAAGTCTACCGCAGCAGCCTTAACAAACAATCTGGTCTCCACGACCAAAACTTAGTACAGTCACTTGTCCGTGCTGACGGATCTCTATGTTCCTTTGTAAAGAATCATCGAGAAGCTTCACTCCTCTCAATATATACTGTACCAGACGTCACGTGATCAGCGAATAACCACACCTTCGCCACCACCGTGCAGGCACTTCTGTTGTTTCTAGGAATGCAGAGGACGCGCCGTAGAGGACGAATCGTCATGCGCGTCACCTAGGCGCTTCGCAAACACCCTTTTCGTTCTTTCTTTTCTTCGTGGAATTCGTCTTTAATTTAATTACACCTGAACCCCCGTGAGTCAACGTCGCCGACTGCATTCTTCGGATACACTGGTACATACTTTCCTTAAGATGAAAGGTGTTTATTCGAACAATACCTCCACACGGAAAACTCGTCGCACGTCCGTCTTAGCGCGGACCGGCCACTTATTGTAATGTTCTTAACAGCATCCGGCTTGGGAAATACAAATAGCTATTAATATTTCGCAAGTTGATGGCATGTCCTGGCGCCGACGTTACAGAATGTTACAATGTAGAGAAATTTCTGTAACCTAAGTCTACCATTACAAGTAAGATGAAATTTCTCGCGATTGTTCAACAACCCTCCTCGTCGATAATGGCACAGGGGTAGTATCTGTCCCATGGTTAGTTGGAAGCAGATTCCGCGAAATAGTGTAATTTTTATAGCTACTCAAATATCTTAGTTGCTAACTTATAGTAAGTTTACGTCGGAGGCAAAGAGAGGTGGGTCGCGATAAGTTCCAGATCTGTTGTCCGCAAAATCAAGTTAGTGTAGGTTGATCCTTGGTAACATCATAGGGTATTTTTACGGGCCACGCAAGAAGTGACGGTCGCGTGTGAATGATGTTTTGGTTTTTTGTTCTTTTGGGCAGTAGTTGCATGATTGTCTGGAAATTGTGTCTAAAGTTGACCATCCAGTGACCGAAAATTGCCGGAATAACTTCGGAATACAGGAGTCAGCGTTGCTCTGTGAGTAGAGCGCTGATTTGCTGGCTGGATGGCCGGGGTTCGATCCCCGGGGAGGTGGGGATTTTTCATCACACCTCAACATAGAGATTGACTCCCATGCACACTCAATCTGCTGTAAAATGAGTACCAAGGTATATCCTGGGTTCAAACCGGTCGGAGAGAGATGCTGGCCACATCTCTTTCTAGTGCCGAGGTCAAGTAATAGCGGAGCACTTCCCTCCGCGAACCCCTTGGACACCTTTGGGGCCTGTTCAGGGATAGTTTGGCATTTTTACTAAAGAATACAAAAAAAGATTTTTTTCCTCGTGAATTAGACGTAGTTCTTCCAATTTTCTCAGTTGTGCGCGAGAGCTCTTTCGTTAAATTTTCTGACACATTAAGACCGAAGTTTCTAACAATTTTTGCGCTACTAACTTTTACAGGTAGTCTGATTTACTAAAGACAGGCTAATGTGTTAATTTTTTTCTTCAGCGTTACATATTATATTACATAAATATTATGATAACATAATATTTGTATTTTACTAATGTTTACCTCTTATTCAATATCATTTCTTTACATATTTGTCCCTGTGTAACAGAAAACTCTTTGGCTTATAGGCTTTTTAATTTCTTAAACAAATCATTTTGTGTATTACTTTCGGGGAATTCCATTTCCATCAAAAGCTATCACCCCCCAAAAAAATTCAGAAAAAGAGGTCCATCGCTGCCGTTTACTTAAAGAACCTTCCGTTGAAGTACTTCAGTAGCTTCAAAGAAAGTGCGAACAAAAGTATAAACCACGCGATTGTACTTTGAAGCAAACGTAACTTCTTTTTTTGCATTGCAGGCTAAAAATATAAAATGCTATCCTAGTGCCATTTTCCTAAAAGATAGGTCTACGTATCATTTTTTTTTCGCAAAAAATACTTTCTAGTGTAAGATC
This sequence comes from Laupala kohalensis, assembly GCA_002313205.1. Classification (NCBI taxonomy): domain Eukaryota; kingdom Metazoa; phylum Arthropoda; class Insecta; order Orthoptera; family Trigonidiidae; genus Laupala; species Laupala kohalensis. The sequence continues at coordinate 778,302 of NNCF01125922.1, forward strand.
AAAAATAGTTGAAGAAAATGTACTGACATATTTACTCGTGATAGAAGGAGGCGTAAGTCGAGAAAAAAGATTGCATCTTTCGGTAATGACTGAGAAATTATTGGATTATACCCATTTTGTACTCTCATATTATACACAAGCTAAGAGGAAAAATATCTTAATCGCTGAAGGTGATGTGATTCACAGGAGAGAGCATAGCAATGATCTAACTGCAAAGAAAGATGGCTGTTCTCGTTCGGAAGCTTTTTGACTTCTGAGGTGGTTCCTCCTCTTTGGTGTACGTAAAAGGGAAGCTCGGCGAAATTTCTACTATTTTGCAGGATTCGTCTAGTGCCTCAAACAACTCAGATGTACCAAAGTCATTCGAGTATTTTCCCCTGATTTCGTGTTATATTCGAAAGTGGAAAATATTGTATGCTGCATTTGAAAATTTTAAAAAATCCACCGACGTCATATTTTGAAGAACAACCATATGCGCCCTTACCTGGAGGTTAAGTTTCTTTTGAATCTTTGAAATCATTCCAATGTCTCACTTGAGATGACTGTTGTTCCATTCGCAAATTGTGCTCATTTAATTGTAACAAAATTTACTTTCTCTTTTACGTAGAACACAGAAAGTATTGTAATAATGAAAAAAATCTGAAGCGAGATTTTGACGGAAGTATTCCGTTTTGGTGGTCAGTAACTTTTGACACAATGCCCGCTGTCTGTGCGCAGCGTTTCTGACGAAATGGATTAATAAATTTAATTTTCATTTCGTATAACTTACTTGTTGTCGATGCACGGGCTCTAATTTTTGTTTTACTTTAATACAAACGGTACTTCACAAGAAGATGCAAGTACTGTTTTGAATATTGGCTTCAACGATTTTGCTTAAATTTTTTGTACGCAAAATATAATTAGTAAGCATTATATTCATTAGCGGTATTTCGCTTGAAAATTTGATATAGATGCAGTGAAATAATTTTTGTCTGCTGCACTTACACATTAGTTGACTGTTTTGAGAAACTTAAATAATATTTAGCAGTGTAAATGGACCAAACAGAGGTAGAGGTGAACTGAAATGAAAGATATGATAGTGATAAAATACGTAGAAGGACAGAAAACTCTGTAGATCAGGGGCAGATCCAGCAAGTGATCTTGGGGGAGGGGAGAAACTTTGTCAACTTGACTCCCGCGCCCATCGATAGTTTCGTCTTCCGAGAAATCACCCTTTTCGCTAATAGTGGAAATAAAATACATTTACGGGACGAAATGCAATGTAAAGGATAAGTAGTGACAATGTAAATCCCGGCGATGTTAACTAGGAACAGGGTTCTAGATATTGTAAATCAAATGAAAAAAATATTTATCGAGTTCGTTAACGCGCTCCTTTATGTATTTTGCAAAGTCAAGTCAGATTCCTGGGGGTGGGTGATGGGGACGATCGCCCCTTCGCTCCCTCCTTTGGATCCGTCACTGTTGTAGATAAAAAAATTCATCAACTTCTGCCGACAAGGAAATTACATTTACGTAACACTTTTACGATATTATGCGACTGAGAAATCACTAAATATCTTGAAATAATATTCTGAATACTTATTTACTTTCAAATCTCAAATGAAAGACTAATAAAAATAGTGACTTTGAGACCAACGAAATATGTGTTTTAGTTTATAACGTTTTTCATATACGTAGCATATTGAACCGTGAAAATATTCGATTGTGGAAAATACATTTGGTGATCTGAAAAAGTGTTTTATGAAATAACTTCCAAACTCGAAAACAAAACTTAGTTTTTAATTTTTTTTTCATATATAAGATTTATTTTTACTCGACAGAAATTTACATTTCTATACTTATCGGGCCTTTTTCCCAGTTCATTTAGGGTCGGCCAATGGGGATGGATACATGATGCTTCGTTTTTCACTGGATCTGGGGAATACTTGGGTGCCGGATGCCCTTCCTGTCGCACCTCCCCTGAAGCGGTGATTATGAGTGAATGTTGTGGTGGAATGATGGGCAGGGGAAACGGGAGTACCCCGAGAAAACCTGCCGCGAACACCGCTCCGTCCACCACCTCAAATTTTACTTGGATCGGCGTCCCCAGAGGTAGAAGGCGAGCGCGTTAGGCACTACGCCACGGGTCGCCCAGAAATTTACATTTCTATGTTGCAAAGAAATTTCTTTTTGACTTAATTACCAAATTAAATGAGGATACAGATTGGCCCTTTGCTTTGGTTTACATGAATACTATCGTAATAAATAATTAATTTATGATTTGAAATAGAATATCCATCCTGCTAAGCTAATCTCTTCCAAAAACCACACGACGGAATTAGAATATTGCAGACGGCTTGCTGTGGTAGTTAAAGGATTTCCTTAATATACAATTCTAATAGAGTAACATGAACAAGACAATCAAAATATAGAGGACCATGCCAAAAATAACCCCAATCTTTATAGAACTTTTTATTGTCACTCAATAGTTCAGACTGAGAAACATATGAGAAAGTATGTGTAATGGTTTTGCACCACTATATTGTTTTAAACATGGCATGTTGTGAAAAATGGCTTCATGTTTAATTATACATTACTTAACCTTTGTGTAGATTAGAGTAAGGATGGAAATTTCTGATGGAACAATAAATGAAGTTATCCGAACCTCATGTTTTCCTATTGTAGAAAAAAATAAAATATTTATGATATTATATGCGCGTTGACTGAAGTCAAGTTGCCAACTATTCACGAAACATGGAAATATTCACCAAAGTAGTTCTTATTAATGAATAATTCATTCGACTGATTTTTTACATTGGATGAGAACAATTGTTGTGATTTTAAAACTTGATAATTAATTGAGACCTAAGTTAACCCCCTTTTTTTTGACAAGGGTCGCATTGTCTTCAGTCACGTGATGCGGCTGCCATTTCCGTTAGAACAGTATTTTCCACAGTTTTTGCTGAATTATTCTTGTAAATGCCTCGAAAGGTATGAAAATCTTAACATCATTGCGTTCCTATTTCCATTTGCTATGTTTTAGTAGGTTTTTTTCGCTAAGTTTAACCGGTACTTTCGCCAGAATATTAAAAAACATGAATATTAAACAAAAATTCATTCGATTTGCTATGTCTCACAGAACATTGGCTTTCAACTAGCAACATCAACGATACTTATATTTATAATTATTATTTAGCAAGTTCTTACTGTCGACAAAATTTTAAAAGTAAACATCCCCACGGAAGTACGTGTATCTACATTCGTAATGATATTTAATCTTATCAATTGTCAGACTACGAGAACTTCCGTATTGATAGCGTGTTCGAATATTCTGCAGTTAATTTGACCGACGTATATATTATTGTTTTATGTATTTATAGACCTCAATCAGATCTTGACATATTTTTTCCGAATTTTGAGATTATTTTAAAACGTATTACACGTAAATCCAAAAAATCTATTGTTATATGTGGTGATTTCAACATAGATTTCCTGAGTGCTTCCGATTACGCAAATTCACCCATAAATCGATTTAAGAATCTTATCGACTCTTTCAACCTTGTAACTACGATAAACGACCCCACTCTCCTCTCCAGTTCGTCTGAAACATTGCTAGATCAGATTATTGTCAACAATGAAATCTCGTACTTCTCTGAAATGTTCTGTGCCGGATACAGCGATCACCTTGCACAAGTGTTGACCATTAAAGATATCTGAAACCACATAAAATCTTTTTCAAGTATTCCAGACAGTTTAATTACACAAATTTAGCCATATTTACAAATTATTTACGTGAGGAAACTTGGAAAGATGTTTACAATTGCCAATATACCGACGACAAATTCGATGTATTTATTTCAACATTCCTATAACATTACAACTGTAGCTTTCCAATAAAACGCAAATTAATTAATACAAAGAAATACAATAGATGGATCACCCAAGGGATAAGAATTTCTTCCAAAAACAAACACCGTTTATATTATCTTTCAAAATTATATATGCAACCACCCGAATTTCACGATTATTTCTGTAAATATAAGACTATTCTCCGAAAAGTAGTTTATGCAGTTAAACTTATGGAATATGACAGGCAGATACTAAAATCGAACAACCTAACCAAAACCATGTGGAATATTGTTAAGAATTATGCGTCACCTGAAAATCGCGAAGAAAACATTTCCCTACTAAACGATGGCAAAATCGCATCAAATCTATAGGACATCGCAAATTTCTTTAATTCTTATTTCTCAGAAGTAGGTAAGATAACTAATTCAATTTTTCCAAACCAATGTCCTCCGAATATATCCATCCTCGTGCCCCATTCTGTGTTCACATCCCAAACTAACGCCAGTGAAATCATGAAAATCATCTGTTTATTTAAAAAACTTTTCAACGGCGTAGATGATATAACCGAGTTTATTGTTAAATTTTCATCCCACGTTATATTAAATCCACTCATAAACATTTTTAATAGTTATTTATCGGAAGGGGTGTTTCCTAACATATTTAAGAGAGCTAAAATAAAACCTTTATACAAGAAAGGAAAACACAATGTTGGTAATTATCGACTAATTTCTCTACAACCCACTTTCTCAAAAGTTATTGAAAAATTGTTCTATAAGAGTCTTCTATATTTTCTATCAAAAAATAACATTCTCTCTGATCAACACGAATTTCGGAAATCCTTTTCCACCACCAGCGCCATATTTCCTTTCTTAAATGATGTTACCACTTGTCTTGACCATGGAGAAAATCCTAAAGGTGTTTTTCTTGATTTATCTAAAACATTCCATATCATTGATCACGAAATTCTCCTTTCAAAATTACAATCTTTTGGCATTCGTAGACTTGCGCATCAGAGGCGGACTTACTATTTAAAAGATAGATATCAACAGGTCGAAATATCATATACCAAAAATAAAGTACTTCAGCATTGCCTTTCAGAAACAAAGCCACTAATTCGCGGAGTTCTCCAAGGTTCAATTCTCAGCTCTATACTCTTTTTGTTGTATGTGAACGTGTGATATGCGTACCACTAGATTGTATTTGCCGCCGTCGCAGCAGCTGTCGGGACAGCTCGGGCCGCCCCGGCCGACGTCGTGCCGGGTGCGCTCAAGCGATACGGGCGTAAGTTCGTTATCATAACAGACCACAAGCCGCTGGTAACCTTATTTAACCCAGCGACAAAGTTGCCAGAAATGACAGCGCGTTAATTGCAGAGGTGGGCTTTGTTCTTATCCGACTATAACTATTCTATAGTTTTCAGATCCACATCGCAGCACGCAAACGCGGACGCCCTGTCGCACTTGCCAATGGGTCCGGATGTCGCATTTGACACGCTGGACATAGCCTGCCTGCAATTGGACGCGTTAGACGAGGAAAGACTAACCTGTTTTCCGGTCAAAGCAACAGCCATAGCTTCCGCCACGGGAAGCGACGCAACCTTACAACAAGTAAGGGAGTTCGTCCAAAACGGATGGCCAGCTTCTATCAAGGGTCATACCAATCTCTACAACATGGCACAAGCTTAAAGACAGGTTAACAGCAGTTAATAAAGTACTGTTGCTCAGTACGGCACTAGGGAATAGAGTAATAATTCCGAAGATGTTAAGAGAGCCAGTTTTAGAGTTATTGCACCAGGGGCATTGGGGCATAGTACGCACGAAGCAACTAGCCAGGCAGCATTGTTATTGGCCTGGCATATACCGGGACATCGAAGCACGGATACGAAGTTGTAATGCGTGCCAGGTAAATCAGGCAGCACCTTCAGGGCATTTGAGTAGTTGGCCGGCACCAAACGAACCATGGGAAAGGCTTCATGTCGACTATGCGGGACCATTTCTGGGAGAAATGTGGCTAGTCGTAGTCGACGCATTATCAAATTTCCCATATATTACAGCTATCAGGACGGCCAACACATCTACAATAGCAGCCTTACAGCGCATTTTTGCGATAGAAAGTTTGCCCAGGACGATAGTGTCAGACAACGGCACGCAGTTCACATCCACCCTGTTTGCAGATTTTTTACGTAGGAACGGGATCCAACATGCATTGGCGCCTCCGTTCCACCCGCAGTCCAACGGGGAAGCGGAGAGGCTGGTTCAGACGTTTAAGCAGTCGATGAAGAAAGCAAGGGACGCGGGCGTACCGAAAGAAGAGGCACTGCTCAGCATGCTGTCCACGTACCGGGCCATGCCAGGCACATCAGGGAAGAGCCCCGCCCAGCTTCTTCACGGAAGACAACCGCGGTCATTACTATCATTGATGACTCCCACGGAGGAACAAACACATGAGTCCATTGGAAAGTATGCAGTCGGATGTAAAGTATACGTTAGGACCTTTAAGGATAACCCTAAATGGGCACCTGGAGTAGTAACCGACAAAATAGGATCAAGAATCTGTTTAGCACGCACCACCTTCAGGACAGTACGAAGGCACCAGGACCAAATTAGGGGAAGGTCTACCGACCATGAAGTTGATCGTGCACAAGTTCCCCAGGACATACGACAAAGAGCTTTGAGTGAGTTAATTAGTTCACCTCCTTGACAGGACGCCGTGATATTGGAGCCACAACCATCCACATCACACGAGGAGAGCAGTCCACCTCCAGCGGCTGCAGTTAGCGAGCAGGTGGTGAGCCCACCACCTCTCCCGCAGCAGGCTCCCCCAGAGCAACCAACGCAGGAACGAGTGCTCAGGAGGAGTACCAGGCTGCGGCGCCGGCACCGTCCGTACCGCAGGAAATAGGAGGGGAGGATGTGGTATGCGTACCACTAGATTGTATTTGCCGCCGTCGCAGCAGCTGTCCGGACAGCTCGGTCCGCCCCGACCGACGTCGTGCCGGGCGCGCTNGCGGTTATATACGAGGAGCACTTCATTCCCCACCAGACGGCCGGCGCAAGAGTTTGCCGCCCATTGCTACTGCCACCGCCGCCTCTAGGGCAGCGGATATAAATGGGCGGCGAATATAAATGGGCGGCGGATATAAATGGGCGGCGGAATGGCACTACATTGAAGAGTGAAGCGGAGCGAGCAGAGAGAGAGTTACGAGCCACGACGATCTACAAGCCTTATCAACGACAACAACNGAAATAGGAGGGGAGGATGTGGTATGCGTACCACTAGATTGTATTTGCCGCCGTCGCAGCAGCTGTCCGGACAGCTCGGTCCGCCCCGACCGACGTCGTGCCGGGCGCGCTCAAGCGGAGCGAGCGGAGGAGGAACCCCTCCTTCCCCACCAGACGGCCGGCGCAGGAACTCGCCGCGCATGGCCACCGCCGCCATCCGGCCGCCGAACCACCGCCACCACCGCCTCCAGGGCAGCGGATATATAAGGGCGGCGGAATGGCACTACATTGAAGAGTGAAGCGGAGCGAGCAGAGAGAGAGTTACGAGCCACGACGATCTACAAGCCTTATCAACGACAACAACCACGCAGCTATCGACTTTGGATTACTCTCNGGAGCGAGCAGAGAGAGAGTTACGAGCCACGACGATCTACAAGCCTTATCAACGACAACAACCACGCCGCTATTGACTTTGGATTACTCTCACGGAACACCGGAATATTGGACTGCTAGAACTCTTGGATAACGATACTGCTACGCTTTTGGTATTTTCTGTAGTCCGCTTGGCCCGGACATAATTGTTCACTGTAATAATTACGGCAATAAAACCAGTTGTTGAGTTTTAACCTGTACTTGTTGATTCGTTCCCTGACGGGACACAACAGAACGACGTGTAGTCTTCCACATCAGATTGCAAAATGGTTCTTTTTGCCGATGACACTAAACTATGTAAATACGCCAATGTTCAAAAAGTTTTTTTCTAACCTTTCGGCTTGGTTCCATGCAAATCGCCTCATTGTAAACACTGACAAAACTGTATCTATGTCATTTCACAATAGTATCACAAAATCTTTACCCCAAGTTTCTCTTTCGTTAAACGGAACACAATAAAAAACTGTTACTAATACAAAGTTTTTAGGTCTTCATATTCCAAAGAATTTCAATTGGAATTGTCACGTTGTCTATCTTAATTCTAAATTAAGTAAATTGTGTTACGCATTACGAATCTTAATTAATACTGTTAGTCCACATATTTCCCGTTGCGTATATTTTGCAAATGTTTACTCCCATTCACGATACGGCGTCATCTTCTGGGGCAATTCCGGGCAGAGCGTCCAAACTTTCAGAATTCAAAAGAGGATTGTTCGGGTAATTTGTAAATCTCACCCCCGATTCTCTTGTAAACCATTATTCAAGGAACTAAATATTTTAACACTTCCCTGTATTTATATTTATGAAACTGTCGTGTTTGCGAACACCGAGCTACTGAAGCATCACCCTTGTTTCATACAAAACAGTTTTGTTTACGAATACAATACTCGCAATAGGATTCGTCCGATAGTGTCAACCGCGCTTTGCCAAAAAGGGCCGTATCATTCGGGAATCGTTCTACGTAATTCCCTGCCCAAAATATAAAAGATATTATTAAATTGAATCTCTTCAAATCCGCGGTTAAAAGCTACCTTCTGCACCAGTGTTTCTACACTGTAAAAGAATTTATTGATTTTAATAAAAATTAAAGCCGTCTTGTAGGTTATCACGCCATTGTTGTAGTACTTTCAAAATATCTGGCAACAATTTCAAAACTATTTTCCTGCATGCTAGTATTATGTTTTATTATCCGTGTAAATTTAATTGTATATGTACCCAACCCTGGCATGGTTGTGCACATTAATTCAGTAGCCCCATCCTGGCCCGAGTTTTTCTCCAGTTTTCCTTCGGGTAGAGGCGGATTTTTTATAAAGACTCGCTAGGCTCTTGCCTAGGGAAGGCATCAATTGAAATAATTATTAGCGAATTTAGTGTTATTTAATAGTTACGAATTCTCAACAATACTTTCCGAATGCAATATTTGTTGGTATTTGTTAATACTTTAACACGTGTCGAACAATTTTTTTATCGTTAGGAGTATGTTGAAATGTTATATCCGCCTGTGCCTTAGGACCCTTGATCGGAATTGAGTGGATGGTCCCTTGCTTGCTTCCGGAGAGTAAATTAGTTTGTTTTCCTCCACGTGATCATACGCAGTTTGTAACTGCTTTTTTGACAAAGGTTATTATCATGAACCCGCGAAAGTTTCCCCATATAAGCCCATAATAATTTAAAGTCAAATAATTCATAATTCTGCGTCGTAATGGTTTAAAAGTTCATCACCACTGAAAAGTGAGTGGTTCAAACACATTTAAAACATTTTTTGGGGTACTTAAGCCAAGTCGCTCTGACGCACATACCTTCGAGATCGAACGAAAAATAAAAAAATGACGAGGATGGTCAGTTTTTTCGGTCGTCGTTGAATTCAAGTATACATTTCCTTTATTCCAATGTTGTGTTTTTATGTTTATATATTTTTCACTCTATTTTATTGACAATTGATGGATGCAATTGCGTTGATTGAAGAAAGTGTTCCACGGACCACAGAGTGCTGTTACAAGTTATTATGAATCATTTCTTTTGTCGCAACGTATTGCATCTACCTGTATTTTTATCTCAAATTACCTTTGTAAAGCGGTCATAAATTATGCGGTAAAATGTTGGCCCTTCCGCTGTAGAAATTAAATTCGTTGAAATATATATTATAATAGAAAATAAAAATTCTAATTTTGTTGTCCTTCAAAACAGGGCAGAAATATATGGTAATAATTTTTTCTTTCGTTCGTTTTTTAGGGGTCTCCGACCGCTACCCTCGCGGATGGAGTGGGCTCGCTCGAGGAGCGCACTTGACCCCGCAGTGCGCCGCCTGGGAGCCATCTTGACTCCTGCGGTGACGTTGACGTCAGCAGCAGCGCGGCGTGTCCCTGCGCCGAGCCGTCGCTCGCCCAGACGGCTGTGCCCAGGCTGTGGCCAGCGGGGCTTGGCTGTTCCGGCCGCGCGCTCCATGGGCTCTTCACGCTCGGGGAATGGGGGAACACATTTGTGATTTTCTACGTTTGTTATTTAAATTTTCGACTAATAATTTTGTATCTGTGCCGTTGATTAATGAAGTAGATGAGCGGAACAACGTAATTTGTTCAGGTAAGTAAAGCGTAGAAGGATTAACTGTGGGTAGAAATGTTCCGGGTGATATTGATCGGTCTCCGGCGCACGTAATTACGCGTTTTGCTTGTCTCATAATTGATGTCATAAGTTTGTAATATCAATTTAAATACCTCTTAAGGTAAATTAAACAAATTTACTTAGTATTTCCCAGGGACATATATAATTTTGACTACATGATAAATAAGGGTAATTTATATTGATGAGATTAATAAATACTATAAACCTCTTTTGCGATGGATTTACAATGCGTTATTATTTTATATTTTATTTTCCCCGTATTTCAAATGTACGAATGCCGAGAGTTTCTTATTTGTAGGATAGTTTTCATCGTAAATTATGAAACCATTGCAAGACAATGTACGCAAAATAAGCATAATGTATTGAATTAAACTAGTGTTAGATATCTGTTTTAGTAATATTTCATTTAACATTTCGATTAATTTGTTTCCGTCAAACGTGGCATTTTCTTTTACTGCGAATTTGTGTCTATTAATTGTGGAAATAATGCACGCTTGTTTCTTCACGTTCATTAATTCTTATCACCTAATCTCCAACGTTTCACGTCCGCTGAAGATAAAAGCGGAGGGTGTGCGTAATGTGTTAGCACAGAAAACTCGCCTTTTTTACGCTACGAGAATATTTACGTTTGTCAATTCAGTTTTTTGTGGGGATAAATTCCATTTAACGTATCTCTTCACTGTCATCGAAGACGAGAAAAAATAAATCTTAACACTTCACCCTCAGCCACATAATCGCAACTGATGTTAGTTAACTAAGCATATTGTGCGTGAAGCAAGTGTGTTGATATTCCCCCTAGTTTATCTGAATTTTTCTTCAGTCTTGTTGAACGAAAATGTTCAGAACGCAGAAAAATGGAATTGAAGGGGTTGTAGAAATGCCGCTCCTTTGTTCTTATTGAGTCAGGTCTATGGGGGGTTCTCTTGTCAGGAGGATGTATTGATCGAGGAACAGCGAACAAGGAGTGGGGGGGGGAGGTGCGGCGGAAGGGGTGAAAGGGAGTTGGGAAGTCTTCGAGTCATGAAACCAGGTCAACGCTACGCCCAAAAGAGCTGGTTGAATTGGCGATATCGATTTATTGTTTCACTTTTATATTTTTACACTTGCTCGTTTTCCCTTAGGCAGCTTATGTGTTGTCTCGATTTCTCATCTGCAATGATGGTTGCAATTGTGTTAATTAATGTGTTATATCATGTTCTTGTTATGATTAAATGTGTCACTAATCCTGTTCGTTTCCGTATTTAAAATATTCAAAAAGAAATGAGTAAGTTTGGGAATCCAACAGGTTTTGTCGTGTAAGTGTAGTATGATGAAAATGTATTACATTGCTTACGTGTACACACAGTTTGAGAAAGTATGCCTGTATTCTACTCAGGAAGTACATTATCAGACATAATTATAATGATTTCGATGACAGAAATCAAGTGTAGAGCAGAATACATGAGGGAGGTTTTTTTCACCGTTGTCAACCTATACAGGTGATTGATTTTCCATATTTTGTTAAATGGACTAAGGGTTGTCCAAATTTCTTTTGTAATGAGCTTGGACAAAACTCTTGGAAATTATGATATCGAATTATTTTTGTACCCTGCAAGTGTTTTCTTTACTTCAAATTTTCTTCAGACGTTTATTGATGATAAATGTAGTAGGTTTATGGTTGTTTTGTTTCTTTTCAGATCTACAAACCGTTTATAATGTAATAGGGGAGAGTACTTATAATCAACAGTGCCAAACCCCGTTCTCACAAGAAGTTAAATCTAATATTAAAATTAACTATTTGTGAGACGTGCGTAAACGGTTGCTAGCAGTTTTGTTTCCAATTTGCTCTCTCCCTTCGTGACATAAACGTACAAACATTCCTCGTAAGCGTCACATTCTCGCCCAATGCAGGATCCAGTGGTTTGGATGTATCCGCATTTTGGGAAAGATCGCGTACAGAGCGAGGAGGCGTCGACAGCGCGACGACGTCGGCGTCACACGCACGTGTCAAAACGCGTGAATCGGTGCACGCGTGCACGGTGAAGGTGGTGTCGCCATGTGCGACATCCAGAAGAAGTTCCTTTGCCCGCGCCTCGTCGACTACTTGGCGATCGTGGGCGCTCGACCGGCGGCGGCCGGAGGCGCGGGCAAGGCGACAGGTGCGGCGGGAGCGGCGCCCGCGGTGCAACCGCCGGAGCTGCTTCGCCGCTATCCCACCGACGACCACAAGGACTTCCCTCTACCTCTCGACATGGTGTACTTCTGCCAGCCCGAGGGCTGCGTGTCTGTGGGGCCACGGCGAACAGCGCTCCGAGAAGCTTCGTCCTTCGTCTTCACGCTTACCGAGAAGGACTCCGGTAAGTGGCTCGCTTGGTCCCTCCCTTCTTCGCCCTACTCGGAACTCCCTCTACGGGACGAAACAGAGGGGAGCTCACAACTCAGAAATCGTGATCGCCACATTGAAGTATAGAAGTGTCAGATATCGTAGGGCATCTTATATTTTACGTTTTATGACACTTCAGATCTGGGAGTTCCTATTATGAAGCCTGCACCACCACTGATACTACGGTTTTGGAAGGAATTGAGAACTGCTACTGCATATCTTAGGTGCGTGGGTGGAGGGGGGTTTCGAAGAAAAGAAATGCTTTCGAGTATGTTTTCTTAATTTTGCATTTTCAAAAATTCTCTTGGCAATCGAGATTTATGTACCACTAAAGCCACACTGAATTTCCTGCGTCCACGATATCATCTATCTTGCACTCTGTGAACTCTTCTCTACCTTTACTCCTTCCGGAAGAGTTCACCAATCAAGACTCAAGAAATCACGTTTTTGAATAAACGGATCCCCTTAATAGGGCCTCGTCTAGCACCCAACCCTATGTCGTTTACATCCAACTTTTACATGCTTTATAAAAACTCGTTGGCACTAACTGAAACTGGAAAAGTTGATGAACTTAAATGAACAACCATAAGTTAACCTTGACGCAACATTTATTTTCTTTATTATGTTTATGTATATGTCGATAATTACTCCTATTTGTGTGGATTTTTTTCTTTTGCACGGGTTTGGTGAGCTTTGGATATATAAATAGGTAAAATACCAATTAAGCCAAACCTGACATCTATAAACTCTTTTATTTTATTATTTCCATGTATATAAAATCGATTCATGTAATATTTACACTTTACGATCGTGAAGATCAAAGTATATATATTTTCTTTCACTACTCCGAGGTACGTGTAATTCAATAAAACCACAATAAATTTCAATCTAAATAGCTTCTAACGTGTCCTTTTGTTTGGATACTCGATGTATTCTGGTTCATGTAATATGAGTTACACTTCTGATCTGCCAGCCTCTTGAGTCTCGTGTTTCTGGAGAAGAGGCTGTTCCACTCGCGGCGAATCGCCTCGGATAACGTCTCTTAACCGTCCGTACTAAGCTTCCGTCCTCATTTTTTGTCCCTCTTCCTATAACTTTCTGAGGAGTCGATTCAGTTCCTGTAACTTTCTCGGAGTCAGTCATTTGAGTCATCTACGATCACACTTCAGTAACGAACAGGTTAGTGTTTGGAGCATCCAGCTCTCGTTATCACCTATCTCTAGTTATCGAAGACAGCTCCAAATCTCAGTACGTTGCGAGAAAAGAGGGTTTCTTACTCTAGAAGGGAGAGTTTCTGAGTTCGACGAAGCGGCTGTAATAAGAAAAAAAACAACATATTCCGTGTTGTGCTGGTAAAATTATGATAAACTTCACAAAAACATTTTATTATTACGAGAATATGACAACCGCGATTGCTCCAGATCAAGCTCTTATGCTACCTTACGTACTTTTATCTGAGAAATTAATGTAGAACCTAACTCTGGAATGTCGAAGAAAAACTGTTCATTGGCAGTTCTTTCGATCAAGATGAAAAATAAGATACAAAAGGGCGATAATAAACAGAAGGCTTACCGGTTCTGATATTTTAGTACACAATTACTACTGTTGACGATATCGCAGCATTTTTTGTGTTGTAGAGCAGGACATCAGTCTGAGGGATAACTTTATGACGCCCCTCTTTTCTCGATGTCCTCAGAACTTGATATGATGTGCCATTATGGAACTGAAAGTAATAATTCGATTGGTTTAAGTGTGCTTGTTAAAAGTGGGAGTTATGTGTCTTGATTGTATCGTAAAACGTGAAAGATCTACCATGTGTTTTAGTGTCGTGATCAATTGTAAAATTAAATTAATTATTAATTTTGGTATATTCGTTCGTTTAGTTGTAATTTAATTTCCAATTGTTTTTATACGATTCTCTGTCGGTATTATTTTTCTTGAGGTCATCAAACAAATCCGATCTTCCTGATAGGTTTTCCTGGAAAATTGTTCTACGCTCTTTCGGATAGGGGTTGGCAAATACCCGACCGAAAATTTTCGAATTAAGTCGAGACGGGGAGGTATGGGCTATGAGGGTAATTAATTCGAAAACCAATCGGATGACCAATCGGTTTATTGAAATGATGTCTTTTCAGTTATCATCTGCATTTCAGTAAATTAGTCGATTTTCCGATTAACCACCTTCACAACCCGGTCCTCCCAAAACCGAAAAATTTCAGTCGGTTACGGCCCATTCTCTCTTTCGGGAATATAGTACAAATTCACCAGCACCAAATGCATGATATTTTTAAACAATTCACTTTTAGCTAGTACTGTATGCGTATCTCTGAAAGAAAAAAATTCCAGTAATTCTAGGACTATTATGGGAATTGTGATAAATTCAAAGAAAGTATGACGAAACATCTAAGCTACACTGCTCTAGTCAAAATGGCCATTGATGGCCACCTGTTCTCCAAGCCATTGGTGGTCACTTAGAGCCAACTGTCTTGCGAGCATCAATGGCCATTCTTATGAACATTTTTACTAGAGAGTTGACTTATGTCACATTTATCTCATACTCCAAGAGGCCATTCAGATACAACTCTTGCGAGCAACAATGGCCATTCTTATGGAAATTTTTTACTTGAGAAATGACTTATGTCACATTTATCTCATACACTTCAGCAATTTTACAACAAAATATTATAATAAAAAGTGAGTTGCTTCGTTTGTGATTTACAAATAAAAAATCTGTTAGTCGTGATATACGAGTATAATAAATATTTAATTTTTTCAAATACGATTGTACTTCACGACGAAGAGCTGGCAATATTTGGTGGGTCATACATGGAATAATGTTAAGTTAAAGCAAAAGAGTTTTTTAAAGTATTGGTGATCTGTTTCAAAACATGAATACAATATTATTGTTCATGAAACATTTCTTGAGCTTGAGCCGTACCGCGGACCCAAGGGGCTCGTATCGCTACCACTGACACAATCTAAGAGAATTTACAAAAGGCATATTTTATAGTGTTCTTCGTTATAAATTCAAATTCGCTGAGTTAATGCCTGACTAATATTATGAAAAAAGAAGCGAAACAATATTTCTTCCCACTCGAAATTTTTCGTTTGGAACTGTTACTGCCACTTGTGATAGTTGAGCACTTCGTGATGTGTGTAGAAGAAGAAATGTCTCCTCTTGATATCAATAGTAATACTGTCCTATTACAGCCTACCCACTCTCCGAAGACACTAGACACTTCATGAGGTATCAACTACAAATTTGTCAGCCATCTGCACTTGTTTATTTTTGCAGTATAGCAATGCACAGTTTCTGCTTCTTGCTTTGGCTTATAATACTAAATCAGTTATACAAGAAACGGGAACGTCTCGTAACATAGCAGAATCAAAAATGATGTACTGAACTACAAAAAAAAAAAAGACAGTCGACTGAGATGCGAAGTAAAATTAATAAAATGTTAATTATTTATCCCTACAATACAGAGTGATTTGTGTCTCTTAAATAATTGTTTTGCATCTTTTTTAATTGAAAGAGTACAATTTAATTGAAAACCTACTTCCGACCTATTATGAGCGAGACACAAAGAAATAGAATGTCGAATGAAGAAATGGAGCGTAAGCCGCCGGACGCTTTTTTAAAATTGCATTTCGATCAATAATTAATATTTAATTGAATTGTTTATCAGATGAAACTTAATTTTGCGATTTATAAATTTATTCGCATTTGTGTAAATTATATAATATTGATGCAGTTGAGTTGTTAATCGAAGCATGGATGTACACTTTATGAAGAATCCAAACATTACGAATCTAACGATGCAAAATATGTCCAATTGGTTGTTGGTTGTGCGTGAAGCGTCCAACCAGTACTCATGGGCAGCTGTTGTAATCTGGCGACATTATGTCAAGTGTTTGTCGTGGCTAGTTTCACATTGTGTCCCGATGTTTCACACTACACGAAGAGCTCAAGTTCAGCATGTGAATGCGACAGAACCATCGCTGGAAATGGTCATTCTATTATAATCCCCGATGTATTCCTAAGTTTTATTTCACATATTTACCATTAAAATTGATTTGAAATATAACTGTACAGTATTATTTTTTGTCATTCACTGTGACAACCTTGTCTTCAACCATGTCATTGCAGGTAATTTCTGGTAATTTATTATTTTTCTGGGTTGTTTCTTTTATGCCTTTTTAAGGCAGAGTCACTCGGACGTAGTCCGTTCCCAGCTCCGGAGAGCCGAACGCACTTCTATCTTTAAATGTGACTCTCAATACCCCAACCTCATTAACGTACTGTTCTGATCGCTCATACGATTTTTTGTTTTTCAATTGTGAATTGCCTTTGCCGGGTATTATTCCATCTCTCTTTAGCTTTTTCCTGTCCGTGTTGCTCTCAGTCCCAGTGTCCATGTCACATCTTCAGATCCCTTTCCACAATCACAATCACCAATAGTTCTCTTCCCAATGGTTTCAAGTTTAAATTCATGTTTCCATGTCCAATACAAATCTCAAGCAAGTATTGACTTGAGTTGAATTGAATTAAGTTACTCATTAGAAAGGACTAGTGGTGAATTTGCGCACTTGCTTTTCGCAGGCAAGAGCAGATACGGCATCTGCGTGAATTTTTATCGGCCTCTGGAACGACTGGCACCCGGCGCCGCGGCCCCGCGTCGTGATCGCCATTCCACCACCTTCAGACGGGAGTCATGGCGCAAGAGCATGGAACGGAGTTCCGACTCCGCCTTCTCGAGGTGAGTGAGATTTTCTGCCCAAAATAATCGGGGTCTTGTTTGTAGAAGTTCCCCCAATAGAAATGGACTTTTGCTTAACACAAACGGGCTTTGGTTAAACACTTTGACTTGTGGTAGAAAATTCCCTGATTCGATATAAAGGTAATGAAGATGACAAGTTTTCTTGGATGTTTTGTTTCAAATGATTTAATATTTCCTTTCTACAATAATACGGAATTCCTATGATGTATAAGTTGCTGAGTTCACCACATTTTTATTTTCTATATAGTAATAGCTTGCACAATCCTTTTAGTTTTGGATCTTTGACTCATATTGTTCCTGGCGTCAGTCGTAAAATCGCCATTTATCCGATAAAATCGATATTATAAGCTTGTTTGTCCGGGACAAACCGCGTCTTAGATGTAACTACCAACGTTTCGGCCATCGTGCTGTGGCCTTCTTCAGGGTAATATCAGAGTCGTACAGACCTAAGTCGCTGTCACGACATTGACTCCGGCCGCGGAAGCCTTCGTTTATAAAATCGATATTGCAAACCATAATTCCTTTTTACCTTTTCATCAACTTTGTAGTTTCTGGAAATACAATTGAGAACTGAATATAATTTTTTGATCAGTTTATGTTAAAAATAAACGTTTATTCCTTTAAATATTTTTGTATAAACTATTTCACAAGTTAAATTCATTAAATAAAACCCCCGTTATTTAAAAAAAAGCAGACTATTCATAATAATAATTATTTAAGTTTGTACTGACGAATAACGATTTTGAGGTTGATTTTATCATGACCCTATCTCCCTTCATCTGTGCTTTCTTGAGCATCCTCTGTGAATAATTCTTGAGCATCCTCTGTTAACTTGGGATACCTTGGGGAAAATTCATTTATTCGGAGAATAATAACCCTCTAATATGCAGTATCAAGGAAAGCTCAATTGGCAACCATGCTGCCAGTTGTCATACCAGTATGCATGCTAGTTAGGGACCGTCCGTAAATGAAAGCAAAAATTACCTTTTTAAACACCTCCCACCCTTAAAGCACCTGTAACGATACCTCTCACCCCTTACATAATTATATATTCTCCCTGACCAAGAGAAATGTTTTTGTTGCTTTCTGGAAATTGTGGGGACAATTTTTGGAACACTGACTTATTCGTTCCTCATTGCTCTCTGCTGCCACTGAGCGGTTCAAGGAATACTATGACAAACATTAATGTTAAAAGTGCCCTTCAAGATAAACCCTATAAAACTCGGCATTAAGTGACACCAAAGCATGCCTTACCCCCACCCTTCACCACAGTAACGCAGCGTAACGATATAAGAAATGCTATACAAAAAGGATGTTATGCATGAGTTTTGAATGTATTGATCGCTTTCATCGGACTGAGATTGTGTTAGACTGATAGTCCCGTTTGTTAAGATAAAAATTCTTGCCGATTCTTTTATCTTCTCACCCATAGACGTATGAGTGTGTTAAAAATGTCTTTATTAGTCTGGTATCTTCTCTTTATCAATGTATTATTATTATTGAAGCAACTGAATCAAGAATTTTAGTTTCCTCTGTTAAAATTTTAAATTTGTATTCTATTCTCGAAACATATCTGCTAATGAATGTGTATCTCCCGCGAGCAGTTTCGTCACTTATCACTTTTAATATAAAACTTTTCTTTCAATTGCACGGCCATATTCTATGCATGTACGCTGTCGTTTGAGTATCGCAGCGCAGAACTGATCTCGACAGATAGACAAGCAATGACATGCGACATTTCTGGTGGCAGTGACTACCGGAGCAGTAACGTGGCTCCTAGTGACTCTGAGCGGGATTGTCCCAGCAGGCGGGACTCCGAAGCGTCGCAGTTGCTGCCGGCTCCTGGTGGGCCTCGTCTCGGGGTCACCGCTGCCAACGACTCCGAGAGCGGCGGGTCGCACTCGCCCTCGCCGCGAGCCAGTCGCCGCCGCCAGGTGGGTCTAACGACAGCGCGTGGGTGGAGGAAAAGTGCTTTGCTCTCTCATGCATGGCCTGTGAGCTGCCCACATTTTACTCTCTATTTGAGGAATTGGATGTTTTACGTTCATTTTTCAACTTAGTAAGAAAAATATATTTACACATTTACGGTTTTGAAGAACTCGCATGACGAATATGAGAACTCGGAGAAGAAAGGGAAAAAAAGAATTAATTATTTGAATTATTAAAAGGTAAAATGAATTTAGTTTTACAGATTTTAATTGTTCACGTGCAGGGATAACATTGTGTTAGCTGATTAAAAATCTGAAATAGTTGTTCATGAATACATTATGAACGGTTGATAAGGGTGCACATATTTCTCCTGTGTACCCTACACGTGGAGAAGATATGTGACAACTTTCGGTCAGATGAAAAGGGCGACGAGCCGGGAATCGAACCTGGAACTTCTGTTTGGATCGCAGGAGTGTTAACCACTACACTACCCGGTCGCATTCCACAACTGTACACCGTTTCCACCTTGTTGTTAAGGATGTTTTCTCAACCGGTTTCATTACTTTTTTGACGATTAAAGAACTGCATTTTTAATTTTTGGTCCCCTTTCTTTTCTCTCTTACATAGGTATTTGTCTTTTAAGTGACCTTGTTAGTTTAATTTTCTCAGAAACTAGAATTGAGAGATTTTTTTTATATACCTCAGTAAAATGAAAGTATAGTGTATATAATAAGATTCGTGAACATTAATTTAGTCTGACATGGATTTGATGTGAAGCTTGTTGAAGTTTCGGGGTACTCGAAGCTATTGTAGTGATGCCATCGATGTACATTTTCTCAGAGGTGAAGTGTTTCCTTTGGGTCGAGTATTCCGATATTTGACTCCGCTCTTTTTGTCGTTTGAAATTAGTGTGAGAGCGTCGCGAATAAGACAGGCTACCACAGTATGCTTCATTACTTTTCTTTCTCACGTGTGATTTTACTTGTGGTGAACTGTCTGGCACACATTTTTTCGAAAAATTATTGACCCACTTTCCGAACTAAGTGTCCGTTTCTTGAACTAAGTGTCCTACATCACGTAGTTCTAACATTTTTTAGTGAGGAAGTTCTAGTTTGAAGACTAAGATTGCGTTCAATTTTAATCTTTTCATGTAGCTTCATTGGTGAAATATCGAGCTTCATTGGCTAAATATATGTCTTTTGAACGGCCACCGGTCGTAATCAGATTAGTAAGATTATTTCCTGCACTACCGGTATAATACTGGTCAATTGACAACCCTATAGTTCGCCTCAAAATGTTGATTTAGTTTGAATACTGTCTAGAAAAGTAACCGTTGGCAATCGATGGGTTGCGTGGCCGTCAGTTATCACCCTCCCCCACTCCACACGGCCAGAATATCTTAATGGTAACAACTCGTTGCAAATTTTCTCTCAAGACGAAAGAGAATCACCACATTTGTAGAGTTCTACCCACACATAAGTTTTTCCTTAGTGATAGAACGTAAACCGCACGAGTAACAATCGATTATAGAGTACGTGGCAGGTTCTGGATCGTTTACAACAATGGAATTGGGTGCACATCAAGGAGGCAGGGAAAATTTGATCTTCTGCCGAACTCAGTTTTACCTCAATTTTGTATGTTGATTTTATTTGGAAGGAAACAAGCACTATTTATTTGATGGTGTTGTTTGTTAGAAAATACTATACTATTGCAAAAATAACAAGCGTCAACAGAATTATTTCAACTATAGATTATATTTTGTTCTGCCGACACTCGGTAAAAAGTTAATTTGGAATGTTAGAATATTTTGGTCTAATGTATATTTTGTCCTATGTTATGCTGTAATATGGGGGAAGAAGTCCATTGACGAGTTGACATTCGGAGTCGACGAATGAATGTGTTCGTTCATGGCTGCAGTATAGCGAAAAATTATCTCTCATCACTCAAATCAATGTGTTACTGAAATAGAATTAATATTGTAAATATACTTCAAGCAAACAATGTTGACATGTTTGACAATTGTGACTAACCAGTGAAATTTTTTGTCTGAGACCTCGCTAAACTATGAAAAATATGTTGTCCATTTCCAGTGGTAACTCATACGGAAACAGATACTCGCGCTGGACAAGCATTACGGGGCCGGGGTATCGAGGTAAATTTGAAGTGTGAAAATTATCTATATGCAAGTGGTTAGTTGTGTGCAGGACCGTATCGACTTATGGGTCAACTTGGGCCATGGCTCTTGGTACTCAATTTTCTCTGACTTTTTTCCATTCTTCAAGTCTCGAAATTTTATATACTCGCACGTTATATCTTCCCCAGGATTTTTACAATTGAAAATAGCCAGTAAATAGTGTTTGGCTAGAGACAGTTAATTAACAGCTTAGTGATGAATTTTCAATACATTTTTCGTTCTTGATTTGGTAATGTTCTTCTCACCCAAAATCTGATTGAGTGAAACTAACCATTACACATTTTATTCAATATATTTACGTATTTAATTTTCTTTCTATCGGTAAAGATATCAATATTCGTTTATAATCAGAGGTAGCATTTTTTAATTGCCCGTGGCGGTAAGAATGTTGAATATGGCCCTAAACGCGCGTGAAACGCTCAATCAAATGCGCAAGGTTTTAAAACTTTCGGTAGTTTTAGTCATTTGGAATTTCTTTGTTATTTTCCTTCACTTTTATTACATTAATTTTGCTCAATTTGTGAATGAGAGAGTCTTAAGTTTTTTTTAATTGTAAATGTTAAATTGGGATGTGGACAGATAATGAAATAATTGATTATAATGACTAAGTATTCTACTTTTCAGTAAGTAAGCCTTAACACATACTGTAAAGTCTGTTTTCGTGACGGCGTTAGCAGCTCTCACGAATGTTTCTGTCACAGGTAGCATATGGCAGATGACACAATGAGAACTGATGTGGATGGGAGGTGGGTGGGTGGGGAGTGAGTAACGCGTGTGCGATAATGAGTGGTGGGAGGAAGGGCTGTCCGGAAGTAGGCTGAGTACACGCTACGTACACAACCTTGTACGATTCTTCTCGCCGCTTTACAAAAAAGCTCGTGGAATGTCAATATTTCTCTGTGATTTTCTACATCATCTGCTTTGCTTTCTCTATCGTAAATACGAACTATAGCTCTTGAACTAACAAAAGTGAGTTGGTTAGTGTTGTATGTCTCTGAATTGACTTAGTTATTGAACTTCAATTTCTTCCCCCTAGTCCTCTTTTTCTGTACTTGAAGGAATGTGATTACGACCTTTATGTAAGCAGTTTTCCTCCCCAAGTTTGTCTACTCCAGAAAGAGTTGTGAGAACTCCCTAGGATACAATCTCAGAAAAGAAAAAACACTGGTATTCAGAACGATGCCAAGGGATGGAACATACTTATCGTTGGCAGGGTGACAATAAATGGACGATTATACACAGATAAATAATTCATAATAAAAAAACAAAATATTAGGTGTTATGAAGAATAAATGAAATTTGCATCTATCCATTCCATATGGTCTTAAAAGAGCGTGCGTGAAGAAGTGGAGATTCTCCTTTAACATCCCTAATTATCTTGGCTATCTTCTCCCGTGACTATCACCGCCTTCACCACCAGCGTATTCGTTTTAGTAAACGTTCACTTCATTTCGACCGGTATACCGATGAACCACAGGACAGACGGACGGACAACAGGGCGGAAAGACGATTGTTAATGTTCGTCAGGATTGACGGTTTTCTCGGAGGCTTCCACGACCGAATTCTTATGATGCTGGGTTATCCCGTTGGTACCGCGTCTGGTTTTTGTTGCTTTACGTTTCGACTGCTATGTCTCAGAAGTGACAACCAGACGTGGCACCAACCGGATAGCCCAGCACCATAGTCTACAGAATAGACGGGAAGACTACAGGATGGACAGACAGTTTTTTAAAACTTTTGTAAAATAATTGATTTTTATACTTCATTTTTTTGTGACATTGATGTATCAAGGTTCAGGCCATCAGGCTATCAGTCCCACTCTTCCACTTAAGCATTGATTGGATGAGGGAATTGAGTGGGAGAGTTGTCAGGGACTTTAAGGTACTGAAGTGTCATTGTTCTGGAATTTGTGAGAAAAAATGAAAATCTCCCTTAGTTTAGCTGTTCAACTTGGTCTGATATTTATTGACCAAAGATCTATTTCATGTGAAATTGAAGAAGTGAAAATTATTGAAATAATTATGTCTTGGAAGTTTAATATTGTATTTGATGGGAATTGTATTTCTGTTTTTGAATGCAAAATTATTTTAGAAGTAGATTTGTGGTTCAAAATAATATGTAATTTAGGATTCAGAAGGAAATTTTGATGTTTTATTAGTGTATATTTATAGACTTATCATTAAAAATTTGCAAAACTTTTGTGTAGAAAAGGATTTAGAGAGCATTTTAGAGCATGTCCTTGGCCTGAGTTCATGTTATATGCAGAAAATTTGATTAAAATGGATAATTCAGTTGTTTGTTTTAGAATACTTAGGAACATGATTTTGTTAATGAAACAAACCAAATCTTGGATATAGTTTCAGAGAAGTGGAATTACTTAATGTGTTTGTAAAATAAAGTTTGATGACAAATCTAGAGTAAAGTAATTTAGCACTAAGTAATGAATTTTGCTTACTAATGGAAAATACAATTAACATGTGAAATTATGAAAATTTGTTTGACAAATATGATTTATCACAAATTTGTATATTTTTGGGTAAGCATTAAGCTGAAGAGGGATTTTTCTCTTTTTCAGAGAGTGCGAAATCATTCTTTAACATCCCTCTGCCTACTGTCTCATCATCCATTTTTTTCTACTTTTCGAGAGTGTCTATTTATTTTAAAGAAGTTGATAGATGCTTGTAATGAAAATACTTCTCCAAGAAGAGTTGGAGCATCTAGACAAATCTCAAGGTATATTTCTGAACAGTTGTTTTAGTCTAAGATTTTGAACTGTATTCTATTGTATTATCACATAATAAAACAAGTTCTTCTAATTATTTCAGAGACACAGTGTGGAGTGTTTTGACAGGTCGAGCCTATGAGGGAACACCATCTATAGTTTTACACGATGTTAGAGAAATTGAAATGTGGATTTTGAGGCTTCTCAGTGCTCCTGTACCTGTTCCAGGAAAAACAAGAGTTGAGGTAATGTATTATCTCAATTTCATGAGAAATAATGTCATGATAGCACAAAGAGGAGATCTGATTTTCAGAAGATTGTGAAAGAAGATAGATAAATTATTTCTGGGGGTCATTTTCTATTGTTAGCTCTTTTAACTGGGGGAAAATGATCCATGATAAAGAAACTTGGTGAAAACTGATTATTTCTGTTCGTAAATTGTGTTTCAGTATAAAGACAATGCTGTGACACAGATTTAAATGCAAATTCTGTGTTTAGTGGATGCAATTACAGGAGCCTAAAATTATGGAGTTTGAATAATTTATTCCTCATATTTAGAAATAATTTAATTAGGGAATTTAATTATAAAAATAGGTTATTAAAAAATAACTATCAATTTTTTAATTTTCTTTATTACAATACTTGCCCTTTTTAGAATTTTTTTGTGGTTGGGGTATTTTGTGACCTCAATACCCCTTCCTTGTACTCATCCTTCTGTGATGTATTTGGATATTATTTGTCAAAGTGCAGTGAGATGTGTATAATTTGGAATCAAAACTTGTTTTGCAGGTTGAAATTCTATCACAGAGTCTTCACCAACCTTTGGTATTTGCTCTTCCTGATCACACAAGGTTCTCTCTTGTTGACTTTCCATTACATCTCCCACTTGAACTCCTTGGAGTTGATCTTTGTCTCAAAGTTCTCACTTTAATTCTTCTTGAACACAAGGTGAGTCATTTTGGTAGTTGAATATTTCTCTGTAATACAAAATAATGTATTAATTCCTTTTACTAATACAATTTTTTTTCAGCTTGTTATGCAGTCTCGTGACTATAATGCTCTTTCAATGTCAGTTATGGCATTTGTGACAATGATATATCCTCTTGAATATATGTTTCCTGTGATTCCCTTGCTGCCTACCTGTATGAGTTGTGCAGAACAAGTTAGTACATGCTGAGATACTAAAATTGAATAATTTTATTGTGGTTTTATCCTCATTATGAAATGTTGATTTCAGTTACTGCTGGCTCCAACGCCGTTTGTGATAGGAATTCCTGCCAGTTTCCTTATGTACAAAAAGAATTTTAGGTGAGGACAATATACAATTCTAATTTTTCTTTTCATGATTTGGTTTGAATTTTTGATGATGAACATAACATTTTTTGGTGTTTTCTTAAAAAGGTGAATTTAATTTTCTATATAACTTTGATGTGATATAATTTTTTGCACTATAAAACAAATAACTAATTTTTCTCATTTTATTATATTAAGTAACATCACTAATTTTTAACACAAACAGGCTACCTGATGACATCTGGCTTGTAGATTTGGACTCTAACAAAATAACTCCTCCTTCTGGCTCTCTTGATGACCTACCTCTTCTCCCTGAACCAGAGGGTACCATCCTCAAAAACCATCTTAAACAGGTAATAGAGTTAATTGTGGATTTCACTCTTTTCTATGGTTTTTCTTCCAGCTCTTATGCTGTTTCCGATGCACATATCTCCCTGTGCCTTTACCATTTTATGACCCTGCACAATATATGACATGAAAATATAAAAAGCAAAAATATTTTGTTGGATAATAATGCAAGTTAATCTGTAGTGTCGTATGAAATGTAAATAATAGCCAAGGAGACTGAAATTATTCTCCTGAATATAATTATTCGAACATAAATATTTGGTTTTAGGTTTTATGATTATACTCAGTTGTTAATTTTTATGAATTAACTCATTCTATGAATTTTCACTCTTTTGAGAAGAAATATCTGTGTTCCCTGAAAATGTGGATTTAAATAGTAGCTTTAGCTCAGTATTAGGTACATGAACTGGAATCTAAGAGGCAATAACTGCCCTTTTTTACTTTTATTTATTGGTAAAGAATATAAATCAATGTTATTTGAACTTATTAGATTAATTTTTACTACATTACAGTCTGAAAGAAATTTGCAACATGACCATAAAATTAGTATGCGGACAAACTCAGAAAATTTTTATATCAAATGAAAATATTGATGCAAAGTATTTCATCAATTATTTTGACAGATCTTATTTAGAATTATTGAGAGAAAACTAGTCTCTACAGGAGAATATCTTTTTTTCAGCATTTGGGTTTTCTTTCATTATTTTTCATTCAGAGCTGTATTTTATTTAACAATACTATGAAAGCAAAAATTATTTTAAGACTTTCTGTATTGTTAACATTTAATCCATTTCGTTTTTACTTAGCTAATCACTTTCAAATAAATTGATTCTGGAGATGAGAGCAAAATATTTTTGAAGTGTACACAAAATGAAAACAAATCATATTGCACTTGAAATCATTTTTTTTATACTGTTCCCTGTTCTTGAGCACTGTTTTCTACCTCTCTCTTCTCTGTTACCCTGAAGGCTATGCAACTCATGGACCAAGTTGGTGCCGGTGTAAATATAATTCCCTTCTTATTGCTTCTGCCAAGATATTTTGTATATGTAGCCTTTGAGTAGATAATTTAGCCTGGTTATTACACAATTACTATTAGTTAGCCAAAGTTGCTTTAATGATTGTGATGAAATTTGTTCTATGTCCATGTACATCTTTTTTTTGTGATCATGAAATATATTTCTGTCTTCTAGTTTAATATTGAATTTCTTACTTTTGTAGAGCAATTTGGACTCAAAATTTTCAGTCGTAGTCATTATGAAATTGTTGATGAAAATGCCTGATTTGAGATGAAAGAAACATGCCTATATTATTTTGAGGTATATTTTAAGTTTTATGTTTTCAGTAATATTCAAATTATCTGTTTGTTGGTTTTGGTTAATTTCTAGGGCACCATTTTTGCTTTGGGTAAACTTATTTCAACATTGCTGTTTGGATGTTATGCAACTTATTACCTGCGAGCTTGCTGTATTTATAGAAATTCTAGTTTTTCATTTGGGTCAAGCAATTGTGCTTCAAGTTTACTAATTTATAATTTCATAATCTTCTGTGTTTTTATTTTTCCAAAGTATCTTTGTTTTTTCTGTCAATATTCANTTTTTCCAAAGTATCTTTGTTTTTTCTGTCAATATTCAAATGCAGTTTTAACTTTTATTAAAACTGAGAGAATGTCTAACATCTTGATGCATTAATATATTTATGGACGTAATTTATTTTCTCCCTTTTATTAAATTTGAAACATGATTGATATGGTTTAGAAATAGATCGTGGAGAACTATTTATTTGGTTTTCAAGTACTTCACATTTTTTTCATTTACTTTAGTTGACTTTTTCTTGTAGGAACTGCAGATTTGATCTTTTTGTGAGTTTGTTTGATTTATTTACCAGCATATTAGTTTCAGAGAAGACATCAGTTATTTATTCAAATAATTTGGGAAGTAGAATGCATCTATTAATTTCATTAATTTAAAATATTCTCAATAATAATATAGAGCAAATTATCAGCATATTAATTAGTATTTTTCAATAACCTTCTGTTTTATTTGGATCTGCATGCATTTTTTCTGAAGCATTCATCAACAAAATTTTATTATTTGTAATGTTGTGATTGCTAACAAAATTATTTAATGCAAAGAGACATCTATTGATATTCATTTAAGTAAATTTATATAATGTATGTATTGCTTGTTCAGAATGGTGCAATATCCAGTTTGTTACACAGAATAATTTAAAGTTTTTATGTTATTGGATTTCAATGGTTATAAGCGACCATAGTCTTTGTTCTGTTTTCAGAACCATTTTTATATGCTTTTCCACTGCCAACTCACAATTTTTAATTTGCCTTTTGAGTATCATGTTTCCCATTCACTTTATGCATGAATAGTAGTATGTTTTTAGTCTTCATTTTCAAAAATGGTTCGCAAAGCAGACAGAGTATTTTCATGACTTGTCACACAGACACACAGTACTGTCATGACATGAAAATCATTGTGGAGTGTTTAGCCTCCTGTACTTACCTATTGGCTGTATTATTATAAATGGCTTTCTTTTAAAAATAGTCAATGAAAGGATGGGCTAGACTCTTTTAATTTTCTCCTTTCTGAGACACTTGTAACTTGTATCTCTGAGTAGAACTTGTATCCCTGAAATTGATCAACTTAGGTCTGATATAAAATATTGAAATAATAATTGGGTGATGTTGTCGCACACTTCACGTACTGAATTAATATTTTATTGTAGTGACTCAGCTGTTAGTTTCTGAAGTATTTTACTATACTTCATTTTTTAACTTAAGTATTAAAATAATTTGTCCAGAAAATTGTTTTGGAATTGCACCATTTTTTGCAAATATTTTAAGTATTGTTATGAACTTCCTTTAATATCTTTCAATCTTCTTGATAATTGTTACAATTATTAAATATTTTTACCTTCGTTTAGAATATAATAATTTTTTTTCTTTGTAGCTTTTTGTAATATTGAGGAGAGTTGATGGTCATGGGTGATATGTGAAGAATTTTCTGTTGGACATTTTTAAGTATCGCTTTTAATTTATTACCAATTCAAATTTTATTATGAAGAGGTGTGACAAAGTTATGATATTTCCTTCTCAAATATAAGTTTTTCTTTGTTTAATTTGTTTTTATATATACTTTTCCCCGCTGTTTTCTTTGTAGTAAACAAATTAAGAATGTTTGATTTCTAGTTTGAATTCAGATACAAATTTTATTTTTGCATATTATAAAATAAATACCACCCATGAAAATAATTTTGCTTGTTCAATATCTAATCAAGTGCTTTAAATGTTTTATTTTTCTACAAAAAATACAAGAAATGTAGTATTCTTTAATATTATGAATTATCAATTAAAGAACAATTTGGAAAAGAACATTGACTAGTTTGGTGAGAGTGAACAATGACAATTTGGGAAAAGACAATGAAATAGTCAAAAACTAATTTCAAATTTCTCTCAGTTGATTTTGAAAGTTTTTTCTGCATCTTCACAAGATGGGGAAGGAAAAAGATTTTCATGTATCTTGGAAAGCCTTTATTTTTTTTTTTTTTTTTTTTNAAGTAAGAAAACATTTTCAATTTAGATGTTATTTAATCTCTATCATGATTCTCTATTAGATTACATCCACTGTGATTACAGTTGTTATTTATATTTTATTTTTTGATATTTATATCTGTATTTTTTCCATCTGGAACTCTAGTAAGTTGTTGAAAATGCAATGTGTGGTTTCCTAAACTTAAAATATTTCACAAGTTTTACTCTTATTATAAGCATTACACAAGAATTTAATGAAAAGTTACTGGCTCTTCATGTCAATGTTGGAATTAATTTTAATTGAAGGCCATTGAAGTAGACCATAAACTGAGCAATAGGAATGTGCTTTTACTACATTCACTCATTAGAGCAGGACTTACTGCAGCATGCTTTGTGCCATGGTAGCATTAACAGCTGCCTTGGTTGGGGAGAACACAGAGGCAGTAACAGTGCCAGACTTTTCTCATACAGGATTGAGCCAGATCTTATCCAAATTGTTGATGTAAAACAACACACCAATTTATTAATTCTGTGGAAGTACTGGACTCTTGTACATGTATTAAGGAAATCTTTAAGTTCTCAAGTGTTGGTCAATGGGATATAATATCAGATTGCTACCATTTTGTCAGTTTATTTAACTTCCATCAGTGATCTCTTGCAATAAAAAAAGTAAATGTTCAATCTCTTGAACAAACAAATTATAACTCTAGTTTTCAAGGTAACCTCTGTGAAAGATCACAACTAATCAATCTAATATGGTATTAAATTGACCAACACTTGATAACTTTAATTTACTTGTTAGTTCAAAGACAAAAAATAACTAATCTCACACTTCATATTACAATGCTGATCAAACAAAATTTTACCACTTCTCTATCCTGAGAAAGAAGGGGAAGAGTAGATCCTCAATTTTTATTTTATCAAAGGTAAAACTTCAAAGCTTTATTAAACCTACATAAAACATGGAAGTTTGACCCCAATTACATCTCAGATTTTTGCGATAAAAGTTTTGTAAGTAGATGCTTTCTTATTTTCATATCTCTTTTCTATATCCTGACTTGTGGAACAGTGATGGGGTGATTATGGCCAAATGAAAGTGGCGAAAAAACGGGAATCGAACTCAAGGTTGTCTTGCATTGATCGCAGGGACCTGCACCATTTCCATATTCCAGGCCTGTAGGGAAATTGAGTACAGTTGTGGTAGTTAAACAGGTTGCATAGCAGTCAATGTCTGTGAAGATGATTTCTAGTTTGACTTCTGGCTTGTCACTATTTACATCTCTGTAGTAATCACATTGTAATTTATTATGTTCTAAGCATCATAAAAAAGACTACAATGCATTTTTTAAATTATTTGTGGTCATGTAATAGAAAAGAAAGTAAGAAGGGCTGATGTAGTTGATTTATCAGTAGATCTTCTGGTTAAGGCAATTAAATTCAGTATGTATAATTTCTGAGTCATCAGAAGCTGCACATGTTTGATATTTAAGATTACAGCACATTTGTCAATATCTGGAAATCCATCCAAATTGCACATCAGGTAGTTACTGACAACACTGCAATTTTAAAATTTATTTCACCACTTGCTGTATGGCTCAGTATTCTTTATAAAGTTAACTTGTTTGAGATGTATTAACTAAAGAAATCTAATTTAACTTGTACTACATGCTCACAGAGTATATTTAATGAACATATCTTACTATTAAAAAATAATAATGTAGCATAAATTGCTAATTATTATTTACTCCTGGAAATTTTTACAGCCCTCCTGACACACCAAAAGATCTTTTTTTTGGGGACTTCTCACAAACTGCGGCCATGTCGTGTCGGCTGAGTTGGTTCATACCAGTGGGAAGCAATGGACAATTTTAGAGAAGTCCGGGACGGCAGAGCTGCCCGCTTTAGTGCATGCGAAACTTAATACTATTGAAATATGTATTGCATTAAGTTGGCCACACTCTCCAAGTACAATTTTCTTCAGACTAATTTCAGGAACTTCTGATACATCCTCAGCTTCTGCCGATTGAATACTACGTTAATTACAGAAAGAGATTTAAGTAATGTGAAAATTGCAAGGGAATAAAATTATTGAACACGAATGTAAGATTTTATGTTTACTTAGAAAAAACACTAATTTGTTCCATGTTAGTTGTCTTATCAAAACATGGATCATGGATCATGTGACCTTAGTGAGAAAAATATTATAGATTTGAGTTTAATTAGAGTTCTGCTGGTCATGCTTCTTATTGAGGCCTAAGTTGACCCTATCTTTTAACTGCTAAACAAATAACGTTTTTAGGTGCCCTATAGTGTTTTGGTTGGGTAAAATTCCCGAAATGGACTCTTGGAGCTCAATAGCTGCTTAATTGTTTGCATACCTGTGTTTCTTGAAGCTCATTATCTGCATTGTTGTGCCATCTTATGCTTCCAATGTGTAGGCTCTGAGCAGCATGTCTGCGGCGGCACCAGCTGGTAGTGCTGGAGACATTGGTGTACCAGGCCCTGCAGGAATACCCACTCCAAGACGTGAGAGCCTGGGTGGGGTTCCTTCTCCACTACCTCGGCACTCACCACTTGCCACACGACGGGACTCCGCCGCTTCTACCCATGCTGCCCTCCTCTTGCAGCAGCGTCCGCACCCTCAGGTAAAATGATCTACTAGTTGTCACTTGAGAAAATTTCCGGTGCTCCTAAAATGAACTTTCTTTCTTGTATGTCTCATACTTGGTTGAATTTTGGCAAAATTATTGTGTGTGTTGTACCAGAGTACTTTTTTTTTTTTTGAAATCTTGAGTTAAGTTAGAGCACTGTGGGTAAGGAAAGACTTGACTATCCAATTTTTCTATACAACTCCCTATTATTTCCATCTCTTTGAAGGTTTCCTTTATTATTCTTCCTTTTTTCTGAGTCTTTATTTTAATGTCATTTCAGCCTGTATCACAACAAGAGTAGCAATAATATGTTCCTCATTTCTTGCAACAGCAACAACAGCAGCAGCAACAACCACAACAGCAGCAGCAACAACCACAACAGCAACCTCCACAACCACAACAGCTTCAGCAGCAGCAGCAGCAGCAGCAGCAGCAACAACCTCCTTCACAGATGCTGCCTCAACACCCACAAATACAATCACTTCCTCAGCAGTCTACCTCTGCACTCCATCCCCATCAACCACCACCTGCAGCTGGTGTTGGAGGTAGCCCAGTGATGGGGCAAGGGCAGAGCCCTGGTCCAAGGTTAGGTCCGGGACAGGGTCCCGGCCCACCACAACCTGCCCTCACCACAGGCTTCAATCCCTTTATTTATGGGAATGATGTTGACTCAGTTGATGTGGCAACACGAGTAGCTATGGTAGGAATTTCTGACTCATATTATTGATTGTATTATTATCATTTAATATCTAGTATAATTTTGATAACAACATTTCTTTAAAGGTAATAAGTAACACCCAAAATGAGTAATTTTTAAGTCAATGCAGCCTAATTTCTTACATGGGCAATTCCACATCAAATGAACCAGATTTGTATGGACTGGTCTGAGAAAGCTGTTGAAAATTATTTTATTGAGTTCTATCCCTGAGAGTACTTTCATACTCACTCAAATTTTCAGCTCTCAAGATGGGATCTGTGATTTTTCGCAGCCAAATTGTCTTTTTGTCACTTTACAAAGATCTCGATATTCATCACCTCTTAAACTACCTACTTTTAGACATGGAATCTAATGAAATAATTTTGAACACATTTTTTCGGATCAGACCATACAATCCTGACCCATTTGACATGGAATTGCCCATACAGTATTATGAATAATCCATGTTTCATCAGTGAAAGGTGGATTGAACAGTGATAATGTCCAGTGGAACATTGCATTCTGCCTGTAACAATGAGATGTTACTCTTGGCTGTTCATGTTCTTTAATTGATTTATTGTTTGATATTGGAGGTTTTGATAAAAGTCTAATCTGGTGTTGGAGAATATAATATTTCAGTACTTACCTTAATTTTAATTTCTGGATATATTTCTTAATTGTTAAGAGTCAATGTAAGGTTTTATATCATTATTCCTCTTGCTATATATTCTCTTGTATGTGTTTGCGGCTTAGAGTTCACTTTATTTTTCAGGTACGTTTCTTCAATTCTCAAAATCTTTTGGCTAACTTCACAGAACATACGCGGACACTACGACTGTATCCTCGTCCTGTTGTTGCCTTTCAAATCAATAGTTTCTTGAGGTCACGACCTCGGACTTCACATTTCCTGAACAGATTTGCTCGAACTCAGGTAAGTGTAACACTACAGAGGTAATCTTAATTAGCATTTTAGAGGAACAATCTTTGCAGTGCATTACAAACCTGGTGCAACATCAAATCTGTGTTTAAATTTACTATAAATAAGTTCGGAATATGAAATTTAACCTGTGAAGAAGGGTTCATTCTTTGCCCGTGCTCTGTTCTGATTTAGAAGCTGCCTGCACCAATTGATTAAAAGAGAGTGTGTTATTGACTCTTACTTTCCTTCTTGATCAGAGGATATGTTCATTTTCCTATTATCTGCAAGGGTTGGATCATATATTTTATACATTAAGACAGCGGTTCCCAACCTTTTCAGCATGAGCCCTCCTATGAGACTATTCAAGCATAATGCGCCCCCTTCCCAATTTTTTAAGATTAAAATTTTTAAATATACGTAAATAACACAACAAAACTATATTAAACAGAGTATTTATTTGTTTGCAACTGCTTTAACACAGATCAATTTCCATAATTATTGGGAACAAATGAAAAGCTACAAATGGATTTTAATGCTAAAATCATAACATTAAGATTTTCAATAAACTAAAATAAAATTGCACACGATCTGAATAACTAAATAAGTCTACATATTGATTAAATGAAGTCTATGGGGATATTGGGTATCTATAGGGTATTGATAAAATAAATAATTAATGTTGGTAAGTTACAATAAAACTTTAGTCCATAATAATAAAAAAATTAATGCACTCCGCATGTACATATAATTCAATGAAAAAGAAGACACTTGAAAACATTTTAAATGTCAATTGGGATATTGTTACACACAATGACAAGGTTACTCAGTATAGATACAAGACCATTTTGCCTACACTGTTATTTATTAATAAAATGTGAGCTCACCATTGGGCAAAAAAGATATTATACTTGTTTTTTCTCCTGACTTGATTATGTAAAAAGAAATAAGTAAATTGAATTAATCAAATTATTGAGTTCAATTTAACGTAAACAATCATTGAATTATTTGGATTATCAAATTATCCAAATTATTGAATTATTAAAATCTGTACGCCCTCCTTCTCAACAGCCTCCAAAGAACCCTCTCGCGCTCCTCGGGTAACACGTTCCACAGATTGGGAGTTATTACATTAAGGTTTAAATCTGCGGGAGGGTGGCTAATTGAATGAGTCTTCCATTGTAAAGTACAACTATTTATCTTCATGTTTCAGGCCGTGGAATTCCTCGCTGAATGGTCCTTGACTCCAAGTAATGTGGCCTTTCTACGTGTTCATACTGGTGTTTTTGATCCAACACTTATAGGAGATAAACCAAAGTGGTATGCTCACACTTTGGATCCTATTCGTTTTGTTGTGTGGGATGAAGGGAGCTCTCTGAATAGTGCTCTACGTTCCCTCAAACAACAAGAGCAACCTACAGGTAAGGAAGGAAATTTTAGTGTTCACTTTGCATTTTGTGGAGGTGAATGGAAATTTAAATTCATATTTTGCATTAAGGTTTTAGAGTAAACTGTCAGTAGAACATTGATTTTGATGACAAAACAAGTTGATTTTTATAATACTAATAGAATTGTAACTTTGGTGAGATACCTCAATTGTCAAATATCCTGTTGAATGTTGATGAGCAAATTATTGGAGAGTTACTTTTGAATCAATGTTACTTACTTATAGAAGATCATCGTTTCATTACAATTTATTTCCTTAACATGGAGATTAGAGTGTCCCTTGATGTCCTAAGAGTTCTTGACTTCTCCAAGTCTTAGGAGGGATATATGTGCGGGTTAGCATTATACTTCTTTTGATCCCTGAAAAAGAATCACTATTTATTTAAAAGCTGACTGAGTAGGACTGGAAGTCCTTTTGAAATTGAAAGATGAATTATAGATTAAATTCTCATTGCCTCTTCAGGATTTAAATGCTTGACTTCTGGCACTCTTAGGACATGCGGTAAAATCACAGTGATTCTTTTTTACATGGAACTCATATTTTATTCTTGCTCTACTCCAAAAATTATGAAAAATGAGTTAATTATTCCATTTCTAAAAATCATACATTTCTGGGATATTCATGTTGTGAAGGGATGCAAAAAATACCACAAGCGAAACAGTTATTTAGTACAAATGTATTCTATCACACCATCATTGAATAGTCATTAAATACTATACTTGAATGTTTTGTTTCAATGTACCACCTTTTGGGATATTATTAAAGCATATAAAGAGTCGTAAGAAGTATAACAAGTATAATAAGATAAAAAATTTACACATATTGTAATACTTTTTCATGTAAGTATTGCCTTCTATGAATATTCACAAGATAAGATTGATGTGTTTTGCCACTGACTAAGCAAAACTTGTGCTTACAGTATGTAATAAGCAGAAAATGTACTGTGTAAAGAGTACCATTTCCATTCATTGACAAATAAAATAACGCACCCATTAGCTTGTGTTGAATCTATGGGAAACATAACTTGAAGGAATTTTGAAGACAATAGGCTTAACATGCAAGATAATGGTACGTATGTTACTGGCAGAGTAGGAAACCATCAAGCAGAGTAGGAAATAATTTTTATTTCTAGAATTACCTAGGCCTTGTTAACAACATCTAATGTATAATACGCAAAGTAAGAATGACACCTATTCACAAATACATTGCCTCTTATTCTGGACTTGACCAACTGCTGAAGTGTAACTTAAAACAATAGGCACTAATTACTAGAAATCCTTGCATTCTTGGTGTTGATGAAGTGAATTCTTTGCCTTTTTTTTTTTTTGTAGTGTTAAGNATATGACAATGTTTCCCCTTACTTGGCCATTAGCATTTTTTCAGGAGAAAAGGTAATGAACTACTAAACAGTACTCATTTCTACCTCAACCTACGCTGTCAGACTATTATTTGTCAACTGTACAGATGGCAAGGAATAGTTTGATTGTGTTGATGACAACACTTTTGATGATTGAATCCCATCATTGAGAACTGAACACATAAAAATTATGTCTTATTTGATTAAAAAATGTTTTGTTCTCTTTTATTTCACCATTCTCATACATATATGAGGACAGTAGTGGAAGTAGACAGAAATGAGCAGTCAACGATAAGACTTGTAATAGAACCAGAATATTTACTATGCAGCCTTGAGATAAAGGTTTATGTAAGGAAGGAGTTTTAATTTTTGGGATAGTGGCCTTCACTTTCTTCTCAGATAACATGATGATTATTTTTCCTCGGGGCCTGTTAAGTTCATTAGAACCTGTGTGCATGCTGACATTCAACATATGTTCCAAACACTGTCCCACAGCTTGGACTGTAGAACCCATGAGATTAAATTAATACAAACATCCTTTCTCAGACAGTCCAGTGATGTGACTTCTCCAAAACTAAAATGTTGAGTAAATATTTGGGTCCATATTTTACTTAAAGGTAAGCCTAGCTATCGACAACCCCTCCTCAACATGTTAATACAACAAATACAGAGTTTGGACTTATCGATATATTATCATCTTATTGGGTAATGGGGAAAACCTTATTTGTAGAAAGTACTATGTGCTCTCTGGTATTTGGACCATGATCTCATCATAGCTTAGCAATTATCATATCTGCCTGTGATCTACCTGCATGTTGTGTTTTGTAGTGACCTGGATTCCTGGGTGTATTCTTTTATTTGACTATTAAAGTATTTACCTTGAAATATTGGGAGAGTAAGTCTCAATTTATTACATGAACCTCATCCTCAGGAAAGTGTGACTTCCTAATTGTCATGGAGAAATACTTCCTTTCAATATGATTACAATGTGAGCCAGTATCACTAGAATGAATGCTCTCCATTTCCACCAATAAACACTTGTCAAAATATCTTTGGGTGCTAAATGTAACTTAAGAGTATACTTATTTGCTACAAATTACCCCAAAGATGGTCGTAATTTGGCCAAAATTTAGTTCCAAGCTCAAAAGATGGATTTCTTAATAGAAAGAGTGTAGGAATTAAAATTATTTAATTCTTTATTAGTTGATATTTATGTTTTATTATGTTATTTTTTTCCCTTTTAGATGAAAGTGGCTCTGATTCAGAAGGAGCTGAAAGTACAAGTTCATCATACTCATCATTGAGCGATTTTGTGTCAGAAATGGTGTCTTCCGATCTTTCCCCAAGTATGTAGTTCATTTATAATTATGACATAGAATAGATAAGTAAACTGAATACTAAATCTAATGAAAGGAGAGAAATAGAAGGAGTAGGTCGTACAAGAAAAACTGTGCATTTGTCTGAAACAGTCAAAACTGCTGTAATGGATAATTATTTAAATTATTTACTTTTGTTAAAAATCTTTTAAGTGAATCGTCAAATTCAAATTAAATTTATTTGGAAGCTTCATTTTATAAGAAATAGTTGATTTTAACTAGTTCAGTCCCTCCATCTGTTGTGCCATTAATTTAATTTATCAGTTTTTGTTTCTGAGCTATTCAACAGATAATAAAATTTATATTTATTTGGTCATTCTTTATTTTCTAAGAGGTCTGGTCTTTGGCCATCATTACTTGATCTAAGATTTCAGAGAAATTTTTGGGATCATTATATATTGAAAATAAGCACAAATATGTGAAATTTATGTATGTGTTTCAAAGGAGGTATATTCTATGTACTATTTTGTAGCTATGCCTTTGTTTTCAAAGTAGATGGATATTGATTGAAAGAAAATATGAATTAAAGGTGATAAAAGAGCTATATGCATGAATAACTTCTGGCCAATGGGTACTTAACTTGATAGTTTTTCAAACTTATTGTAAAGATTATTAAGAGGTTTATCATTCTGGATACTTCAACAGATGAATGTACACCTAAGTGTTAAGAAAAAAGAAGTATGTTAAACCTAATTTTCTGCCTTTTGATGAGTTTAAAATATTTATTCCTTCTATATTTCTGATGCAGCTGTGCACTAGATCTAACAAAGGTATATCTTGATTCACTTAATTCAAATCCACTTGAGTACTTATATTCAGTTCTGGATTATGGAAGTTATGTGTAACAGTAAAATGTTGGAGTGCACTAGCATGTAGGTTCCAATTTACTAAGTTCAGGCCATGCTTTGTATAATTTTATTAAATTTGTATAATTTAAAACTGAAGAGCTCAGCTGTCATAGCCTAGTGGTAGTACACTTTTTTAATAATTCATATGCATTAGATTCTATACTTTGTATAGATAGTATGACTTTTTCTTCTCTCAATTTTTCATCGAAAATAATTTTTTTGATTTACTTTCTTATTACAAAATAAGTTAGTTATTTTTAATTACTTCTAATTTTGTATCATATCTTCTGTTGATTTGAGTGAATAAGTACTAGAATAAAATTTTGTGTTGCATTTCTTAGTGAGTAATTTTGCTTTTTAATTCTTTTATTTATTTTCTTTCCTGCAATAACTTTTGGATAAAAAGTAAAATCAAATATGGATTTGTAATGTAGGTGTAACTCAGTGCTCATTGATTGTGCTAGGCACATAATCAACATTACCATTGGGCATGCCTTGTCTTGGTTACTGACTTGCATGTAATAATAGATTTAGTGTGGTCTGGGCTTTGGGACTTGATATGTGGAATCTACTGGCTTGTGTGCTTTACCATTGGACTGTTATAACATTTCCTTTAGAAAGTAGCTCTGGGCTCTAGATTGGCTTCATTGAATTTCCCAACATGTGCTGTTTCCTTGTAAAAAATATCTCTGTGTGTCTGATTTTCAGAGTCTGAGTTGAATTCTGGACTATGGGAACAATTCAAATATTATAATTCCTTTGATCATAAATACTTTTCCAAAATTGACCTGCATTTGTCTTTCAAGTACAATAGGTCAATTCTTTAACCAGGAAAGTCTTAGGCTTTAGATACTATGTTTGCTAATTTGTAGGGATAATATTCTTCATACTTAATCATGTAGTACCACTTAAGTTCATTTTTTGTAAATGTTTTGACTAGTAAATTGTACTTAAATGAGATATTAGATGGAAGACTTTAAGAGAGAGTTTCCCTCTTTTCCTGGTTCTGACACAGCGATCATACAATCTTCTTTCTGTGGTGAGGGTTTGAGCAGGGAACTTGGTTTACTGGGTAATGTGCTTTCAGGACTTGGTTAACCAAGATTTGGTGGAGACATCAAGATTTTTGAGCTCTTTCTGTGATATCATCTGCCCTGGTTGCTTTTCCTCCTTTTGATATTTTGAGAACTGATTCCAGGGGTTATTGAGCTCATTAATACGCAACCAGGATATTATTCATGAGATGAACATTCTTAATACCTGGTTTGATTTTCTTACTCTGATTCTTCAAAATCTTGATGTTAATTGTTTTTCTAATGTTTGCAGCTAGCTGGTTTGCAGTGACTGAGAGCGTACTTTGCCCTAGCATTGCTTATCCTAGCTTTCTAAGATTGCTCCAGTCCTTATGATTGGACTGAGTGAAGTCAGAGTTTCCCTTGGTCCCATGCCATCATCGCATGCGAGCTTCATCCAGGCAACGAATTAGTTCTTTTACTATGTTCTGTCTTTGTCTCTTGATATTTATTCAGTTGCAGCTCACTTTCTTTGAACTGGGAGTATAGTGTTTTCTCGCTGTGTGAGGAAGGCTTCCCTATGCTGACTAGTGTAGTGAATCTACTATATTGTGTTTGATAATTTACTATCCTTCTTTTTTATATATCTACCTAGTCTCTATACAGGCTCAAGTTCACTCTTCTCAAGCTTCATCTGAGAATTTCGGAAAGTGTGAGGACAGGGATGTATATCCATCTTATATAAGGATAAGGTATTGATATTTAGAGAAGAGCTTAAGTATACATATCTTCGTAAACAGGATGAACACTTGGTGTGATCTACACAAAAAACATGTCAGGAGACATTCCAGATTCCCATCGCCCAGATTGAAATAATGACTGGTTCTTTGCATCATATATGAGTGTATAGTTGTTGCAGTGCACCTTTGAGAAAAGTCCCTCAAAGTATAGTAGGAATTGAAATCCTCTACATACAGGCAAGACTGAGGGGCTGTGGGTAGCATTTTCTTGGACCTGGTTCCACTAAGGAGGGTTGTATATATTATGGACAGTGACATGACACCAGAATGTGATTAATCCTTGTACATTGTGTAGATAGTGTTGTTAATATTAACAGTTTTCCTTGGCGCTGTATTTGGTTGTGTAGATCACATCCAACTTGGGGATCACGGTACTTACTAACATGGGCCTGCGAACTCTGATGGAGTCAGACTCCTGATATGTAAGACGCAGTCCAATATCATATTTATATTCTTCATTGAGGTCATTCGCAATGGCACCGATATGTTTGATTTCTCATGTGCTTTATTTTCTTCCAACTTTTTAATAGAGCAAGGTATTTAATATTAAAATTTTTGAAAGACATCCGAATTAAATTTTGAAAGTAGTCTGTATTAACTTTAGTATTATGGATTTGGCTTTTTACTTTCTATATCTTCGGTTTTTGCAAATTATTACTTGGATGCTTCTCAACGCCCTATCCCCCCTCTCATCTCGAGAAGGATGGCAAAGTTGCTTATTGTTGTAGAGTCGATGTCATTAGATTATTAGATCGGATATGTGACCATGCTATTTCTCATTTCCTACATTCGTTAAGGCAGCTTGATTGATATCCATTTGTCTATTCTATGTATAGTTTTTCATTTAAAACATGTCTCATGCCAACATTAGTAGAATATTACATGAACCATTCTGGCTCCATTTTAGGTCTCCAAGCTGCAACTCCTCACCAAGAGAGAAGCGAGTTGTATTCTGCGACGATTGTCCCTACTCCTATGTCGCTTTCTAGCGGCCTTGATCCTCGCTCTGTGTACCACCCCCCATCAGCACTACAGCTTCCTAGATCCATGGTGGATGAGACGGCTGACAAGACTAGTCGTCCCGACTCCCCTCACTCGACTTCCTCCAGTCATAGTGATCTGAGTTCCCCAAGCTTTAATAGAGACTCTGAAATGGAGTTTGCTGCAAGACTGCAAGAAGAAAATGTTGAACCTCTTAAGACTGATGTAGTGGTAAGTCTGTCGTTCATGTTTTGTGTGTTTGTGGAAGCATGCATTGTATTAGCTCTTGTATTTTTGAAGCGTGAACTGCATCATTCAAGTTTGTTGAATTTTGACAGCTAATACCTTGAAATCTGTGAATCAATAATTGCAAGTTTAATGCTTCGTCACCTTATTTTTTGCTTTATCAAATGACAGAACAAAATATTTGAAAGATAAAGGGAAAAATAGCCCTACTGTCTCAGAATTAGTTATACAGCAATGTATTCTAACTAACCAACTAACCATCTGAAAGAATTTCTTTCTCTCTTGAGCTGTCAAAATTCGGAAATGTATCTGAGTAGAGTAGCAAGTTGTTTTCTGCACCTCATATTTTACTATCCTCTGGCACCAGGATAAAGAAGAAGTGTTGAGTCCTGGCGGGGAGTCAGATTCTAATTCTACTACAACCACTCCTAAGACAGTAATAAGTACTCAGTCCTCACTCCCACACCACTCTCCCACCCCAAGTTTGGGGAGTGAGACGTCTTTGGGAGGATTGGATCGAGACCGGCCAGCGACGCCGAAGTCTCGTCTGGCTCGTTCTGTCACGCCTGTAAGTCAGCATCTCACCTTAGTTGTGATGGTTAAGTGGAGTAATGAGGATTCTTTTATGCATATTTAATATTCTGTACTTAATGTGTTTGCTAAAGCGTCTTCGATACGGAACATGTTATGGTTCAACAATGCTCTTACAGATGGATTATTTGAGAAGCAAATCACAGGAATGGTTTCTTACTGATACGTGTTGTTATGAATTAACTCTGCCTTTATTCTACGTCTATTTTCCCTGTGGAATTCAAAGTGTGACAGTGAAGAAATTATTTACCTTCGATATCGTAGTAAATAGTACCCATTGATAGTATCATGCTATGAATGCTGTAAAATATATTACTTTTGTGATTCTGAAGTAATATAACTTGAGTGCAGCATGTTAAAATAGAATATTAGGCTTTGTGTAATGTTCAAAGCTGCAAAAATAGTTTATAGTGAAGAGGCATTCATGATAAGTAGGTTTCACTCATAATATTGCAACATTGTGTTGATCGCTTAAAGCTTAGCATGTTTAACTATAACACAGATTCACTTATATTATGCTCACCGAGTTATATTGTATTTATATGCTTCTATAAAGTATTATGCATGTTACATTACATTGACCAATTGTAAAGTTCGTTAAATTGAGATTTTTATGGTAATGTATATCAAGATGAATTTTCGGATGTTCACTTCGTAACAGAAATCAATTCATACCAAAAAGTTCCATAAAATCCAATCTTGGTTCACTGGGTTTGATGCATGATATATAAACACCTCTTTCAGCTGATGTAAATCGGTAATTGCTTCTTCCACTTAATCTTCATACTCATCCTTCCCTTTAATTTTTGTGCCAAAGATAGGTGTACCATAAATGCTGTCCTCATAGAATGGATGCACTTCTCCCAAATTCTCAAATCTTAAAGAAGACAATAATTCAATTTGGTACATCCTTCGAACTGACATGTATGAACTTCCGTGAATGAATTATAACTTGAGAAAAGTGTTTGTTATACATTTGTTTGTTAAAAAATCCAAACTACAGCTCTTTCACAGCAGCAAAATAGACAGCAAATTTGTACTTCCATGTTTTCATATGTATTGTGAATTGGAACATGACTGTCAATGCTATTTGTATTAAAACCCGATTAATCTGTGGGGAAAATGTAACCCCAATTAGGTCAATATTAAAATACCAAAGTACGACTATTTACTGACATTTAGAATAATATACTCAGATACTTCAAATGTCTTTGCACAGCAAGAGAGAAATTTTCTCTTGACTTATCACTCTTGAGCGAAGTTGCACTAGGAAACAAACTACATCAATTGAAATATTCGTCAACATTTTTAAGTGTTTGAAGACATGAAGGAAAGTTTTGTGGGTTTTGCAAAACAAAATAATATTGCCATTCAAAGATTTGTAACTAAGGAATTAGAATACTTAGCTCATGCATCATTGTGATTTTCAGAAGTAGATGTTTTTGTAAAAATAATGAAAGAAACAACTTTTCCGAATAGCAGGAATATTGTTTTGGGCCAGGGATTTAATTTCAGTACTGCGTTTAAAATTTTTGAGCGAGTTAAGTCTAAGTAAGAATGACCATTACGAAAAGTATCAACTAGCGATAATTTGTCGAGTTATGCAAAGGATGTTGTCAAATACCCGAGAGAAGTACCTTCCTCTATGCCACTCGTTCAACTCGAGTGATTCGAATGGGAAATTCAACACCCAACAAAACGACATTCATCCTTCCCTCATTTTTGTCATCCCTTGGATTCACTTTTAATTCCAAAAGTTTTAATCCAGTGAACCTCCCGTAATTAGATTTTTCATTCTGGATTATGTTTTGAAGCGAATCTTTTAAATAGGTGGATGTCACGAAACTCGAGGTGTGATTTCGTTCATGACGACCATGCAGCGGAAGTGACGCGGGCGCATAGGGAAATAAAAGAAATAAAAGTCAAGGCCTCCTGACATTAAAGTGATAAAAATGTGTAGCTTATGAGTTGGTTGTATAAGTAGTACGAACTAGTTAGTATTTGTTTTAATTAATCAAGAGAGATACTAAAAATTGTTAAAGAAATTATTGAATGAATCCACAATGTCAAGAATAATTCTCAATCCATTTATTCAAAGAATTTTTAAAGTCAGAAAAGGATTAATGAAGACAAACTAAA
Organism: Laupala kohalensis; assembly: GCA_002313205.1. Taxonomy (NCBI): domain Eukaryota; kingdom Metazoa; phylum Arthropoda; class Insecta; order Orthoptera; family Trigonidiidae; genus Laupala; species Laupala kohalensis. Next base: position 822,637 of record NNCF01125922.1, read on the forward strand.
TACTATTTTAAAGGAAAGCGATTGACCTAGATGTACACAAACTCGCGTAGTTCGGGAATCGGACGATATCGGGAGAACGAATTGATGGTTTACAATGGTAGAGTTGTCATTATATGGAGAATGAGAATACATACCATTCTCGCAAGGAGAAGTAGTTTCACTTTGGATGGGAGGACTATACGAACTACTACACACATTTTCTTTTTTACTTTAACTGATACTTTTTCTCAATCATTACTGAAGCTACGTTTCTTTCAAAACTTGAAGTATAGTGGAAGGGGATTTAAGGGATGTGGATTCTGAACTTATGCCGTTCCACCGCATTTGTAGTGGAGTGTATTATTATCTCCGCTGCTTTTATGTTACGCAATTTTCCAAAAATAAATGGTGGAATAAAATAATAATTCTCGATTGATTCGTGTTGGTCTCATTGACTCGTAAAGTAATCATGAAAGTAGTGGATTTAAAGTAGTTTGGTGACCCCTGAGAGATTCCATTTGATATTGTTTTGCCTTATTCTGCTTGTCAGAAACACATTTTGTGTGGTTTGCGAATTCCTTGTTTCCCGTCTAGCCTCCACGGGGCAGGGATTGAAAGGAATGTATCTAACTTTGGCTAAATGTCGCAATAGGGGATTAATAGAAAAAGAAAATAGGATTGAAAGAAGTCTTGCAAAGTCATAGTTACAAGCAAGGTGGTCACTGGGATGAATAACTTAATAAATAAAAGTTTCGACGCATACTAGAAGTGTTAAGTTTAATTAATAAAATAAACAATTGAATTGAAAAACAATTGCTCGTTTTGGAACATAATTACCTATTTTATAAAGCGTTGAGAAAGTTCGTCCAATGTAATATTTTTTCTTTATTTTCAACATCAAATTGTGGAAATTCTAAAATGTTTGTACATTTTTTGTCTTTTAGAATCAGTTAAGATGTTTAAAATAAACGCAAATGTCAGGAAACGTAAAAGAAACGCCCGATTGTTACGTAAAAGAAACGCCCGATAAATCTTTAAGTGAGGGTTGTTAGTTAATTGGGGCATATTTTCCCGTTCAGGACATCTTTCGCGGAAAAGGAGCGTAAATAATATTTAGATAATTTTACTTCAATAATTTGAAATCAATTAACCACCTAGTTATATTTCTCATGTTAGTAATGTGTTTTATTATCTTAAATGAATACATATATTTCATATTGTATTCAACGATGTGCTAAAATGTCAGATATGTGTTCCAAGATGGGTGATTAGCCATTAAAAACACATATAACTTGCATTTTGACTCACAGATTTCGGCAAAACAGTATTGAACTCAAACTCCCAGAGGCCACCACTCAACGTGTATTCCTCTACCCCCTCAGGACTAAAACAATATACGGTACCTTGAAAACCTGCAGAAAGGTAGGACCAACTGAGCTTTGTCAAACGATTGCTTGTAAATTGCCCATAATATACTGTCTAGTCATAACAGGTAAGTCTTTTAAACAGTCGGATTCTCTCTGGTCGCAGGTACCGCCTCCTAGTCCAGGTCCTCAGAGACAACCAAGTATCGGCAACGTTTTGGCTCGTACATCAAGTTTTGGTTCCCCTGGTTCAGTTGGAGGAGTCACCCGTCAGGGCAGTCAGACTTCTCTGTTTGAACAGTTTGCTAGTTCTGCTAAAGAACTTGTAAGAGAAACAACTAGGCAAAGCAGCCAGGATGGACTGTTGGCTCATATGGACAAAGTGAGTTTTTGTGTTTCTTATTCCATGTTCAATTCATTATTAAAGTGGTAATGTGTTTCATTTGGGTTATTCATTTACTATTGTATTGTTCCTTAGACGATGCTTTTTGTTGAATGTTTATAGCAATAAATGATTATGATATTCTTCTATGACTATTCTTTTTATTTTTCTTCTTAAAAGTCAATGTTTATGTAGGAATGTTTGTTAACGAAATACCTTTACACATTTTTATCCCATAATTTTACCGATTGTGTTTTCGGAAAATACTAACCTAAGTTTAAGTCAAAAATATGTTTTTGGATGAAAACATGACCCAGAGTTCGAGGTTATAAATCAATAAGTTTAAGTTGAGCGTTGTAAAAATATTCCGTTTCATTATTTTGTATGTCCCGGATTCATTGCCCATTTGTTGGTTGCAAGACATGCCGGTAATGTTGGTTGCGTTGCTTCGACGTTTCAGGGGAAGCAAACTTAACTTACTACACTTTGTAGTCAAACACTCGATATCCTAAATCAGTCAACTTAACACACCCTTCTGGGGCTATTTGTTTTTCCTACTTGAAAAAGTAGGTTCTTGTGTTCTCAATGGCTTAATTGAAATGATAATAAATTGAATAATTGTGTGATTATCTCGTACTTCCTTTATAACTCATAGAGAAAACTTGATGTAAATTCCAAAGATCCTATTTGATTTTTTATTCGTAATGATTAAATGAAACCATTGGTTTTTTGTGTATTTTTTATAACATTTTCTTTCACTTACCAGGCTCGGAATGTTATTGTTATTTTGCTTGCTGTGTCCTCAAAAGTGCACTTTTGTTCGATTTAATTTATTTTCTTGAATATATAATATGTTTATGCATTCGTACTCTTCATATCTTTATTCTTTAAAATACCCCTCTTCATATAAAATGTCTGCGGATATTTCTTACTCCCTCTCCCATGTATGTTTATGTGTTCTTTTTCCCTGTCAAGTTGAAAATCCAGGCAAAAGAAAAGATTACGGAAGCAGCCCATGAGGATGCTGGGTTATTTGCGCCGTTGGAGCAGGTATTTTTCCACATTGGTGTAGCATTGAATGTGCATGTGCGCATGCTCGTCATTTTCATTTGTCCGTTCAAATCGCTCTTCATATCCTTTCAATCATGAATCAATCTTTACGTAGCTATTTATGCAATTAATGTACGCTAATTTTCTTTTTATTCGTAAGTAGTAGCAGAATTTTAGTATGTTTTACGTAAATTAGCTTATTTCTGAACTTTATTTAGATAGGATTGAATTAAGCTTCACGTTAATAGTACAGTCTGTAAATTCTCATGAAACACAGAAACAGAACATATGTCGGATCTAAATAATAATGGGTTCATGGGACAAATCGCGACTCAATAGGCAGAACTATCAACATTTTGGCCATCCTGCTGTGACCTTCAGGGCAGCTGGACTCTGACATTGCCCTGAAGAAGACCGCAGCAAGATGCCAAAACGTTGGTAGTTCTATGTAATGAGACAGGTTTTTTTTTTTTGACAGTTAAATAAATTATATATATAATAATTATTATATATGTAATTTATAATAATAATTATTATTGTTATTATTACGTGCGATTGGGCCCTGTAGAATCACGCAAAGCTTTAATGATTCATTTTTCTGACTTTCCAGGCAGCTCTCATTTTTTCACCATGAATTCTCTATCTATCTTCTACCCATTTTGTTCCCGATTTATTCATAACATCCGACTGCATTTCCCATATATTTGTGGGCGAGTCGTTTTGCTGGAAGTCTATGGATGTGTCCATAAAATCTTAATCTTCTTTTCCGGATATCTGCCGCGAGGTTGGATAATTTTTCTGTTGTTTTTCTGGATTGTAGCCTGGTACTCACCAATCTCTTGTATAGGGGATCTCCATGTCTTTTGTTTTTCTTTTGTTTTTTCCTCAATGAGATTGACATGATTTTCATGTTGTTTTGTTGGCATAGTTCAATAAGTCTCAATCCGTTTTTATTGGTGAACTTGTGAGCTGGATACTTGCCTACAGTTTTCTGGTGTGCTTTTTCTTTGCCGATTTGTGCATTGAAATCTCTCAGCAAAATTTTGGTGTCTTCTTGGGGGATTTTTGCCATAACATTTTCAAGTATGGCCAGGTCGCCTAGGTACTTGAAGTATGGAACTCTGTCGATTTGTCCATATTTTGTGGTTAACGTTTGAATGTCTAACTTTGAGCAGATTAATTTAGTTTTTTGGAAGATTTGTAAGCCAACTCTTTCAACGCATTCTTTAAGAGTTTCTATCTGTTTGATTGCTATGGTCTCGTCGCTTGTTAATATGGCCAGGTCGTCGGCAAAGGCTAAGCATGAAATTTTGATGTCATCTTTAGGTCGTCCTAGTTGTATGGGTTTCCAACATTTTTGATTTTTCAGTTCCTTTTCCCACTCTCGGATGACTTTGTCCAAAACGAGGCTAAAAAGTAGTGGAGATAGTCCATCACCCTGTCGTACGCCAGTTTTGATCACAAACGGTTCTGATAATTCACCCATGAATTTCACTTTGGACGTTGTGTCGGTGAGTGTTTGTTTGATTAGGTTCAGAGTTTTCCGATCGAGTCCTTGTTCTTCGAGGATGTTGAAGAGGGATTGTGTGTCTATAGAGTCGTATGCTTTTCTGAAATCAACAAAAGAACAAATGATCGGGCTGCTTCTGATCGACCGGGCCGGAAGCCGGCTTGGTATTCCCCAATTTTGTGTTCAAGCTGTTCATGTGCTCTTTGGAGAAGACAGACTGAGAAAACTTTGTATGCGACTTGAAGAAGGGAGATTCCTCGATAGTTGTTCGCGTACGTCTTGTCTCCTCTCTTGTGTAATGGATGAATGAGGGCGCATTTCCATTCTTCGGGTAATTTTTCTGTCTACCAAATTTCTGAGATGATTTGTGTGAGTTCTATGAGGGAATTCGGTCCGAGGTTCTTTAATAATTATGGAGTGATATTGTCTTCCCCGGGTGCCCTATTGTTTATGAGTCTGAAAATATACTTGTGGACTTCTTCTGATGTAGGTGGTGGATATTCTGGGTGAGTATAGGTGGAGATGTCTTGAGGAAATGTTGAAGGTGGTTCAGAACAGTTGAGAAGATCAGAAAAGTAACGTGCCAGTTCCCGACAATTTTTTATTGGTTGGTGAGTGCGAGCTTTCCATTTGGTTTTGAGGAGTGTATCCACGGATTCTTCCTGCAAAAAGTATATAGAAGTCTCTAGTGTTGTAGTTACGAAAGTTCTCTTCAGTGGAATCCAATTGTTCCTTTAGGTATTTCCTCTTGATTAGTCTGATAATTTTTGTCACTTATCTTCTGATTTCGTAAAGGCGTTGTTTATTTTGTGGTGTTTTGTTACTGTTATACTTCAGGAAGACTTCCTTTCGTTCTTGTAGTGCTTTTTCACATTCTGAATCCCACCACGTGTGCTTCGTTTTCTTTTTTAATGGGATAAGTTCTTTGGCCTTTTTTATGATTTTGGTATGAAATATTTCCCAAGTGTCATCCTGCTCTTTTCCCCATTCTTCTTTCAGGTTTGTTTCTCTGATACTTTTTGTGTCGAATTTTAATAGGTGTGTTTTCTTATGGTGGATTTTCTTTGGCGTGAATTTCACTTTTATTCTTGTTAAATAGTGATCTGAGTATGACTCTCTACGGACTTGAACATCATGTATTTCTTTCTGTACAAAGTAGGATATGGCTATATGGTCGATCTGGTACTCACCAATCTCTTGTATAGGGGATCTCCATGTCTTTTGTTTTTCTTTTGTTTTTTCCTCAATGAGATTGACATGATTTTTATGTTGTTTTGTTGGCATAGTTCAATAAGTCTCAGTCCGTTTTTATTGGTGAACTTGTGAGCTGGATACTTGCCTACAGTTTTCTGGTGTGCTTTTTCTTTGCCGATTTGTGCATTGAAATCTCTCAGCAAAATTTTGGTGTCTTCTTGGGGGATTTTTGCCATAACATTTTCAAGTTTGGTCCAGAATCTTTCTGTTTTTTGTGGGTCTTTTTTGTTATCTGCATTAATGGGCGCGTGGGCATTAATCAGGGTATACTTCTTGTTAGCACACTGAATACGCATGGTCATGAGGCGGTTATTTATGAGAGAAACTTCTCTGATTGAATTAACTATATTTTTGTTTATAATAAAGACCATGCCCAGATGTGGAGCGCCGTTGGCGACTCGCTTATCTGTTTTACTTTTGAAGATGAGGTAATTTCCATAGTCTATTGTGTCTTCATCGGTGAATCTAGTTTCTTGGAGAGCCAGGATTTGGATTTTTTGTTGGTCTAATTCTGTAACTAACTTGTGTAGTTTTCCAGGCTGAATTAAGGTATTAAAGTTGAAGGTGCCAATGTATGTGGGAGTCTTAGTTGGAAGTTTGCCAGAGAACTCCGATTTTCTCAGAGATCGTGATTACCCGGGTCGCCCAGAATCCGAATACCCGGTTACCATATGTCGATGGGTAGATTGGTTACTACCTGGGGTATTTCTGTCTTTACTATCACGAATCATGGTAGTTTGTAATCAAAATGATTTGCTCAGTGTTTCTACTGGATGATTAGAACCAGGGATTGTCCTGGAGCAAGAAAGGCAGCCGCACCCACTGGGTGAACAGACGCTGACCAAGTAGCCGGTGGTCTCCACTGCAGACACTTCACGGGTTTTGGTTGCTAGTTTTGGTCCGCCCCGGGTATTTAATTTTCCCAGTACCCTCCATATCTGGTGAACATTCCCCTATCCGGCACCTGGGTTAGTTATATACACACACATACACACATACATACATATTTGTATGTTCACAGAAATGTTTCATTAGTTTTCAGCGCATCACCTCATTGTATGAAGGTCATATGTTTCTCAAAGGTTCCAGAAATAAATGGAAGAAGAATCGAATATTTATTGATAAGAAAATCTATTAAATATTTTAAATTAATAGTTTTAAAAGCATTAATAAATGTTGTATCTTATTCTCGCATCAGTGGAAATACTGTCCCCCATAATGTTTCTAGAGTAGAAGAAAATATTCAGAGTGATATTTTTAGTTTTCTACAATGTTCGTAAAGAGCGAGAAATCACTTCATTCTGATTGTTTACTTTCTATATTTGATACGTTATTTTGATGACTCATTAACAACTTAAATAAGTACTCGTGGTTGATGAAATATTTAGAATAATTTCTTTCAAATTTTTCTTTTTAAAATTTTAGTGAAGTAATTTTTCTGTCTAAATGAAAATTATCCGTTATCATTAAGATTGGCCCAAAAAGCGAATGTGAACTTTTTTTTGGTTTAAAGTGTACGATAATAAGTTTTACTGAAAGCTGGAAAATATTGTACGCATTCTACCTTCTTGAGTTACTGCTAAAAATAAGTTCGCATTCTAATATTTAAAAAGCAATTTTGAAGGAGAGATTTGAGATTTTGAAGGAGGAGGAAGATGATCCTGACGAGCAGTTTATATTCTTCCGTGTCACCTTTCAAAGCTGTTAAAATAAAAAAACTCCTGCGTACAATTAAATGAAGTTAGTTTTAAAACACGTATTAATATTTTTTATGGAACCAAAGAACGGGAGTGAAGTTTTGTTTCATGAATCCTGCTTTATTACAACCAATAGCACTTTACGTATGTACGATTATGGCGTTATTTTAAATGGGCAAACTTGGTAATCGCCCAGCTCTCACCAATCTCTAGCCGACCCTGAATAATTTGTAGTTGGTATTTAGTTATATATAGGCGCTATTTCTAGCTAAGCATTTTGTTTTTAGAAGTATAATGTATTTGGTTTTAGAGGTTGAATTAGTTTAACCATGAATGAAAATGTAGAGAATGCTAGAACGAAATATTAGTGGCAGTTCAGATGGTGAGCAGAAAGTAAACATTCTGTCGACACCGCTGGAGGCACGAATGTTTAAGGCTATTTTAAAAACCAATACGTAAAATATAAGTGAATGGAAACTGTTTTATGGTAATTGTAGCATCATGCATGTACTACTTGGTGAGGCGTATTCACATATGCACTGCTTTGAACCAGCATTTTAAAATAGACGTAGTAAATAATATTGAAGGTTTTGCAATGCAAATGACAATGATAGGTAGTTGTATCTACGTATAAGCTACCTTTTTGGTTAGTCGTCTTAAAAAATTATTGACGCCGACCGCGCTCTTTCGTTTGAATACTGGACATTTGAAAACTAACGTTTTATTTTCCTCCAAAATATTATTTCTGTGTTTAATATGTAGGTTTGTTTCTCAAAATCTTGTATCTCATTTTACCTCTGATATCTTTTGGTTTGAGTTTATGGAAAGCAAAACTTTTCATAGAACTGAGACACACAAGAGATTGTAATCGAATGGATACCATGATTCCATGATTGGTACAATTCCATCCTCTATGCGCCCATTTGTTGCTACGAAAGAAAGATAATTTTTTACTTCTAGTTAAAATGTCGCACTTTGAATTTTTTTTCCTTTTTTCCTCTGATGATATAGTAGTGGGTGGTGAAGGATTGAGAAATCATGGATTGTAGAACAAAATGAAGTGATTAATTATCACTTCCATGTACGACTAGATTATTTAACAGCTTTTCGACACCTAAAACAACTGCGAAAAAGTTATGGTCTATGGTACAGAGTGTAAAAGTGCTTTTTAAAACTAAAACATTTAATAATAGTTCGTCTCATTTATGAAGAGTGGATATTGTGATTACCATGCTTTTGCCGTATATATGTGATACTATGTCGATTTTAAATTTGTAACGAACTAAAGCAGGATCAATACTTCAATTTACGTCCAATAAAAAGTAAAACCAACGTAGATTATTCACTCTCATTTCCTTATACGATATATGTAATTATCCTGTTGTATTTAAACATCTTTGATGAATAATTAAACCGTTTAATTCGTTACACCAAACGTAGGCGTAACCGTAGGGTTTTCAGACCCATCCCCTTATTCGTTATCCCCACCGAAAAATAGTTAATATGGAAACAATAACGTACAATGATTTCCCAGAGCTAATGACGATGCTTACAGACGAGCCTGATCTACTAATTCCACTCATTTCAGCGAAGAAAATATTTCATGGTTTCAGGTAAAATCGGTCCCAAATGTATTTATAGCATCTCTTATGTACTGAAGAAAAGGAATGTCTGACATAAATAATTATTGAATCATATATCACTGACTCAAAATTCTTTGAAGGAGAACGAATACACATTTTAGTACGTCGTGTCAAGTTTTATAGAATAAAATAGGAGCCCAAATATCCAATTTCCTGATATTTTACTCCCTTTCTGATATGGTTAAATTGGGCTCTGTCTTTTAATAGCTTATGTTTATGAAAACACCTCAATTAGGTTACAGACGAGTTTTCATTGTTTGTTGATGGTAACACTTTTAATTTTCATTTTTATTGCTCGTAAACATTTGATTTTTTGTTCCCTTTGGTCGTCTTGCAGAGAGAGAATTGATTTTTGCGACGGGAAAATAATTATCCATACATAACCATGTTTAGTCAAACATTTGTATTACTTGTATTAAAAACGATTTTGTGAGCTGCAAAATATCAAAGCATTACATAGTTTCTCAGATAAGGTGATTTTGATTAATGCATTTCACTAACACAAATTTATTTTTAAATATATCGCATTTTACGAATATGTGAAAATTATTTTGATCGCTGGGGTCAATGATTTGAATTCAGTAATGAGGGAAAATAACATATGCATTCATTTTATTGGTTCTGAACTCAAGCAGACTATATTATTAGTTGACAAGGATATAAAAATGCGTGTACATTTGGATGTTTTCAAAATCAATATTTATATAAAAGGTAAAATCAATAAATGATTCACCAAAGAGGCCGCAGTGCTTTACAAGTATTTTACTTTATCTTCTTTTAGTTGACCATTCAAGTCAAAAAGACTGCTGAGGAGGCATCGAAATCAATGCACGAAGCATCTAAAAACTGACTTTATCTTTTTCTAGTTGACCATTCAAGCAAAAAAAGCTGCTGAGGAGGCATCGAAATCAATGCACGAAGCATCTAAAACTGCTTTAGAAGCTAGTAAAACTGCAGCAGGAGTGAGCAAAAACACCTTTGAAGATCTCACATACGTTGGAAAGAGTACTTTTGGAGACTTTACGAAAAGTGCCAAAGAAGTTGCTGCCAAAAAAGGGCTTTTAAAGGTACGTTTCAACTAATACTTCACCATTTACTTTGCCTTGCTATTAGTTTCGGTAGTGTTAGTATTTGTAAGATGTTGCCAAAAACATTTTTCTTTCGCAATTTCAGCTTCCTAAGTTAGTACTGTAACATTAGCAGTGTTGTAATTTAGAAGATAACTATAGTATTTGCAAGCGAATCGTCATGTTCAAATAGGCGGGTTATCTCAAGCCTTCTTTCGAAGAAGGGTCATGGAGTGGTGGGTCGAACTTACATAAGTTACTTGTATTGTAAAAGACCAATACTAGGGAAGCACCGAACAATAAAGTAATAAAAATTCAATTAATGTAGAATTGTACGAACAATTTTTTTTCTCCGAATATTCAATTCGTATTCTTTACTTAATAATCAAATTGACTCTACCGAGTGGAAAAACATCCTTTCGTCCAACTTACTTTCGTCGAAACTTATCAACAACTGTGAAAATTGACATTAAAAATAAAATTTGTTCAAATTTTAATGTAAACTTAACTTGTTTAAATTTAAACATACTTAATTATGTTAGTGACTATATTTTATTTTATTTTTGACCATTCGAGCGAGGAAGGCTTCTGATGAAGCATCGAAATTAATACAAGAATCGCCTGATATTGCATTATATTAATTTCAATTGCTGTGAGATTGATTTATGTAAACATAAATTTTAGTATTTGAGAGTAAATGTGTTGTATTTTATTTTTGCAATGTTCATGTTTTTCACACATCTATTTTATTTTGAAATGTGTTATATTCATTTCTTCGCGTCTTGATTCCTTGATTAGATTCGCACCTTGATTTGAAAATGGTCTGTCTCTGCTTTACAGGCTCTGGGTGATTCTCGCGAACACCCTGGAGGTGGTCCGACTCACACACCTGGTCACCCGACGCAATCCCATCTGTCACCGCCGCCTGGTAGCCAGCCGATGCGGTTCCCGCAGGCACACCCTGCCGCGCTGCCCACCACGCACGCGACACAAGCAGCGCACCAGCACCAGGCGGTGCCGGTGGCGCTGGCGCCGGGACCAGGTTCGTCGCTGGTGCACAGCGACCTCAGTCGCGCCGCCGGACGTGACTTACTGGGTGCCAGCTCCCGAGAGTTCTTCTCCAACGTGAGCTCTGAGCTGAACGGTATTGCCGCCCAAACGTCCAGTATGTTCAGTGGAATCTTTGGTGAGTGTCTTGGACTCTTCATTATGTATGTAATAATAACGGTATCACCAACAACCTTACTATCGCTATTCACCGACGGACAGGCTTTCAAGCTAATGGAATTCCATTAAGTCACATTTTTGGTACCAGGGATAACAAAATGAGTCACATCAAACTTTCACAACAATTTGACGATTTTGCTTTTTCAATAACGTATATACCATTCCCTGGCAATTTTTCTGATAGAGAGTTCAAAGATTTAATCAAAGACCTTTCTTGCTCTGCTTACTCGTCCTAAATAGTTTCTTTAATAGTGGCTCTGGGAGACCTAGAGAAAGATCACATGAATTGTACTGGTTTGTCTGATTGCATGTTTTTATTTTTATTACTTTGTTCTCCTTGTTAATGATGTTTTCCCATGTAGCCTTGAAAGGATATTAATGCAACCAATAGGCCATGGAAACTTGAAAGAGCTCCTTGTGTCCTGCAGCATTAACAGTGAACAGAGTAGTGGACAGGAACAGTTCAGAGGGATGCGTACCCATACCTGACAATTCAGTTGTTTCCCTACACGTCTGCATGATAATTTATTTTGTCTGAGAAATTATTGAAAGTCTCCACTGAAATTGGAGGGATTGAACTTAAATTTACTGGTTCAAATCATTGTATGAGATGAATTGTTCTATTTCCATATTCCAGGAAATAAAGGTGGAGCTAGTCCTCGAAGTGCTAGTCCCAGTACTACAGCAACAGCACCAAAACCTAAAGAAAAAGCCCAGCCTTTTGGACCTTTTCCTAAAGGTGAGTTTATAGATCTCTCTTTTAAATTACTTGTACTCCAAGTGTAAACATAGTACTTAGCTCTTTATAATGTATAAATTAAATAATTTTTTTACATCTATCTTCACTATTTACTTTTTGTTAGAGAACAAGCTTTGGGTGGACCTTGTCCTTCATCTTCAGTCATATACAATTAAATCTCCACTATCCGGACAACCTGATGGTGAATGGATTTACTTCCCAATCAAATTTCTCTCTGTAGGTAATTTAAAGTTTAACAATCAGAATTTGAATATTTGGAAATAAATCCTTTCTCCAATGTTATGTTTTGTCTGTTGGTGAAGAACCCTTAATATTTTTTTTCATTTTGAAGTTCATGTTTTTTCTTGGGCAAAAACGTGCTGCCTCTGCCTATACTGAACACATGAGATCAAATGTAAATATTAGGCAAAAATAAGTTTTTGGAATATAAAATTTAAATGAATAGAAGCACATCTTTTTGGGAAAAAAAATTAACTTCAAGATGAGGCAAAATTATTGAGACCAGTCCACCAACACACAAGTAATATCACTTGGATAGCTAACTTGGCTCTGGTCTTTATTGTCAAAGTATCAAAGGATGTTTTTTCACCTGGAGCATTAAAAACATTGTATGCTCGACTAGTCCATCCTATTTTAGAGAAATGCTCTTCAGTGTGGTCACTGGGCTCTAATGACCTTCGATGTTGACGAGCCCTAAAGCCCCACAAAAAAAAAAAAAAAANGTCTGGCGGGCCAAATCGAACTTCTGGAGGGAATTCAGAAGAAATTTCTTAGAATTCTTGGTATGCAGCTTGACTTTTGATAAGCTGAAGTGCTGCTGGGTGGTGGTCAGTAGCCCTTGAGTACCAGGCCTAAGATCTTTGACTTGATGCTGCTCAAGAAGATTGTTGCTGCTACAGTAGATTCACCAGATCTGTTGGACATAATTGACTTTCGTTGCTTTTGATCATCCAAATCCAAACATATATTTGAAAGAAGATTCTGCTCAATCCAATATTCCTATTATAGCACTGTACCAAGTTTTCAGCACTTGAGAAACAGCCTTCCTTACCACTTCGACTTATTTGCAATGTTGCATGAAGTTTTTAAGAGGGAACTTATCAGACTTTATCACTGAAACATTTGCGCTTTCACATATATTATTTTTTAAAATTGTAATAAACATTCTTCCTTTTCTTCTTCTTCCTCCTCCTCTTCTCCTTCCTCCTTCTTCTCCTTCCTCCTCCTCTTCCTCCTTCCTCCTCCTCTTCCTCCTCCTCTTCCTCCTCCTCTTCCTCCTCCTCTTCCTCCTCCTCNCTCCTCTTCCTCCTCTTCCTCCTCTTCCTCCTCTTCCTCCTCTTCCTCCTCTTCCTCCTCTTCCTCCTCTTCCTCCTCTTCCTCCTCTTCCTCCTCTTCCTCCTCTTCCTCCTCTTCCTCCTCTTCCTCCTCTTCCTCCTCTTCCTCCTCTTCCTCCTCTTCCTCCTCTTCCTCCTCTTCCTCCTCTTCCTCCTCTTCCTCCTCTTCCTCCTCTTCCTCCTCTTCCTCCTCTTCCTCCTCTTCCTCCTCTTCCTCCTCTTCCTCCTCTTCCTCCTCTTCCTCCTCTTCCTCCTCTTCCTCCTCTTCCTCCTCTTCCTCCTCTTCCTCCTCTTCCTCCTCTTCCTCCTCTTCCTCCTCTTCCTCCTCTTCCTCCTCTTCCTCCTCTTCCTCCTCTTCCTCCTCTTCCTCCTCTTCCTCCTCTTCCTCCTCTTCCTCCTCTTCCTCCTCTTCCTCCTCTTCCTCCTCTTCCTCCTCTTCCTCCTCTTCCTCCTCTTCCTCCTCTTCCTCCTCTTCCTCCTCTTCCTCCTCTTCCTCCTCTTCCTCCTCTTCCTCCTCTTCCTCCTCTTCCTCCTCTTCCTCCTCTTCCTCCTCTTCCTCCTCTTCCTCCTCTTCCTCCTCTTCCTCCTCTTCCTCCTCTTCCTCCTCTTCCTCCTCTTCCTCCTCTTCCTCCTCTTCCTCCTCTTCCTCCTCTTCCTCCTCTTCCTCCTCTTCCTCCTCTTCCTCCTCTTCCTCCTCTTCCTCCTCTTCCTCCTCTTCCTCCTCTTCCTCCTCTTCCTCCTCTTCCTCCTCTTCCTCCTCTTCCTCCTCTTCCTCCTCTTCCTCCTCTTCCTCCTCTTCCTCCTCTTCCTCCTCTTCCTCCTCTTCCTCCTCTTCCTCCTCTTCCTCCTCTTCCTCCTCTTCCTCCTCTTCCTCCTCTTCCTCCTCTTCCTCCTCTTCCTCCTCTTCCTCCTCTTCCTCCTCTTCCTCCTCTTCCTCCTCTTCCTCCTCTTCCTCCTCTTCCTCCTCTTCCTCCTCTTCCTCCTCTTCCTCCTCTTCCTCCTCTTCCTCCTCTTCCTCCTCTTCCTCCTCTTCCTCCTCTTCCTCCTCTTCCTCCTCTTCCTCCTCTTCCTCCTCTTCCTCCTCTTCCTCCTCTTCCTCCTCTTCCTCCTCTTCCTCCTCTTCCTCCTCTTCCTCCTCTTCCTCCTCTTCCTCCTCTTCCTCCTCTTCCTCCTCTTCCTCCTCTTCCTCCTCTTCCTCCTCTTCCTCCTCTTCCTCCTCTTCCTCCTCTTCCTCCTCTTCCTCCTCTTCCTCCTCTTCCTCCTCTTCCTCCTCTTCCTCCTCTTCCTCCTCTTCCTCCTCTTCCTCCTCTTCCTCCTCTTCCTCCTCTTCCTCCTCTTCCTCCTCTTCCTCCTCTTCCTCCTCTTCCTCCTCTTCCTCCTCTTCCTCCTCTTCCTCCTCTTCCTCCTCTTCCTCCTCTTCCTCCTCTTCCTCCTCTTCCTCCTCTTCCTCCTCTTCCTCCTCTTCCTCCTCTTCCTCCTCTTCCTCCTCTTCCTCCTCTTCCTCCTCTTCCTCCTCTTCCTCCTCTTCCTCCTTTCTTTTTTCATATGGACTTTGTCAAGCAAGTATTTATTATATCACTCTGCACTTGTTATTTATAAATCTTGTATGTTTCACAATATTGTAAGCCATCATGATGTCTACCAAAATGAAAAAAGGCAGATTTTGTTAATGGTGTATGCCATTAAAATATAAATAAATAAACTGTGGACTTAATGTTTGGTCAAATATTTTAAAAATTGAAACCCTAATTGTTGAACGTTGATCTTCCAATTGAATAAAATTTCATTGGGAGGTACATCCAGTCACCACCAGATTGCCCAAATGACGGAAATTCAATTGTATGTGACTGAAGATATAGGGTAAGATCCTGGATGAATACTCCCGACCAAAAGGTACATACTTGTGCAGATGTGAGTTAAATTAATTAAAATAATTCAATATAATTTAATTTATTATATTATGAAGATGACGCTGTGTGGATGATCATCCTAATAACTTAAATTTAACTAAATAAATTCTATTGAATTATATGTATAATTAAATATATAAAATTTAATTGTTTTGTATGATTATTGATAGGTTTCATTGTATGTAATCATTATGTTTATGTATGTTTTTATTTGTTGTGGCTGTTTCATTATTATGTGTAAGTGAATAATAACTTAGCTTAATAATATTTATTGCTTTGGTAATGATAACTAAATGTTAAATGTAAACCAGCATTATAGTCTCATTATTTTTCAAACAGGTCGAAAAGGCTTGGTAGAAAAGTCTTCCTTAATACGTCATACTACGAGCAAGAGTAGGCAAGAAGAAATTCAGAGAATGCAGAGTGCTGAAAGATCTACTACAAATACTGAGAATCAGGCCTTCTTGAAAGATGTAGTCAGTCAGGTATTAGAAGGAGAAGGTGTAGGATGGTTAAAACTCAATCGTTTAAAGAAGTTAATGGAAGATGAGAGCTATCGCAATTTTGTTGTCAGTAAACTAAATAGAACATTAGAAAGAAAAATCAGCCCAGATGATCATATTGATGATGTGGTATGTCTAATTTTGGTTCCTTTTACATTCATTCTGATTTTTCAACTTCTGACAGTAATCTTGTTATTTCATGATAATATTTATTTATTTATTGCCATATCATTGCACTTGTGCTATAGTGTGTGAGCCGAGCTGTGTGGAAAGGGATGTTGAAAATGCTTCATGCTGTTGTATATGGTCTGGAACAAACATACTCCAACTTTGGATTAGGTGGTATGGCTTCAGCATTCCAAGTTCTTGAAATTGCTCACACCCATTATTGGACTAAAGATTTGACTGAGGCTCAAGGTTTAGACTTGGGAAGTGGAACTGCTATGCTTTCACAGGTAAGTTTAATGGAATATTTTGCTGAATTTCCTCAATGTAACATAGCAGCAGCAATTCTTCCTTGTTTATGAATAAGTCTAAATCTGCTTCTGACATCCTGTTTCTGTGGCTCCTTTCCTCCCTATTCTCCTTTTCTTCTTTCTTGTATTATTATAACTTATTTCCCCATCGCTTCTTTTCTTTCTCCTTTTTTCATCCTCCTCCTTCTTCCTCTCCCCTCCCTATTCCCCACATCCTCACTTCCATATTCCACCATCTCCGTCTCCCTCTCCTCATCATAATTCTACTTCTCTCTCTTTTACTATATCTTTTTCTCTCATTTTCAATTTTTCATATTTTCCTTTCCTCTCCCACCTACTATTTTATCTTTTCTTTCTCTTCTTCTCCACCTACTCTTCTTCTTTGTTTTCTTCTTCCTCCTCTTCTTTTTCATCTTTTCTTTCTCTTCCTATTCTTTTTCTTCTTCTTCCCATTCTCCTTCTCCTCCTCATATATATCAGATATGTCATTTTAGGGAGTGCAAGTTTCTGTATGCTCTCTGCTCTTCTGCTGCAAGTGCTCTCTGAAATCATATGTCTTAATATTGTATTGTTTGGTGGAGGATCTCATTTATCCTTGTTTGGTGTTAAGTTAAACAAAATTTTGTCATTTTCTAGGCCTCCAGTCCATTTGGTAGTCATGAAAATCTGAAGTCTCCTCAGAGTCCTCATGGATCTCCCTCAGCAATGCATTCAGATTTTTACTCAGATGCTTCTCGGAAGTCATCTCAGAGTGGAATTTATGGTGAGATCAAAGTTCATTTATTTGAATTGAAATTATTATTTGTATTGAATTTCAAAGTAGTGAATGTCTATAGTCTTATTTTATTAAATCACAGTTAAAATAGTTTGTGATAGAGAATACTGATGAAAAGTTTGTAGAAAATGATTTTATAATGATTATGAAGAAAAATATTTTGAGAACTACTTGAAGAGTCACTACAATAAAATATCAATTTAGTAATATCGGCCACACACTCCACTTACATTATACTCCCAGGATAGGTTTCAGAGGCTGTTGTTTCCATCATCATCTTCTACCAACTGATCTCATGTTCTTACTGTGGCAGGTGGTTCACATTGCTCTCTTAATGTTTTGTTTATTCTATTGTGGTTGTTTTTATCCATTGCTTATATTCAATATCAGAAAACAGCAAATCAGTATTTGTTACCCTTAAAAATAATAAGTAAAAAATGCTAATTAATAAAAACCAACAAGGAAACTAGGTAGAATGGCATGTTGGTGAATGATTTTTTTTTAAACTCTTGTTGGAAAATATTTTCCATAAAAGCCTCAGAAGCCTTAAACTTTTAATTCTATGTAGTTTAGTGTGTCAGTTTGGCTAAACATTACTTGGTTTTCGGTAATCGAATGAAGTGCCTTAAATATTTTTCTTCCTCTTCTCCGGCTTTAAATGAGTTTGCTTTGATTTTAAAAATAAACCTCACGGTTTTTGTTTGTATTCAGAAATTGTTTCTTGACAAATGAAAATCTTACTGAGCTTTTGTGTTTTAAAGATTCCCCTCCATTAGTGAGATTGCAAGACCCCTCTCAGCCCCCAGGCGAGGAAGGAGCAGACAGCCCTTCTGCTACAGACATGCTTCGTGACCTTCTCAATCAGAAGAGGCATATGCTGCTCTCCAAACTTACTTCAATTGACTCAGAGGTGTGTATTGATTTTAATGACATACTGAGTGGATATTAAATAACATGTGAACATTTATTCTTAAAACTGTTTCTTATTGTATTCTTCACTGTGAAGGCTTCATACTATTATACATTAATTACACAATTTCTTTCACATTAAAACAACTAAATCTTATCATACAGTACCTGTGAGATTTTAGTTGAAGGTTTAGAGAAACTGTTCTTTGGTTAATTCTGATATTTAAATTTAGAGTTTAATTAAATAAATAATTAAAAACTTATAACCTTTTATGGATGAATGTGTGTGTGTGTGTATATATATATGCATGCACACACACTCACACACTCACACACACACACACACATAATTATTCATTTAATTAGATTATATAATGAATGTTAATTGTAGTAGAATTTTGAGTCCAATCTCTTTACCTATCAAAGTATGTTATTTATTGATGAAACATATAAACTGGATAGATATCTTTTTCTGAAATTTCTTATTATTGCACTAGAGAAAGTGAACATACTTTGTATACATAGAAATTCATTTAAATTGTATAGCGCTTCATACAAATTCTAACTTCAAATTAAGAAACTAACGGTAAATTTTCATTCATCATCTATCCTTTGCACTTAAACATGTGTATTGTCTGTTTCTTATCCATATTTTTACTTTGAGACTCAAACCTCTCACTTTTTTATTAGAAACTGGAACATAGGGAATAACTTCTGCGATTATTTCCCTAGTCACTCATTTAATGATAATTTAATGATAAGAGAAGATAAATGGTATAACCTGTGTGAAAAGTAAATTTTATTTTATTTTTAGATTTCCTAATTTGTTATAAAAACAACTTTCTTAAACCTTTTGTAAACAGAATGTCAGATAGAACTCAAAATTTTATATATAATAATTTTCCTTTTTTTTATATTAGAATTTTCTCAAATTAAATTCTTAAAATTATTTTTAAAATTATTTGAGAAATTTAATAAAGTGTAAGATTTGAGTACACTGAATACTTGATCTTGAAGCTGTGCCTCTATTGGATTGTACAATAAACAAGGTTCTGGAGTTTCTGTTGTGCAAAACTGACTGAAACTATTTCTTTCATTAAATTGTGCTGCTTCTATTAAGTTATACAACATTAGTGCTGTATAAAAAGGATAAATAATTTTTTAAGGAGAGCTATTGGAAATGTTAAACCTCTTATAGAGAAAGAAAGGTTCCTTTGACACATGTGGATCATTTTATTTAAACTAATAAAACCTTTTTGTATGTGTAGGGCAATTACATTTTCTTAGCTCTTAATGAGGCAAAAATCTGAAAATCATATTGGGCTGATTTGTCCTTTTTACATAACCTTTGATGTATATGCATATAAGTTATATGTGCATCTTACTACAAGCAGCACTCCAATAAATGTATTTCATTTCTAGTTGGTTTTATTAATGTTTACAGATTAAATTTTTTCTGTACCTATAATATGTCGATGTCATTTTAGTTTGTGTGTTTGGTAGGATTACACCTTTATTGTGGGAATGTATTTGTTTGGTGTGCTTTTATATATCAAATTATATCCCTTCTTCTTTAATGAATAGACTGTTTAAAATTAGGAAGAAAATCCAAATAAGATGTTTTAAGTTCTACACTTAAAGCATTATACATAAATTCATTCAAAAGTATTCACTTCTTGGTTTAAGCTAAATGGCTTTTAATTTTGTATTTTAAATTTTGTATCTTTTCTATGTTGTTTCTTTTTGCTGTGTAGTTTGCTTTGTGTCACCATTTGTGTTTGGTGGTTTCCATTTGTGTTTTTGGAGATTTCATGTGGATCATATTTGAGTTCAATAACTGAGTTTTTGCTAGAGATGTAATGCTTTTGACACTTAATCTTGCTTGTCAGTTTTTGTATTTCTTGAAGTATGTGCTTAAAAACACTGAACCAATAACATTTTTATACAGCTAAATTTTCAGAAGAATCTTGCAACGGGATGGAATCCCCTTCAATTCCCTACACTCTATCATTAAACTGAACCATTGGCCTTATATACTGTTCTTTTTTTCCTTCGACATTTTTTTAATGTTTTTGTTAATGTGTCTGTAAGTGTTTTGATGACGGAATGAGCATATTTTCAATGGTGCATGTTTGATATTTTTTGTGAAAACTATGAATAATTTCTATTGGTGTTATTATTCCAGCATGTTTATATATTTAAAAAATGGAGATGGTCTAAGGAAAAAGATCATGAAATCAATATGATAAATTTTACTTGAAAAAAGAAAATCAGGTCATAGATAAACAAGAGAAGTATGTTTTGTACTTATCTTTTTATATTTGTGAGAGTAACAAACATGCATATAAGGGTATTAAATTATTTAAACTACTTTCTTTCTTTCGAATGAAAATTAGTTATTTAAATAACACTACAACTTTTGAAGGGTACTTGCAAATTTGAATTATGTTTCCTGTTGTGTACTCTTAAAAAATACCCAAAAATGGGAAGAATTTGTTTGTTTGTTTTAATTTGCCTGATTCTGCTAATTTTGCTTTATTTAGCAATTTTTTACTTATACAGTGTTATGTAGTATGGGACAAAACACCAGTTATCTTCAAATAAAGTAAATTTCTGTCTTCAGTCTGATGTTTTTTTGTCTTTGAAATCTTAAGACAATTCATTTCTTCATCAGCACAGTAATTGTTTCTTGTTTCTTCATATTAATGGAATGGGTATTATCTGTGTGTGTTGATGTAAATGACCCTTCACTTTATTTTGGACACCACCTTATAGCACCAAATGTGAGTGCACGTTTCTGTTCATGCTGTGGTTTTTATGTAGTATTTGAGACCCAGTTTATATTTTTCTGTTTTTCTTTTTTGTTTTGTTTCTGTCACTTTACTTTGTTGTTAAGTATCACAAACTTAAAGCGTTGTCTAAACTGCTTTTATCCAAGTCTGTAGATGTCCTTAAATTTTCAATGTCACTTTTATGTTAGTATTTTGCTATTATCTTTTCACTTTTTATTATTTATCATTTGATTTTGTTCCATTTTGCTTCTTTACCTTTGTTTTTTAGGGTGGGACTGAAAGCACTTTACATGGTTCAACTGAGGGGGTGGCTTCTTGCAATGCTTCCGATGCAGGAAGTATCATCACAAACCCAGCGTTTACAAGACAAAGGCCTGGGCACCAGGCTTCATTCCGTAGTACAGTGTCCGATAGTGAAATAGAGCAAGGCAATGTGAGTGTCTATCTTCTTTCTGTGTTTCTTTTATGGCTACTCCCCATGTCTGTCTGTGTATGGCTGGAACCAGAGCGATCTTTCTGCATCTTCCTTTGGTAATATTGAGTCGATGACTGAGGTGGGTTGGCTGTGAATGTTATATATTATTCTCTAAAGTGGTCTTGCCGTTTATCTCTTATAATTTTATTTAATGGGTACAATATCCCTAAATTTTTGTAGTTTTTTTTATTAAAATGAATTGAATTGGATTGATATGTTTTATTGGTAATATAAACATTCCCCCAAAATTACAATCAGTATACAAAGATAAATTTGCTTAGCTTGGAATTACTGTACACAAATAATACATTGTACAAATTGTAACATAATTTATAATTTGACATGCTTTTGCTTTTATAAATTAGAGGAATAATTTTGTTTCAACTTTTATTTTGCATGTTTTAAGCGATGAGAACATGAGATGATAATTATTCTGTGACTACAAATATATTTATTAGAAGCAAAGTCTATTAGTTTGTACTTGAAGTAGTTGATTGAAGTAAACAACACTAATTTTGAAGACTATTGGATTTGTTTTGTTGATAAAGAAGCTAATTCTATCAAAATTAAATGTCAGTTTTATCTAGAAGGTTTTTGATGAAGGATTGAGAATCTTTTTACCAGGAGACATGTTAATTTAGCTTACTATTCATGACATTGATTTTTCCCCCTGATGTTGTTAATGTGAGCAAGAGCTCTTTCATCAGAGAATCTGAGATCAGTGGACTTACTACTGAAAACTTGACCCAATACCCCATCAACCTTATGGTTTTGGTAGTCAGATGTTACCAGATACTCTGACTCCAGAGCTCTTGTTTGTATTTAAACAATAGTGGAAAAGAAAACCATCTTTGGATTTGAATTGTATGCCATTTTCATACCATCCCAAACATATTAAAAATCAGTGATTTTTTTAAATTGGTGGATCAAGTTTTATCCTCTGATCCCCTTATAACTAAAAAAAAAAATCCATTATTTGCATTCATCCGATTGTAGCTTACTAGTTATTGGTATTTTTTATCTTCGTGGTTCTACTGGTGGATCTAGTATGATTTACAATAGAATGCCATGTGATAATTGTTAAAAGAAAATGCTTTTGTTCTCATGGTGTAAAGAAAGTAATTGCCTTGATTTCAAGGTAGAAATATGAATTCACAGAATAAATGAGTTATGTTAAATAAGTTACAGGTTGTGTTATAATTATGTATACTGTTTAACTGTATTGATATCATGCATGAAACATAGAAAGTCTCATTGAAATAATTGTTTGAACAAAATAGAAAACTGAAACACACAGAAAGTCTCATTGAAATAATTGTTTGTACAATATATATTTCAACATTTAGCATTCTTATGTTTTCTCCAATTCTTGAAAATGATTACTTACCTGAAGACAATGAAAGAAATCTCTTACGATGAAAATGAATGTGCTATATAGAATGTATTTTTCTACTAATGAATGTAGTTTTGCATGGAATAAGTATCTTAACAAGCTATTACACTTTTAAATGCTTACACTATTTCTTCTCTCACCCTGTGCAATAATTTCTGATTCCATTTGCTTAATGCTTCTCATTGTTAATTGGCTGGAAAACATATCTTTGTTGTAAGTGAATTATGTTGGAAACATCATTTTATGTAGTTATGTTTTATTTAAAACCTTAAAATATATTATTCAGTGACTGATAGTTCATTTTTTTGCCATTTGAATAGTTTCCACGTCAGTCTAAACAGCGCACTCCAAGCGTGTGGTCAAGTAAATCATCACTGAGCACAGGTTTTCGGTACCATGGTGGAAATATGATAAATACCTCTACAACTCCAAGTCCTGACACTGGACGGACTTATTTATTTGAAGGTAATGAGAACTTTAATTATGAATTATAGCAATTTATTTATGAAATATATCACTTATCTACTGTTTATAGGCCTTATTGGGAAAGAAAGGTCTACAGTTTGGGATCAAATGCAGTTTTGGGAAGATGCATTTCTTGATGCTGTTTCTCAAGAAAGAGATATGGTCGGAATGGATCAAGGCCCTGGTGAAATGATGGAGAGGTGATTATGAGATGATGGTGAAATGTTATTGGAGGATCTAATACTTTCTAAATACTTGACAGATAACAAAAATAGAAAATAGTTATAAAATCACCTATAGTTTTTGAGTGAAATAATACTCTTGGTTTTCCATTAATTAATAAATTTTTTGGTATAGTATAAATTATTTGTTGAAGTATTCATTTTCTAATCATATTTTTAACATTAACTCCCAGAAATTCCTTATATTTATGCTCTTATTTCACATTTAATTTTTGAATATTGTGTCATAATCTAAATGATATTCTTAAGGAATTTCTCTGGGTAAAGTGTTCGTACGACAAAAAATTTATATATTTATATATATATATATATATATATATATATATATATATATATATATATATATATATATATATATATATATATATATATATATATATATAT